>JAWWEU010000091.1:69101516-69113553 GCA_035583155.1 Acropternis orthonyx
CTATTATTTTTCATTTTTTTCTCTTTTCCTTTTCCTTTCTTTTTCTCCCCTCCCCCCCCCCCCAGCCACAATCAGGATATTTGAATTCAGACACAAGGAAAATTACGAAACAACTTCATTCTGCTGCTACAAACTCTCCTGCATCGAGGTAGGGCGTAGCAGAAAGAGCAGCTTAACAGCACTGCTTATATGCCAGTATTCACCTCAGTCCAGCCCAACATCTTTCCGTGAACCCACTCGTAAGTCTCTCCATCAGCAAGACAGAAAAATGCCTTCTGGACAGAAACACAGCATCGTCAATGGGTCTTAGCAACTAAGCTGAAAGCCTGGGAGTTGACCACATTTGGAATAAACTTGCCCAAAAACATCAATGCTAATTAGCTCATGTTATGAATGGATTAAGTGAGACACCAGCTGCAACGGGGCATTTTGATTTGGGTTGTGGCTGGGTAATTAGATGCACATAAGCTGGCTGGGGAGCTGTCAGTCAGCAAGCAGCAGCTCTCTTTGCTGTGTTACGAAGAAGAGCTTTTCTGTGCCCCATCATCTGTTTTGCTGTGAGCCTTTGGGTGATGTACCAGTAATCAAACACAGCGTTGAGCGTGAACTGAAATCCTCCCCTGAGTCACAGCCATGCAGCTCCGTGACTTCAGAACTTCACTCCTCGTGCAGCTGAGCAACACTATTTTATTTATAATGCAAAATGCTCCTCGTATGGTGGCTGTTAATGTTAACACCATCCTTCTCTTTGATCCATGCCAGCTTTCCCCCTGATTTCCTATCCGTTGGTGGTGGTTGGAATGGAGTTTAGAGGAAAACTTATTTTATACTGTAATGAAATGACCTAGAACAATACTGATTATGAAAAAGTATACAAAATTGAATTTACAGATGAGTGAATTTGTGCAAATCATAGAATCACAGAATGGCCTTGGTTGCAAGGGACCTGAAAGATCATATAGTTCTGATCCCCCTGCAGTGGGCAGGGACACCTTCCACTACATCATGTTGTTCCAAGCCCCGTTCAGCCTGGCCTTGAACCCTTCCAGGGATGGGGCAGCTACAGCTTCTCTGGGCAACCTGTGCTAGGCCATCCCCACCCTCACAATAAAGATTTTTTCCTAGTATCTAGTTTAAATCTACTCTCTTTTTGGTGCTGTGAACATATGTGGTGTTTTGACCTACAGCTGGGCGAGTTGTCCTGGACCTCCTTTCTAGCTGATGAAGAGAAATAGGTAACTCCAGGGAGGTCCACCTATTTTAAGCATCATCTGTGTTTGAAGGAGATGATTCTCTATAGAGAATTCCTGGTGATTTGCTTTGATGAAGTTGTCTGGGGTTTAGACCTTAATTTTTAATAGATAAGTCAGGAGATAAATCCTACTTTTCCTCACAAATCTGGAGATTTCATGAGAATAAAAGATCCAGAGAGTAACTTTTTAAAAGTGAAGAAAAGCAGAAAGCAAAAATCCAGCTTGACTGCTCCTGACACAGAACCTTTATCAGCTCCATAAATAAAGGACATATGCATTTAATGGCTGACTGCATCTCAGATTGCAATACCAATGTTTTAAAAGCCTGCTGACGGAGCATCTGCTTATTTCATTACTCCTCCAATGTCTTTGCAGGTAAGTCATGCATTATACAGTATCATCTCTAGCAATGCATGACCAGAGGGAACAGACTGGAAAAATTCTGGATGGTCCATCACTTTCCCTTACCTTCCAGGAGAGGGAAACATAAGGAATGATCAGTTAAGAGGCAGAATTAGCAAAATAAAAACCTGTTTTTAGTGAGCTGGGATTTGCAGGTTTTTAAAAGAAAGGAGAATGACCCTATTTTGTTACTACACGAGCTGGCTGCATGCACAGCAGAACAAAGATCATTTTCAGTAAACTTCCACTCAGAAAACATACTGAGGGACTTAGTATTAGTCAGGTGGAAAAGGAAGTGTTATGCTTGACTGGAAAACACAGTGATGAGTTACAAGAATTTATGACGAGCCTTGACATTGCTAGAATATTTTGAGCAGCCCAACTACAAACTCAGCCTGGCCCTGACTGTAACCTAATCTGTCCTGTGTTATCACTAGTACTGTGTCAGAGGATGTTCACAGTGGCTTCCCTTTAGGAGCAAAATTTGGTCCAGTATTTGTAAAATTAAACTCATGGGAGAAGAAGAACAAACCACCTTCCCAGACTTGTTTCAGTTGTCAGGTTCATGTTAACTTCATGCTATGTCCCACTGCTGTGCATCCCAAATGCTTCTTTCTTTGGTTGGTATTAACTAAAAATATTGGATCTCAATGTCTTGGTGATTTTTTTTTTCCCTGTTAGAGGTGATTTTTCTCAGCCATGAATGCCTGCTCACCTGCATGGCATTGTCTTGCCTCAGGTGAGTCCATAATTCACCATCCCCAAGCACCTAGGCATGTAGATCTGAGGTTGTCCACTGGCTTTGCTTGCAATTGTCCCTCCTTCCCTGACTGTGTGGTTTTGAGCTAATGTCCACACATGAGTTTGCTGTGTTTCTTTGGGTGCCTTCTGAGTTGTTTACAGGAGAAGACCCAATCCAAAACCTGTTTTGTCACTGAAGGAAGGGGCCTGAAGAGGGAATGCAGAGTACTATGTAACACTGTGTTAATGCAGTATTGGTCAATATTGAGACATACTGACCCATCCACATACATATTCATATCTGTTGTAGGTGTTCTGGTTGTTTTCATTTCAGACAGTAAAAAGCTTTTAGGCATCAAGATGCTTATGTAAAATGAGCTTCTGGGCCTCTGTCCAGTTGTTAATAACCTCACACATTTGATATACACACAAAATGTTTAGAAACTGTTGCTGGATCCAGCAGAGTAATGGATGAAGATGCTAAAGAGAGCCATGGAAGTTCTGGAGTACAGGAGGATGTAGGCAGCAAAATAGCTTTTTAAGCTTTCCTAATCAGCATCTGTCACTGAGGAAATGCCATAAGACATTTTCCACAAGTATTCATTAGCTGTTGGGGTTTTATAAGATTGGTTAGACTTTGTACACTTTCTCCCACCATCCTGTCATGTTTGCTCTTGCCAAATATTCCAGCAAACATGTTTGCACGCGGTACTGTTTACAGAGGCTTCAAATTCTGGGGGATATTCCTGAATAGTGCCTTTAATATTCCTGCTGAAAACCTGCTTCTAGGGATTGTAATGTCCCTCTGTTCAGGAAACAAACACCACCGTGTCATGCAGACATTTAACAGCCTGTGGACTGGGAAAAGATCAAGAAGAGTTTTCAGAAAAGAATTTCAAATACGTATTCTTAGGCAAACAGCAATCTGCCAGTAGTTCACAAATCAACACATTGAGTATATCAAATGCCTGTCTGTTCCCATTCCTGGGATTTAAGGTCATGAACAAATTTTGAAAGCAAAACCAAATATTTTATTTACTATTCTCATCAATTTCAATCAGTGGAAGAGAAGAGGTGTTTAAAAAAAAAGAAAAAGTAAAAAAAAAATTGTTCTGTTTAAAATAGCTTCCATAACATTGTTTCTTATTGACCGATCTCTAAATAAGAGACTCTTGCTCTTGACTCCTGTTTAGATTAGTGATTTCTAAGGCTTTTCTTTTTGTGACAGCAATGAATTGGTCAATGTTTGTATTAAGCTTTTCTAAGTGCACTATTAAATGGGAAAAACTTAAACAATAAACAAGCTGACTGGTTCAGTGATAAATTGAAAAGAGGGTAAGGTGTATATTTTTAGACAGAAGAATCATCATGGAAATTTTCTGATTGCCATACATTTGGATAAGGGTTATGTGGAAAAATGCTTCAAATAGGTACCAGACGTTAGCTGCTCTTAAATCAACAAGAATGTGCTTTGGAAAAAAACCTCATCTCACCAATGCCTATCTTGTCCTAAGGCTTGCCCGGTATCTAAACACTCCTAATAGTGCTGGAAGTAAAACCTTCAGGGTTTCTTTAAAAATCCTTTAAGTTCCACCTGTCAGCATGATTCAAAAGCAAGCTTGAGTATTTTACCTTTCCCCTACAGGAGAAAAAGATATGAGAAATTAAAGGTGCAAAGAAAGGAAGAGAATCCTCCCAGACCTTTGTATTGCTTTGTCCAGGGCTGGTGCTGTTATTAAAAACTGAGTAAGGACAAATGAAATCCCAAGTTTCTCTCCTGTTTGCCATGCCAGAGGATCATACATGTGAGTGGTTGTTTCAGGAGAGGACGGATGGCATATTCATGGTGTTTCTGTAAGTGGGTCTTAAGTTCACTCTCCGTGGGTGGAAGTTCAATCCTCTGTGTTTTCAGACATCAGAGCAACACTGGCAGTTCCAGGAGATAATTATAAGCTCCTGAAGTTGCCAGGCACATCACTGCATCTATGGAAAGCCTTGTGATACTGAGCTGAAGGTGAGGCTCAGGGTCTGTGGTGGTTTCCCAGCTCCAGTGCTGGCTAGCTCCAGCCCTCGGCAAACCTGCACTTCTCTGAGCTGTGCAAATGAGATAGCAGTATCTGTCTCACAGGGGGTGTTAAGAAGCTTAATTCATTAGTGTTTACAAAGTGTTTCTAGATCCTCAGATGTAAGGCTCTATAAACAGACAAAGTATTACTAATTGCCAGCTTATACTGAATTGTAAAGTGAAAATAAGGATGGCTGGAGGAAAGATGTGCTGAATTTTCTGATGAGCTGTATCAGTCTAGTGTCTTCAAGTTAAACAGTTCAAAGTTTGATTTCTCATTACTATCATCTTAAAAATCTCCATTCATTTCTACTGGTGTAATATTTGACCTCCAGTTTACTTTGGGGAAAATGAAGGCACGTAGGAGTCTGAGAGTGGGACCTCCTATGGTAAAGAATAAATCAAAGGCTTAATTCAAGTAGTCACTCCTGAATGTACACGGTGAGGTTGCATTGGTTTAAATAGAATGAATTTTGATTTACAGAATAGTACTTCAGTGGTCCTGTTCACTTTATACCAAAATATATTAGGAAAACAATCTTGCATATCTTTATGGCCAAGGAGCACATCATGGTGCTAATGTTTAGAGCATTTCAAAGCATATGGGTGGAAGGTTTTTGTTTTGTTTTTGTTTGGTTTGTTTGTTTGTATGGTTTTGTTTCATGGTTTTCTGTCCTCTTCATACAGTCCCGAAAGGAAAAACAGACTGGTTTATTCAGTCCTTTCCACTTTCTGAATTTCCTGAAGTGCCACAGCAATGTCTTGCTTGGGTTCCTAGGTAAATTTTGTTGGCATTTTGGAAGGTATCAGGAATAGGAGTAAGTTAGGTAACTTTTGTTGTTTGTATTTAGAAGTTGTGTTATTTATATGCATTTTTCTGCAAATCCTGATTCTTTTGGACCAAGCTCTCTAGTAGGTTCCTTCAAAAATTAATCATAGAAATTGAAAGAAACTTACTGTGCTCTTTCCCTCTTTAAAAAACACTTTTTTAATTTTTTTTTTTTGCCTGAAACCACATTGTTAAATAAGTAGTGGATAGCCATTTCCCATTTAGCCTCCAAAGGGTGAAATCCTCATCTGGTATAAATTGGCATAGCTCTATTCAAATCAGAGCAGCTACATTAATTCAATCCAGCTGAGTCTCTGGCCCTCTAAAATGCCAGCAAGGAGAGTGAATTTTGCACAGGATGGATTTTTGCACTGTGTGGAAGGTTTTCCTGTGTAACTTAGCTGTGTGTCTAGGCTCAGGGTTGTGGGAAACTGTCTGTTTGACATCTGCAGCATATGCAGCAAATGCTTTGGCAGTTCGAGTTAATGCCTTTTGAATTCGCAGGTTGTTTACTTTCAGCTTGAATGTGGATTTGCTTTCAGCCTCAATGGGAAATCTAACATAAGAAGTAATAGGACCAGCCATCTGTCCAAAAGGCTATGAGAATTCCTGATTTTGAACCAATAATGGAGATCAGGGACAAGTTCACCTCCTGTGTAATATCTGGCAAATTATTGGCATGGTCCTTGGATTTCCGACGTGGGACCCAATCCCCCTGGTGCAGTGTGAGCAAGCATAGACTTAGGAGAGGAAACCTGTGAAATGAATACGGTCAACATCCCTTTCCAATGGTCGCTTCTTACAGACAAGCATTTTTCCAGCCGTTTCTTCCTCTGCTCTGATTTACAGCCCATTTTGGCATGTAAACCCTGCACCTGTGAAACGGCCACTACATCCTTGTTACAGCCTGCGTTCTCAGGGGAGCAGTAAACAGCACAAGTGAATGGGAACCCCCATCTCTTGCCAACATTTTCTGCAAGTAAATATCAATCCGTGTGTTAGTCACAGGCCAGAGAATGGTGTAATAACTAGATCGATTGGGTCACTTTTTCTAAAAAGCTCAGGGCCAGATTTCTTAAATGTTCAGCACACTCTTGAAAGGGTCCAGATTTTTTACTTTCTTTCAGGCCAAAAGTTAAATCCATGTCTCCCTCCCACCGTCTAAACTGAGAAGCTGCACAAGAGCCAAGTTCTGAAAAAAATTACTGGCATCCTGCAGCATTTAGCAGGACACAGTGAGCACAGCATGTGGTGGGTAATGGAGCTGCTCCCAATTCATAGATGTGGACATGAATGGGACTTGGGCCTCCTGCATCTGTCTTGGTCACCCACAAGAGTGAGAAAATACTTAGAATACATGTACTGTGAGGTCTAGCAGGCGGTGTCCTTGTTAGGAACCGTCTGTGGTATAAACTCTTGGTTTTCCCTGACTTTGTCCATTGTTTCTATTGACTTGGATTGAGTTATCCTGACTCGGATCAGCTAAAAACGCAAGTCTTGGTCTCCAAACCACTTGGATGAGCTGAAGATCATTGCTTGAGTATTGAATAAATAATAGGAAAGGCAGGGGGAACGACAACAAGAAATCATTTTGGAAGAACATCATCTGGTCTTTAAGAGCAAAACCTTCATTCTTCACTGCATGTTAAGTGAGAGTATGTGCTTTAAACTTCCCTGAGGTAAATGGCTCAGGAGTACAGGATATCATCTGGCGACATCCTTAAAAGCACACTAGCCTGATTATGATCTGCCTTACACAGTGAGGAACAGTAACTGAGATACCCTGGTGTAAATCCAGCCAGAGATCAAAACCAGCCCTGCAATAGCCTTGTTTGTCCAGAGGACTCCAGCAAAAGATACCACAGTCATTCCAACAGGACGAGTCTATTTTACCTCAATTACACTTGGATTTAAGAAAACTGGAGGGCACCAGATCGTGTTCAAACTGTTTTCTTTAACTCTTCCTGTCAAATCAGGGCTACTGCAGCTGCATTGGGGAAATAAGACTTTCTTCTAAGTCTTTATGTATTGATTCAATAGTATTTACTGACTAATAACCACCCAAGGCTAACAGGCTCATTTGGACTGGGAATGCTGTGATCTTACAATGTTATCTAACAGCAGAATAGCCAACCTATAGACAAGTAGTCTGCTTAAGGTGGGAGAACTCAAGGCTTGTAGTCCTCTCTTATGGAAACTAGGTCATTTGTCTGCTGTTTTTCAAGGACCCTTCTCTAAAAACTTTCTATAGAATCACAGAAGTTTTTTCCTTATTTTCCTTGTATCTGTGCAGTCATGAGAACCAGGACAGCTTGAAATTAAACTAGCACAGTCCAACCTTCAAGTCAAAGACTTTGCGGTTTTAAGCTTTGCTTGGAATCAGAGAAAGAAGAGTCAAAACACTGCATTAAAAAAGAAGGAAAAAAAAAAAGTGCTGTTTTCATGGTATTTTTGGAATGGACGACAGCTTTCAGAGATACTGGAAATCATGCCAGAAGAGTGTGTTCTTAAGAGATTTCTAGCCCTGCTCTGAAGTCTGAGGGTTTTAGATAAGCATCTGCATGTGAGGATCTTTATCCAAAACAAACCACCCAACCTTTTGTAGTTTACCCGTCACTAATAGTGATTTCCCCTTCTGCATCTCTCCGTGCACTTGTGCACGCACACAAGTTCTTCGAGGCATCCTAAGAGCTTTTCCTTGCTGACAACAACTGAATTGCCTCTTGACCAAGATTTTCTTCTTGGTTAAGAAAAAGAAGAACGTGATCAAAGTCCCCTGTACTACCCAAAGGATTTCCTCTCCTCGGCCTCACTGCACACATCAGGAGTGTTTTCCTCCCCCTCCTCCGTTGCCACCTCATCTCTGCATTTTGCACGACTGTTTTCTTTCTTTTCCAGCCTGGAAAAATCCAATGTCTCCTCCCCCTCCCTGGCAGCATGGGTGACAGAGACAGAGAAATCAGCACAGTGTCAGCAAGAGTTTAGCCCCGCAGCTGGGACCTGAACTTTCAGCGGCGCAGTACAGCTCTGGGTCACTGCACTAAAGCAAGCCAGATTGATACAAAGTGCTTGCTCACACTGGGAAGGGAAGCATCAGAAGGCAGTTGATAAAAATCTTTCGGCACCATCTATTGTGAGGTTATAGCTGCAAAAGCTGTTTTTCCTGAGGAAGATGATCAGGGAGTATATATTTAGTGTTGTAACCACCAAAATGACACAATATTTGGGTGCTTAATGCATGGGGGGATATAGATTTTAGCATAGATTTTACAGCTGTTGAAACTGGAAATGGAGTGTGTGGACTCAACATGCTGCACAGGGTGTGAAGTTTTCAGCTGTGAAGACCTGAATGATCATGTCTGCCAAGAGTTAACGTGCTTAGAAAGAGGATGCTAAAATATTCTTTCCCATTCCAGTTTGCAACTGAGAACTTGTTAGTGTGTAATATCTCTTATTTATAGCACCTTTTGACTCAAAGGATCTGAAAATGCCTCATCTGGGAGTCACTTCAATGATACCTGCTGGCAGGGATGCTTCTCTGCAGGTGACTCCAACTGAGTGCCATGGTCTGCTTTGCCATGGACACATGTAAGGGACTCCAGTGTCTGCCTTGCCAAATGCCAGGAATTAGTAGTAAGGGCTGGAGGAAAGGGTAGAAAAACCCACCCTCAGACTGAGGGATAGTAAAGAGAGAAAATACTTATGTAAACTACAAGGGAAGGATCATTCAAATGGACACTGGCCTGGAGAAACTCCAGTGTGGACCCTGTGTAGGGACACATCTCAGTGGCAGAGATGCTCCTAAGAACACAGGCCCAATGCTCAGCTTAAATATGCAAACTCACACATCCCTTAATGAGTGTAGTCATGGCAGGGCACCTGCTTCTTTTAAGTCCACTTCAGTGCCTGTCCATCAGCTGCTCCCTGTGCAGCAGCTGGCAGTGGCCAAAGGACCAGGTTCTCCATGTGGCTCCTGGCAGCCAGAGAGGTGTCATCCTGTGTTATCCATGCAGGCCAGGGAGGCAAAAGTCAGACCAACTGATGGGTTTATGATTCCAGCCTGCGATTTCTGCCTCATCCACAGCCAGGCGAGATTTTGCCAAGATACGTATTAGGCAGCTGCTCAGGACGTTGCTGTTTTGTCTGTACCAGCCTGAGCATGCGGTCTGTCTGTCTTTCTGCCTCCCACTCTGGCTCTCTTATCCTGCTATCGAGCCTGTTGCTCTGATATTCCCTGAGGTGACCAGAGTGTGTTCAGCAAGAACCAGCCTTTTTTGGCCCTTTTGCTGGGCCTCCTGAGGGATTTGCCACAGGGAGTGACTGCCCATCCGTTTCAGCATCCTGTAATTCCCATGGCTTCCAAGGAGTCCTGATGTTTCTCAGTGGACAAAGCCATCCCTGCAGTCTCATAAAAAGCTCCAGGGACACCAGTGGCTGCCTACAGGGCTGTAGCCCTCCCTGGGTCTCCAGCCGGGTTTCCAACTTAATACACTCATGCCTCCATGACAAAATCCTCAGCACAACTCTTCTCCCTCCCATGTCCCTTACAAGGCATCCCCCAGCATCAGCATTAGTAATTTTTTTACTCCAAATCTCTTTCCTGCAGGCACCAGACAAGGTACATTTGATACCACTTTATCTCTGTCATGCATATGTCAGTGTTTCAAACTCTGGTTTAATAGGAGTCATATCACTAGCTGTAAATTGGCTCTCTCGGGTCCTTTCCATGGAGGACATGCATTTTGCCTCAGTTTTTCTCTACTCTCAACAAAACTTGACTCCTGTCTCCTTTGAGAAGGGGGTTGGGGTTACCACATCGTGCATGCACAAGGTCCTGTTGTCTGGATTTAGAGAATCTCTCATTCTCTCCTTTTTCCTCCGAGAAGAGAATACATATCTTGTGTGTTCATATGGGGACTTTTTCCCTCTTCTTGGTCCACTGAGTGTTACATCATGTAGCACTTCCTTTGGTGCCTCTTCCACACATTCTGTTTTGGTTTGTGGGTGGAAGTGGGAGGGAGTCCCTCTACAATCATGGAATCATAGAACATTCAGAGTTGGTAGGGTAATTATCACAAGAATAATGGAGTCCAACTCCAAGAATCCCACCATGTGCCTGGGAACATTGTCCAAATGCTCCTTGAACAATGCAGGCTTGAGGCTGTGACCAATTCCCTGGGGAGCCTGTTCCAGGGCCTGACCACACTCTGGGTGAAGAACCTTTTCCTTATATCCAGTCTATACTTTCCCTGACACAGCTTCATGCTGTTCCCTTAGGTCCTGTCATGAGTGACTGGAGGGAAGGTGACAAGCACATGCACAAGCCTTGTCCCTATGGAAAACCTAAAAGGGAAATAGCGAAGAAAAAAAAATAAAAAAAAACTTAATAAAATAAGGGAATAAATATTCGGGAGGAGGGCATTTAAGAGGAGAGAAAAACAAATCAAAACTGGTGCCAGGCTGGAACCAGCAGCTGTTTGCCAGCACAGCAGGCTGAGAAGTTGTTGGTGGAAGCGCTCAGTGCCATGTTTGGGTTGCTCAAAAAAAAATACAGCGTCCCTCACTTGTTATTCCGCCTCTGCTTTTCTCCCGGCCCCACAAGCAGGAGGAGAGATTCGGCTGCCAAATGCATGCTTGTATTTACAGCAGTGCCAAGGGATGCTGAGCAGAGCGCATCCTGCCCCGGCACACGTGTGTGTGTGTGTGTGCACACGTGTGTGCGCCCACGACCACCGCGGTCCGGGCTGGAACCTGGGCACCTCCCGGGCGTGTTGTGGTCCCCACCCCGAGGAGATGCCAGGGCACTGGCAAACGTGGCACGATCTTTTCCCTTTTCCCGGTGTGAGAGGAGGAGGTGGGAGGGCTGAGGAGCGGAGGATAAAGGGAGGGTGGAAGGTTGTAACGCTTGGCTGGAAAAATTTAGAGGAGTACAAAGGGAGAGCGCGATGAAAAGGGGTGGCGGCGGAGAAGGAGGGTGGGGGGAAGGAGGCTGCGAACTGGCTGCTGTGGAGGTGGGAAGAGATTTATGGTTTGGATGAGGGCAGGCTGGGAAGGTGTGGGGTGCCGCAGGCAGGGTGCGGCTGCCGCGGGGAGTCTGACAGCCCCGGCAGCGAAGCAGCGGGGCTTCAATTCCTCCTTTCTTTCTTTCCTCCTCCCTCCGCTGGGCGCTCGGAGGAGACGGCAAGACAAAAAGCTGAACCGGTGCCAAGAAGGAGCTGCAGCGACTCGAAAATGGCACTCTGCGCCACACTAATATTTCGAAGCTGAGCTGTGCTGGAGAGAAGAGAAACGTGTCAGGAATGAGAATGGCTGAGACCGTGGGGCCACTGGCCGGGCTCAGAAGTGTCCTCCCTCCTCCTTGCTCCCCCTTCGCCTTTTAAATGTGACCCTTTTCTCCTCCAGCCACCCCCAGTGATATTTAGGAACTCTGGGAAAGGGAGGGGACCTTTGCTGGCGACATGGAGCGTAAAGGGGCTCATCCCCTGCTTCCGTCTCTAAATCGGGGAGGGATTTTAATTTTTTACACTTTTATTTATTTTTTTTTTCCTAGAGAGGAAGAGAAGACTTGATTTCTGGGGAGTTTTCTGATTGTTTTCCTGTTGCCCTTCCCCTCCTCCTCGCTGTCCTCCTCCTCCTCCTCTCACTGTACCCATAAGGCTGCTGCTGTGGCTCTGTCTTGATGCAAGGTTACTTGTAGGACACAAGAGTCTCTACTGCAAGGTGCAGCGTCGCCTGCGTCGGTGTTTC
>JAWWEU010000091.1:69166266-69178428 GCA_035583155.1 Acropternis orthonyx
TATCAGAGCAGAGATTTCTCAGACCTGTATCAGAGCAACCTTCTTTTCACTATATGCAATACAATTCTGCTAGTGTCAGAAACTCTGGGATTACTGCTGAAACATGGAAGAGAAGAATGGGAAAGATGTGGCTAGTTCACTTTGATGTCTCTCTTTCTATCATTGCACAGTTGTTCCCTGTAGAATTTTCTCCATTCTCTATTAATTTTTCTAGTCCTAAATCTTCAAAAAGTGGGTTTCCTGTTGCATTTGTGGGCTGCTCTATAACATCATATATCTTGCTGTCAGCAGGTTCTAATATTAAGCCTGAATTTCCTTTCATTTCATCCATTTCCTCCTATTTGTGTTGTGAAAAGTCAGCCATCTCTTCAGCTGTTGATAGCACAGTGCTGGGACTGAGAAGGGGAATTTTGCTCAGACTTTTCGCATTCTGTGGGCTCTGCTTTACAATGGAGATTACACTGATATTATTGATTGCACCTGTACTTGAATATAAAGATTAACTTAAAGAAGGATAAATGCCTTTGGTGTTCAATGTTGACCTCCTGGGAAGGGGAAGTTTCCAGATCAAGTCAAACTTGACTTTATCTGAGAGTATATTGCAATCAGACATTGTCCCTTTTCCATCTGCAAAGCAATCTGCAGAATCTGGGCAAGTTTTCTCCGAGGGAGATGTCATGGCCTATTGCGAAATAACTCTTCATTTTCCAAAACACTCTTGTAGCTCAATCTTTTCCCATACATGGGAGTCCCCATCACAGATACCCACTCTGTATATAGCATTTGTGGGGGTTTTAAAGGTTTGAGGGTTTTTTAATCTTTTTTAAACTTTTTTCTTTACAAGAAAATGGGATCAGGCACTTTGAAAGCACTGGTGTTTATTCCGGGAGAAATCCATCCAAGACAAGTGAACCGTCAACACCTACTTCTCAATAAACAACTGTCAGGGTTTTGAGTAAATGAGGGCTGCGTGTGTGGGTGTGTGTGTCTGTTGGTTATTTAATTGCTCCATGAGTCTCCTCGTATCCCTAGTAACCTTCATGTTTTCATTTGAGTTACGCCAAAGCTTTGCAGCTATATTCCCCAAGCTGACGCTGGTTCCGAGACAAGATTGTTAGAGAGCAGCCTGGCTTTGTTTGCTGCGCGTGTTCCCGTAGCGTGGGCAGAAAATTTAAACAGGCACTTCTGACCCTTGTGTGCTTCAGAAGGCATTTTGTGCTGCTCTGATGCCTCTGAGGCTCCCTCACTAACTCCTGAGCTAAGCCTCACTCTCCTGAAAGGGCCATTCTTTATTCCTTTCCTATCAGGATATATTGATTGGAAGGGAAAGATTTGAGCTCTGTTTCTTCAGTTCACTAGCAAAAAGTATTTTTGTATTAGCTTTGCTGCTTGACCGAAAAACAAGTAGGTGTAGCACATACTTCAGGTAAACTTTGCATCTTGTCTACTGCTGACCCAACCTGCCAGTGGGGGTCTGGGTCCTGAGGTGTCTGCCCTGATTGGAATGAAAATCAGATCACAGGAGCCTAAACTGCTGGCCTTATTTTGTTGGAAAGGTCTTCTTTTGTTTCTTCTTTTTCTTTTTTTTTTTCTTTTTGTGATGGGACAGGGTCTTAGAGAAGGTGATGAACTAAGGTGATCAAAATTTAATGAGTTTGTTCTTTTAATGTTTTCCAGTCTGTGTTCCTTTGAGGAAACTGTGCAGACATCCTCACTTCAGCAGGGTCTTCTCTAGAATTGAAACTAACCCTCTGAAATATTTTCTTTACTAAAAGCATGATTTATCTAATACTAGTAGAAGCCTCTGCCAAATTTGTGGTTCAGTATTGCCCAATAATCACACTGCAGAAGACTGTCTCTGAACATGTCAAAGACTAGGGAATGCTGAAGTCAGTGACAGATACAGCAACACAGCCATTATTTCCAAAATCCTAGATCAGTTAGACCATGCTTGCTGCCACAGTCCTGAGGGGGTTTTTATGGGTAAAACAGCTAGAAGTGACAAGAATGATAAATTGGGATTGGAAGAAAGGAAAGGGTGTGTTCATGCTCCAAAGGATGCCCAAGTAAGGGCCAAGACTTGGTCCAGCATCAGTGTGGCCAAAATCCACTGCCCACATTTGTGGGGACACTCCTACTACCCATGCTCAGGTCTGATGTCTGACACCATGCAGTGCTCTCTCCCTAGAACTTTTTATAATGATGTGTTGTTTTTATCTCTCTGCTGAACCTGTAAGCCTGGTGAACCATGACCAAGAGTCAAAAACACATGTACAGCAGAGAATACCTACCTCAAACCACATTTAATCTCAGCAGAGGAAAGCCTTTCTAGTCTCCCAGCTATCATCTGCACTTGGCCTAGAGGACTGAGTAATGCACTGCTCATTAAAGGTGTGGTGACGGGATGAAGCCTCTCTGGAAGGACCACAAATGGGTCAGAGGTGCTCTTGTGGGAAATAACCTACTGAAGAAGTAGAAGCAAAGGATGCCCAGAGGCAGGTGATGGTGCTGCTCTGTGGGCAGCTGGTTCAGTTGCATTCTCCCTGTGGTCAGCTGTGCTACCCTGTGGTTAATGGAATATCTATAACTCGAGATTTTGCTGATGAGTAAACCTCAGAACACTGCATAAAGGTTTGAACAAGAAGCTAGAAGTGTGGTCATCTGAACTGCATGACCAGTTTGAATCCTGCTAACAGATTTGCTTTGTTTTCAATGCCCGTTTGGATAACATGGCGTTTTCAGAGGGAGTACAAGGAAATGTGAACGTCTGTTAACTTACAAAAACAGACTGGGTTTAATTCAATTGTGTAAATAGGTTTGTTGTTTGTTTTTGTTTCCAAAATACTTTCTTGCCTAGTAGCAATGAAGAAAACGGTAGATACTGTGGTGTCTGTTCTTCCATGGTTTGCCTCAAAAAGGAAATAGTTTTTCAACTTAAGATTCTTAAGATTTCGTGGTGTTATAACTTGATGGTGGGTTTTAACTTGGTGGTGAAAAATACTCTTTTCAGACAGGAGTGATGACATTAGGCAACTCCTTAATAAATGGTGATTTTTTGTAATCAAAATGGTTTTTCAATGAACTTCAGGGAACTTTATGAAAAAAAAAAAAAAGGGTTGGAAAATTCAAAAGCTTTGTCAGAACCAGGTTGGGTCTCTGTACCTTTTATTGTTTGGGAAATCTTTCCTAAAGACGTTTGTAAAGGCACAGTTGAGCCCTTTAGAGTCTGATATGAAGCAGCAGGAAAGGGGTTAAAAGTTTGTTATGAGACACTGAGGTCAATTGCACTATGTTAATCCTGCCTCCCTTCAGATAGTTTAGGTGCCTGAAGTTTATCTCCAAATCCAGGATTCACTTTCTGTGATTCCTGGCTAAAAACTCTTGTTTCTGGAGGGCAGGAGCTGGAATCACAAAGTCTTTCCTTTAATCTCAGCCTTTCTCCCCTCTCCCTCAAAGCAAAGCCCTGGTGAGCAGCAAACAGCCCTGCTGAGCTCAAGCCTCTCCCTGCAGTGTCCCCTCCTTTTCAGATAGGAGAAGCACGACAAGTCTGCAAGGGAAGAAAATCTAATTATATTGCACATGTTCTAATTTAAGTTGCTGTGGGTTGCTGGGAGTTTGAGCCGCAGAAACACAAGGTCACTTCTTGCCTGCCACCTTTGTTTGATGGGAAGTGGATAGACCTGATAGCTTTTCCTGGTGTAATTACCTCAAGGGTGGAGGACTGGGCATCTTCCCCAAGTTTCATTCTGTGAGACTAAAAGCCCTTCTTTCAAATTAAATGCCCATGAACACACTCACACACAGACATATGCACACAACAGGAGAGGTGTGCTGTGACAGCAGATGCATGGATAATTCATTTTGATATATCCACAAAGCTAAAAGTCTTAAAAAATCTACTCTTGTGGGTTTACAGCACAGAAATCAGAGTCCTGTATGTATGAGACTTCCTCAAATCCCAGGTGACTGGGTGGAAAGGTGCTGCTGCACTGAAACAGATCTTTGTTAGTCTTTTGACAAACAAGGATTCCAGTGTGTCTGTGTTACCTATGGACACTTTAGATGGCATGTTCAGACTCAAACAGAAAAGGACCAGGTTGTTTGCACTTCAGCTAGACCTTCATTTGTTCAAAGTCATGATCATCTAGTTTATAAAATGCCTTGGAAGACTTTGTTCATGGAAATCTTCATGGGCACTGGCAAAAGTGAGAGTGGGCAAACAAAATTCTCATGTTGGCACTGGTCAAGATATGGAAAGACCTTGGGCAAATCATTGATCCTTAGTATTTCTAGCTGTAGTGTGCAGAATAGCGATTCCTACTTCTTTCATGAAGTGCTTTGAGATTTATAGACTTTAGGTACCAACAAGTTATTTTTCCTTTGTGTGAATTATGCAGAGATGTAAAAAACTTCTGTTACTTGTTTGCTCATTTCTTTATATCCCCCCACACCACACATAACATGCAAGGACACTGTTTTTACCTATGGAAGTAATATTTTCATAAACTGTAGATCCACGGTTCTTGATGGAGAATGCCATGCAAGCCAAGAGAAACAAATGCCTGTTCTGAATATATATTTACTAGTAGATGCCACCAGATGGGAACATACATGATGAGGAAAATAAAAACTTAATTTTTAATATCTCTTACTGCAGTCCATCCACCTGAGTCCTTGTCAGTCTTTTTTTTTTTGCCATGCCTCTTGTGCCAAAGCCTAGCACGATCCTGCCTTCTCTTTAGATATTCTGTTTGTGAGTAAATGTAAAATATGTTACATGTGGGGAAAGGAGTGTCAGGAAGCTTTGTTTCTGTTCTCTCTTCATCTCTGGAGTTATTACTCATGCATATATTGGCACTCACCTCAATTACCTATTCCAGAAGGGAAAAAAAAAAAGGCAAAAGAAATTTACTGTAATAAATCCCATGACTTCCAGTCAGGTAAAAAGCAAATTCTCAGATATCCATAACAAGCTGAGCAGTCTGCAGCAGCAAAAATTACAAGTGCTGCACACTGAACCAAATTCCCTGGCACTTTAAAGTGCACATTTTCCAGCTTTGCCCTTTCCATAGTATTCCACAGGGGCCACCCATCGCAACTGCTGATAAGGTCGTGTGCAGGGTGGGTGATGAATCTGTGCTGATTTCAGAAGGTTTTGTGTCTGGTAGCAGAAAAATAGATATCTGTGCATCCTTGAGAGAAATCGTTGAAGGCAGACTATGCAGAACTGTGCAGTGGAAAACAAAACAAAGGTGGGAAACACACAAAAAGCCATCATAACTACTGAGTAATATGTAAATACTTCTCTTACAGAGATTTTTTTTTTTTTTTAAAGATGTTTGAAGCAGCCACTGAATAATTTTTGTATCATTGACTTCAATATATGCAACCTTTTTATGCAGTGGTTTGAGATTTAGTTTTTCCTCTTTTTTTCTCCTCCCACACCCAAAAAAACCCCAAAACACTAACTGTGACATTTGGATTGAGGCAGAGGTCTCCAGCTGTTCTGAGCTTTGCATCTGGGCTCATGTTTTGAGACTGTGATGCAGCATACAGAACAGCAGAGAAATTTAAATCAGAAAAGACCAAATCAATATGTTCTTCTGTATTTAAAACTGGAAAAAATTATTTAAAAAACAGGGGGGAAAGGCAGCAAAACAAAGCAGCCAATGCCTAAAACAGACTCCAGGGTTCTTCATGTCATCAGATCCAGTATGTTTTGATTTTGTGGTGTTTTACAGACATCTGTGAGGCTTAGATCCAGATTAGATGTTACTGTGTGCCTCCTTTTGAAGGTTGGGCCCAAATCTCAGCTATTTGCTGAGGACAGAGTCAGTCTGGAAGAATATTTCTTGTATATTTGCCTTGCTCTGCCAGGGTAGTGGTTTGACAACAGAAATCACAGTGACTTTCCCTGTGCTGTGTTGGTAGCCTGAGTGTGTTGAGCTGGTGGATTTTGGCATCACTCACGGTTGCAGTGCCATGTGTGGTACACCACTGCCCATCCTTGTTCCAGAGGGAACCACATCTCACTGGGTTTGCCGAGATAGAAGGCCTTTTCTAATAAATCAACTCTGTTTTACCAGTGGGACACACCACTTTATAGCAGCAGGGAACATGGCAAGCAAAATGAATTGTTTTAAAATATGAAATATTCTTTTTGGTCCAAGGATGAGGAGGAATTGTTGGGATGAATTCAGAACTGAGGTATGTCTAGGGACGGAAATGATTCCCTGGCCGGAGAGAAGAGACTCTAAACAGTAAGATTTATTACACTGGGATATAGACTCCAAAAGGAAGGGGCTGAAGACACATTACTGGAATTGCTTAACACCAGGTTGGACAAAACACTGGAGGATATAGAGAGGTTATATTGTCACAGATTTTGACGGCTAGAAAGAACCCTCTAGTCAAACCTCCTGCATGACTCATACCAGGGGATTTGCCTAAATGTGTTCCTGTTACAAGTCCAATAGCTGTCATGTACTAATGCATATCAGTTAGAAAAACACTCAGCTTTGATTAAAGGAAACTTGCAGTTCTAGAGTACCCATTGCCATTCTCATATTATTTATGCACCCTATTAAAAATGTGAACCGTGTTTCTCATCTCAGTTTTTCCAGCTTCAACTTCAAATCCCATGAATCTGCCAAGCTCAAGGACCTCCTGTGAAACTCTTGTCCCATGTATTTTTAGGCCCTTTGATGTGTTTCTCAGGTGCTTAAAATACCAAGTTCACCTGTGCTTTAGCCAATCTTCGTCTCCCTTCTCAAGCAGCTCTTTGAAACACTTATCTTCTGCCAACTCTTCCAATGCCAGTTCTTCAAAATAAGTACTGTTTGAAAAGAAAGAGGGAATAACATTCCCCCACTAGCAATGGACAAATGCACTTTGAGGTCTAAAACATGTACTACTGCTTGTGATTTACCCCCTTTGCCAAGCTGCTTGGACAGGAGACAGTATTTTCAGTGTCCGTGTTTTTATAGACTTAACTCAACTTGAACATGCCGTCAGCACTTACGAAGAAGCAGTAACAGGGTTTTGGAATGGTTTTGCTTTGTCAACATGTGTAGAGCAAAGAAATGTACTTAGGTGAATTACTGGAATGAGGCCAATTAAAAGGGCAATGCTCTGAAGTGCTGGTCGTACCACACTTTCCCTCTCTGTGGTCTCAATGTCTCTGCTCCTCAGGGGAGTCTGTGCATAGAAATCACTGGATTTCTGAACTGGTTCAGGAGTTTATGGGTTTCTCCAGACCAGATTCTCAGTATAGGATAGTCCAGTTCTGACTTGGATGGTCTCCCGATGCCAATTCTTTCTGGATGCCAATCCCAGGCCTGATTTTTGTATTACAAGGCTTTTATTTACATATTCAGCCTCATGAGGGAAAGGCTGGGGACTCCATAAGCTGAATTTTACAGCTGATTTTTCAGGTGCCAAGCTAGAGAAGTTTGGGAGGTCATTTAAGCATTAAGCTGTGCTTGAGGTGTTTTGCAATCACCTTTTCTAGACAACTGCTGCACATTCTTTTTCTGGTCTGTGCTGCTGTTGATTTATGTGTGTAGAAAACAAACGTAAACTTGGTCAGGGCCTCAAAGTGATGCTGTTGTACCTTAATAAAACTGTAGTTAGCCTGGTGATGTTGTGAAAACAGTTGAGAATGTCTTGAAAATATAAAATCAAGGGACAATAAAATCTTGGGATCAGCTCCCAAATGGATTTTTGCTGTAGATTCACACTTAATAAAATACAGAGAACAGCATTTTATTTTGGTACATAAATACCGATAGTGGAGGATTGTGGCATTTAGAAGAGAGAACCGTTCCACCAGAAAACTCAGTTCAGCAAAATGATGCAGTCCAGTTGAGCCCCTTTTATGATCTGAGAAATTACTGTTTTTATAGCACACTAAATAAAACGTGTTATTTGAGCTGGAGGTTTATTAGTAAGGTGATTTTGTCATAGCTGGGGAGGGAGGTGAGGAAGAAAAGATGAGGGATGAACATCAAATAAGAGATAGGTGTCATTCAGGAAAAGCTCAGTGACATCCCAAAAATGCAGTGTCACTCATCACCATCTCACCTAGCATCCCAGGGAGACATTTTATGTCACTATGCTGTTGTTGTTGTTGCTCCAATACATTATTGCTAGCCTGCTAGACTTGGCTGCAGGTGTGGTGGGGAACCTGCTTAAAGCGTCCGTGTGCAAGAGTCCTCTGCAGGGAACCAAATCCAGGGGATGGTAAAGTTAGTTCTTATAGGAGAGCAGTCAGATTTAGTCAGGGTAACATGTGACTTTGCTGTTGTCCAAAATCACCCCTTCTGTGGTCTCGAAAAGGACTTGCAGCTGGGTATTAGCATTCCCACAGCATGTGTCCATTCTCAGGCATCCCAGAGCAGTGCTGGGCATCCTTCTTCAAACCTGCCTTCCATCATTCCTTAATGATTTTGTGAATTTAAAATCACCTGACTGCAGACTAAAATGCTCACCACTTGTGTCACAGGGGATCAGTTCAAGTCCAGAAAGAGATGTCTGCCACGCTTTGGCATCTTCAATGTATGCAAGGAAATTTCCCCAGTTACCACTTCCTGGGGTTGCTGCCAGTTCTAGGGAAAAGGGGAGAAGGGATCACTTTTTATCTGCTCTCAGTGGTGAAAAATAGGCACACGTTATAGAGAAACTGGAGCATAAAGCTTCTAAAACCCCACTCATTCTGTAGCCTTTTGCAAATGGGACAGGTTCCACTGCATGCTTGGACAGTTGTAAGGACTGCACACTGTGCAAGGGATGAGTGTGCTCCTATTTCCTTCTGTCAGAAGGGAATTATTTTACTGGTTAAAACAGAGAAGAATCCCACTTTGCAGTTGCATCTGAGACAAGCTTTTAGAGAGCCCAGATGACATCGCATCTCTGCATGATACCCACCACAGCGTCTACTGACTTTGCACAGAGCGCAGTGACTTTCAGTGTGTACCCAGTTGGGCCAGAAATTCACCACGTATGATCTCTTTAGGCAGATTTTCCAAAGGGAATGAACCTCCCACATTTTGCTGCAGATCACTGAAGTTCATCTTTTCATGGTGAATTTGCTGAAAGCACAGGTGATGCTCTTGCTAAATTCTATGTGCAGGATTCAGATCTTAACCATTGGAAGGACCATGGGAAGACAACATATATTTGACCTGGCCTGCAAATTTTCATGAGCTCATAACCTATCTGTGCCAGATAGATGTTCTGTCAGATTTCTGGACTTTTTGCTAATGCTGTTGTACATCCAATACTTCATGCTAGACCTTAGCTGCAATCAGGATGCTTTGAAAGAGCTAATCTGGTGGTCAGTAACTGCTAAATGAAGTGAATGCCGAAAGAATGATGAGCTAACTGACTGCAGCTCACAGCTTTTATGAGCTTCTCTAAATGCCTGTTTTCAGGTGAATTCAGCGTCTCCTTGACATTTAAGGACTCAATTTATAATCAAATTATTTAACTCTAGTGGAAAGAATCACTGGCCATGATGGAAAAGCCATTTATATTTTGTCCATCCCTTGGGGGGAAAAAAAAAAAAAAAAAGGTATTCAGGGTAATGCTCCAATTCCCATATTAAATGAAGGGAAAAACAAACCTTTCAATGCAAATTAAGCACTGCAGGCTTTTAAAAATTATAGCAGAAACTTAAAGTGCACAGCTGCTCACATCCTTATTTCCAATTTAGCTATCTGAGACGTGCTGAAGCATTAACATCCTGGACAACACCACAAACCTTTCAGAGATTACTGCCCATTTCTGCAGGTCCTAGTCTGCCTTGGGATCCTTCTGCTGTTTGATCTTGTCCAAGTCACTGTACAGATATACATTGCCCTTTACAACTTGAAATTACAGACCAAAATGAAAGAGCAGAATGAGACAGAAACCTGGACAAGCAACATCATGATACACACTGGGGAGTGTAGGTTGAGCTCCAGGGAATTATGCCATTTCTGAAGGCATGGAAGTATGTTTTGTATATGAATAGTAAAGCCTTAATATCACTGCTGCAGTTAAGTTCATTAGCAAAGCTTTCGAACAAATGAAAGCACAGCTTAGCAAAGGCATCTTGCCCTGCCAGCCCTGGCTTTGTGGTACAATGTCTGAAACATTTGCTTAAAAATCCTTGCACTGGCTTGAGGCCAAACAAGAACCGAATCACGGTTATCTCAGAAGTTGAATGGGCAAAGTTGTTTGAGTCCCATTGTAGTCCACCTTAGCTGGTGCCCAATTGTTCTCTCCCAGCTGCCTAAACCGAGGCAGCAAACTGTGTTATGGTTAAACACGATATTTAAACTGCATTGTTATGTCAGTGATGATGGGTTCTTTGTTGGAGATGACAGAAAAATCCCATTGTTTAGAGTTTTCCCAGACTCGGTGCTTAATACAAAGCCTTGAAAAGAGCAGGGTTGTTTAAACATTTGATGAAAAAAATATGTGCAGCAATGGGTCTATTCCACTAGTAAGGGGGAGATCAGCCTGCATTGCCAAATCCTACCTTTATAAATTCAACATGTTGTTGCAATTTGACTAAATAAAATCCTCAGTTCTTGTATGTGGAAAATGGAAGGGTCTGAAATGCAGCAGAAGATTGAAACAGGGTGCAAATTATCCAGTTTAAAGCTGGTAGCAAAATGAATTTGGAATAACTTTGGAATTTCTGAATTATTTAGAAAATCATTATGCTTTATCAGGAATGGGTGGAAAATTAGAATTTGCAACCACGTGAGCATCTTTGGACCCTTCAGTAATCTCTGTGAATTGCTTTGTCATTTCCTTCAGCGTAAGTGATTTAGACAAGGTGTTCTCAAAACAACCATAATGCAGAAACCTGTACTTCAGTTTCTCTATACTGACAGGATCACACAGACATGCACCAGGTCTGGGATGTTTTTGTTTGGTGAATGGACACAAAGAGGTGTTGCTTGGCTTTTAATTAACTCACACCCACCCCATGCTGTTTCTTGTTTTCAAGTGCAGCTTTGCATTTATTCTTGCCTCTCTTTCTATGTCAAATGAAAGATCAGGGGTTGGAACCAGATTGTCTTACCCAGATTGTCTTTAAGGCCCTTTCCAACCCAAACCTTTCTGTTATTCTATGATCCACACTCCTTTGAGTATGGTGGTGTTTGGGTCTTGTGCTATGTAAGACCCAGGGAGCTGTGAAAGGAGTAAACTCTGGAAGTGATAAATTTGACCAAGTGCGCTGGAAAATACCCTGTTTTAGAATGATAAGAATGAATTTTATGTTAGTACCTGCTGACATGTTTTCCATTAGTGTTTTAATTAAAGCTGCTGTGTCAGTTTTGAGCTGGATTCAGTGGAGTTTCTCAGAAGACATCACTGTTGTTTGTACTTCCAGCAAGTGTCACATGCTGATTTGTGTCCCTCATCCTTGGTTAAAGTCACTGAGGATCTGAAGAAATTCCTAAGTCCTTTTCAGACACTTGCAGTTATGAACTGCCCTGACCTGATCACAGACACCTCACACCTCATGCCAATGACTGCTCAACCTGTAAGTCATCAGGCCCAACTTATATTTGCCTGAACCTGGTGTCACCTCCACTTGGCATCTTTTATTTACAGAGTAATTCTACCCTGGGAAGGCTCAGTGCACTCACCAAAAGACGTGAAATATCTCCAACCTGCAGTCTGATTAGAGCCTTCGAGTGAGCGGTTTACAGCTGTCCCATTGGGACACAAGAGGAAATGCTCAATTTTGAGCAAAAGTATGAGCTGAGCCAGGATTATTTATTCATGTGTTGGAGCTAGAAATCTCTTTTTTTTTTTCTTCCTCTCCAACGGTTTTCTTCTCTGTTAACATGTGTTCATGCATGTCTAGGACGCAGAAATTGAAAGGAAAGGTTTTTCAAGAGGAACAAATAATTTGGAGATTCCCCAGTTTTCAGGAGCTCAGGACTAAAATAGAATCTGATTTTCTAGAAGGCAGGTGCCCACTGCAGTGACAGCAGATTCTTTCCCTCAGTCTGGAAAATCTCAGGCTGACCTCTTCCTAGGTACCAAAGTCCTGTAACCAGCGTTGTCTGGAGTGCTGTCAAGTATAAGCCTAAATACGAGCTGGTGTGAATTCAGGCCTACCTTTCCTCTGAGGTGGGTGGATACAAGGAAGATCCACTT
>JAWWEU010000091.1:69199602-69211389 GCA_035583155.1 Acropternis orthonyx
GCTGCCTCTTGATTTTCTGTGTTGCTTCCAATGTTTGCACTGACCAAGGAGAGAAGTAACAAGGGAAGCTGAAGTGGGAGAGAAAGTTGGACTATTTATCACCCGACCAAACTTTTATTTCCTCTCTTAATGATTGTATGTTTATTGCACTGCCTGAGGCTCAGTACAGAGTCTTTTGAACTGGTGATGAATTAATCAAATTAAATGCTGTGACCCTTTTGCATTTTGGGAGTGTTACAAGCATCCCTACACCCTGCCTGATTTCTGCCTCTTACTTTGCTCTCAGTCCAACAGTCAAACAGTTCTTCCTTTGCAACTTGGCATCTCCCAGCTATTTATCTTCTCTCTCTCTGGCCAATGCCAGAATGTCTTGTTTGAAGTTTTTATTCAGACCACTGCTGGTTTATGAAGTTGTGCAGATTGCACATTGGGTGTGCAGTGGCTTCACGTCAGACACAATTGGCCTCTGCTGGGCTCTTGGCTTTAAAAGGAAATAAAGAATCACGGCTGAATTCTCATCTCAGCCCCAAATAAATCAAGCATCTCCCCACTGAAACTGGTGAAGTCGACTTCTGTTGAGGCAAAAAAAGAGTGTGGGGCTGAGGAGTTCTGTCCACAGCTTCACTGAGGCCACACCAGAGTATTTGTGGCTGTGTTCAACCTGCCAGGTGGTGAAAACAGCCTTGGTTCAGCATTTATAAGATTTTCTCAGCTTAGAGAAAGTAGGTCCATTAAGATTTCAATAGTGTGAAGCTTGGGTACTTGTGTAAGTGGCAACTTTAGAAGAATTAGAGGGAAAAGTGTGTGCTATAGCTCTGGACTACACACCACACAATTTCTTGCTCAAAGGCACTGATAATCCAGGTACAAGAGGTCTGTTCAGATACATAGAGGAAGTAAAACAAAACAGTCACTGCATCTTTGCTGTAAACCTGCTGATCAGTGTGACTCAAAGCTGGGCATAGGAAAAGCTGATCCCAAGATATCTGTCAGTGAGGGATCATAATGCACTCAGAGCAACCTGTGTCCTGTCCTACTCAACTGCAAAAGTGGGAGTTGGGGTCTGTGACCTCCAGAGAATGATCTGAGGCTGCTCCTCTGTTTCCACAGCCTTCCAGGACTTTTATATTCATGTGTCACAGCAAGAGAAAACGTAAAGAGATCGGTCTGAATGATTGCAATAATGATGTTGAACAACAACAGGTATAAGAACGTCCTGTTCTAAGGTCTTACCAAGAAGGAAGTTAGAACAATTCCCCTATTGATCAGGGACTGAGGATAGGGGTGGGAAAAGAAAACTTTGACTGTCCATGGAGGAGTTTTTACACAATCTCAATGACTTGAAAAGGCCCTACGACTCATAATAGGAATTATTAGTGATTTGTCCTTGAAAACATGCACCTGGCCATGGCTCCTGTAGGCTTTTGCAGCTGCACTGTCTGACCAAGCTTTTACATGGTGCGTTGCTGATTTCATGAGGCTTCTGGTGTATGTGCAATGCAGAGTTAACTGTCAAGCAAGGGCAGGACTAGATGGCTCAAAGGGATTTGCTAATGAGCAATCAAGCTGTGGGTCACTGGCTGAAATTTAATCTGCAAGAACAGTGACAGAAAATCAAATCAAAGTGCTGACGTCAGAGTGATGCTGGAGCAGCAGCAAAAGCATTGCTGATGCCTTACGCAGCACACAAAGGCAGCTCAAATAAACTGGGAGCAAGCTGTGAGGAGCTTGTCTGGTTGATCCCAATTGCAAAATACAGCTCAGCCTATCTGTGTTATACTTATCAGTCACTCACTTGTCTTAGTGCAGTTGCTTATGAATGACAACACCATATCTCCTCAGAGAATCTGACCCAAAGTCAGCCCTATATAGAACTCAAAACAGAATTGTGGAGATATCTAGGTAGAGTTTGCTCAGCAGTGTCATGGAATGTGAATCAGCAACATACCACAATGCTCAGTAGCTTGTGGTTCTGCTGATGGAGGATTTTGTGGGTTTTTGGTTTTTTTGTTGTTTTTTGGGTTTTGGGTTTTTTTGGGGTTTTTTTTTTTTTTTTTTGTTTTTTTGGTTTTTTGTTTTTTTTTTTTGTCATTAGTTCCCTCATTGAGGCCAGTAGTGATAACTTTCCCATTCCCAGGCTCCTGAAGCAACAGACAGCACAGAGTTGCCATTTCAGCTCTGTCTTTGGCCTTCCCTGCCTTCAGTGTAGGCAGGGAAGGGAGCAATAGTCAGCATTGTTTTTTGTGTCAGCTGTGATTAGTTGGCATAAAAAGCACTTAAGTAAGTTGACACAGCCCTTGAATTGCTTGGTTTGCTTAAAAAAGGTAACAAAAAAAATCCCTGGAGTACTCCAGGGTTTCTTTGCTACCTGAAGTCTGTTCTGCACCAATAGAAATGTGGGTTTACCCCAGAACTGGGATGAGGTTAGTTGCAGAAAGTTTGTCGTTCAGATATCTATTTAATTTATTAAAAGGGGGAAAAAAAAAAGGTCTGGGAGAGCAACAAGTTAAAAAGTAGTTAAACTCCAGATTCATGCAGATTTCCTGTTTTGCTTCTTAACGAAACCTCAAAACCACTTTGAACAAGTTTCCTACCTCAGCTGAGGGTGGAGTTGTGCACTCCCCACACGTGGCCTCCAGAAGCACACCGAAGGAGAATAGCACACCTCCTCTGGCACGGTAGGGCCAAGTTTTCTGCTTGCAGAGCAGTCAATGTGTGTGCCTGTGCATGGCTGCCCAAAGGAGGTTCTGACTCAGCCAAGCACACTGGAAAACCTCAGTTTTCCTATTTCCAACAGAGCATACTGAAGAGTAGAGATCTGTCAGGCAAAAACTGGAGGCAGTTGATAAAAGGCTGTCTCTCCAAGATGCTAGGCAGATACTGTCTGTTGTCAGTACACTGTTGTAATTTCTTTGATTAGATCTAGTGAGACGACATCTCAGTAAATAAGAGCAGTGAAATATACTGCGCTGAAATTAATGGTTGTTGTCTGATCTCCTCTTTAATGAATTCGTTGCAGTCTGAAGCAATGCGTGCATTTTGCAAACCCAGCATTCCTTGGCTCCTACACTGCATCATGACATTACTTTAGGTGGTGGGGAAGATCTTATTTGTGATATAGTAATGTATCTAGATGCCTGGGAACTCTAGCTGGAGTTATGCCATTTGGGTGTGTAATTCTAAGTAACAATAAGCAGTGCTTAACATTTCCTCCCACATGAGAAGCATACCCATTAAAAGTTTAGCCAAGTCAGCTGTGCAAGTTCTTGCACAAAAAGACAAACTGCCAAAGCACTAATAGGAGCCACTCTTATGTTGAAGATTGGGTAGAGCATGCATTAGCTCAAATCCTCCATCTCTTCGGCTAATCGAGAGAGAGTCTTGCTGAGATCAAAGAAACCCCTGACAGGTAAAAATGGTAATAAACCAGGCTCAGGCCCAGGTTCAGAATTCCTGAGTCTTTTTCTCAGCTCTGTTTCTGAGATGCTGGATGGTTTGAAGAAGTCATTGAATGTGATTTAGACCATCCATAAGTCAACTTAAGTCCCTGTAAGAATAAACAGGATGTGTCTAAGTCCCAGGAAACTGCTCAGTTTGTTCCATCTGAAGAGGAACCTACATCCAAGAGGAACTGAGCATTATGTATTAATCTGGACAGTGTGTTTTAGACCTAAGAGTAACTTAAACATATAAGCATATGGTTTCACTTGTGTACCGTGATTGACAGCCTGTGGCAGTTCATCATGACTCACAAGTGGGTGAGAAACTGCTAATATCTCCCAAGGTGTTGAAAAGAGCTTCATTAAGTCACAGTTAGACCAAACCCACCAGTTTCAGGTGACATTGAGCTAGCATGCAACATCTCACCAGGAGAAATCTGGGGCATGTTCATACTCTTTTTGGGGGCAGAAAAGAGCCTATGTCTCTTTGAACTGCTTGTTGCAGGCTGGTTTGTGTTCACACAACCAAGAGCTGGGAGCAGCTGGAGTGGGAAGAGCAATCCACACTGCACAGCCCTTGATCCTGATCTCACTGGGACGTCTCCCTGTTGACCTGGTGTGAAATCCTAAGTAATCCTGAGGGGGTTTTTTAAACGAATAAAGATGCCAGAATGGGGGTGGGTCTGCAGCTGTCTGCTTCCTCCATGCTCTGGGGAGTGAGAGGAGAGATATTGGGGTTTGGGACTTCAGGCTAACATTGCAATGTTGCATCAGGTAAAGAGACAGAGCTGTGTGGTGTGCCTGGAGCAGAGCCTGGAGCACACAGGTCAGCTTGGCTATGCCCAGCTTTTCTCTCAGATGGAACAAATGGCTCCCTGAAGGCCGGCTAATCACTGCAGGACCTGGATACCAGGGTACAGGAGAGGCACACATCAGTCTGGCAGTGTGGAAACACCCAGGCATTCCTGAGTAGCAGCTAAGCCTGGGGCATGAGGGAACGCCTATTCCCTGGCCTACCTTGATTCATGCAATTTAGCTGATAGAGCTCTAAAATAGCACTTTGCAAACAAAAAACCTCGCCATCTACTGGGCTAATATCTCTAGCTTCTGCATCTTACAGTTCTGGTTGTTGGGCAGTTGACCTTAATGACTCCAATCCAGCCTTACCTGCCACCTGGAATATTCCAGACAATGGGAAGTGCTGGGGCCAGATCCCTTTGGGCTGGACAGCCTAGATCTCTACTTTTCTATTGACAGGATGAGTGCTCAAACCATTAACATGTTGTGCTTCCTCCTCCCACTTATCCCACAACCCAGTGCTTGCCTTTCAGAGGGTGATTTATATTTTGATTCCCACGTAAGCAGGTTTGCACACTGTTGAGCCTTGAACTAAGCAATTACCCAGCCACACTTGTGAGAATAATTCTTCCTAGTGCTTACGCCTGAGTGGCTGCACATAACCACACTAAATCATCCCATGAAGGTCCTGCAGCCCACCATTCCATTGATGTAGAAATGTGTGAACATCACTTGGGTGCTACTTCAGAGGCATCCGTCTCTGCATTGCCTGGATGGTTTGCGTAGGCACCTGCCCTAAGTTATCTGAATCATTCTGCTGGAGCCAAGCATCTATTTTATTTTAGATGTTGCAATAAATAAATTGAGTGCCTAAAGCAGACAGTCTCAATCTGGCCTTCAGGGTCTCCACATTCACCGGCTGCTATAATGATAAAATAGTCCTTGCTCAACTCATACAGCTGTTGCAAGATTTTAATTAATTAATACTGGTAAGGCTTTGAAATGTAGGGAATGAAATGAGGTCCATAAGCTAAGTGTAGTATTATGAGTTGGCGGCACTTTCTACTTCACTTTCACACCATACCTGAGCAGAGCGCAGGGCGGCTGCATCCTCTGATTCATCATGAATCACCAAGAAGCCTACTTAAAATGTGGATGGTATTGATATATTTACAGTGGTTAAAATGTTACAGGGAAGAGGCATTACTTCTTGCTTCAAGAATGCTGGCCAAAGTTCAAGCAGCTCTGCCCTCTTCTTTAACTCTCAGTATTAAACCATCTATACTGGACTCCTCAGTCAACTTGCACCCAGTGTTTAAAACAAAAATGCATCAGGAGGTAGATGTAGATGTGAGAGTCCTACTAGGATTTGAAATTACTCCCCAGTGACAGTGTTGACTAGCACAGGTTCTCGTCCTCATCACTGTAGTACTCCAGGTAGCTTTTGGTCTTCCATTCCTCTAGGATGCTGGATGTTAATTATAGCCATGCAGTTTCACTGGTGGGCCCGACACCCAGGAGAAGTTGGTATCCCTGAAATCCTCCTTGTGCCTAGCATCAGTTTAGCACACAAAATTCCTTGGACTAAGTCCCTTGATAGGTCACACCATTTCATTAAATTACAGAATAGCTCTTTAGATCGGCAGTCAGGTTTAATTTCTTCTATATGTAAATTCTTAATGAAAAATAGTATAAACTTACTCACGAAACACTTTGCCTCCACTGCTATGAGAAACACAGGTAGAGGCTAGAGGGTAAAGACAGGAGAGGGATCATCTGCCACTAAAGTGTATAACTCCAGGTGATGTCACTAAACCAAGGGATGCTGCCTTTCTCCTGGTCATCAGGAAGAGACAGCCTCAGGAGAAGGTTGCTGGATGGCCATCCAGATGGCTGGAGTGATGCTATGAGCAGGTCTCCTGCACCAAGGACACCTCTTTTCACATGCATGGCATGAAACTGGCAGATTGTGTTGCTCCTGACTGTGCAAAAGGAATTTTTGCATAGCTACCTGGTCCTCATGCACTGGTCCTGGTAGTGTCCCATCCTCTAAATCGGACCCTATAAATGACACTTTTGTACTGACCCTTCACACAGAAGGATACTCATTTTTCCTACCATCTGTTGCAACTAGAAAACATCATTCTTTCTGTTACTATCCCAAAGATTCTGTAGATGCCCCATCCTTGGAAGTGTTAAATGCCTGGTTGGATGGGTCTTGGAGCAACCTGGTCTAGTGGAAGGTGTCCCTGCCCATGGCAGTGGGGTTGGAATGAGATAAGCTTTAAGGTCCCTTCCTACCAAAGCCATTCTGTGATTATATCATTACATTTTATGCCCTTATCAAAGTAGAATTTACATTTGCCCCAGGGTCACTTTCTAATTCAAAGGATGAGATGCCTTGAACACCAAATAAAATTTTAAATTCCCTGGCAGTCAGTGGAATCTCAGGTAAACTGGCCACTTTGAGTCAAGTTCAGACAAGAGTGAATGTCACAAGAGAGTGTCTGTCAGTGATGAGAGTTCACAAGTCAGTGGAGTTTGTGCTCCTCTTACATATGCTACTAGGTATTAAATATTCTGCCTAATTTGTACCTGGCACTTTTCAGCAGTAAATCTCAGACTAGTTTTACAAGAGAGGTTGGTATCTTTAGCCTCATTTCATGGGTGGATAAACCAAGGTGCAGGGAGGTCTAATGCCAGAAGGTCAGTGTCAGAGCGAGAAACAACTGATTGCAACAGACTTAAATGCATCACTGTGCATGAGTGTCATAATTCTTATTCATAATAATTCTTATTGCACCATCAACCACAGAGTTATGCAAAGATACCAAAGACAGAAATAGAGCAGTACTGACTTCTCTACAGATAGGGATGTGCTCTCCAGAGACTCTTTTTTTCCCCAGAAATGATAAATGACTTAAAGAAGAGCAGGTGCCATTTCTTCACCTGTGTGACTGTGCCTGGAGGTGATAGAAGTAATTTTTAGGATATGATTTTCCTTCTATTTACATCAAGCTAGTAGCAGTACTTATTTTAACACAAATGCCAAGAGACTTTATTTTTAGATCTTGTCAGCATAGTATCATTCTGTAATTCTTGCTTTGTTCAAAAGAAGTGAAGACATTTCAATGGGAAGATAGAATTCACTGGAAGAATTACTGTTGCTTCACAAATATATATTGATAGCCTAAGAAAGCAGTGATCTTCTCTTTCCCATAATGTGAAATGCTTCAAATCTATAAAGCATCCCTAATATTTCACTTTAAAAGACAAAACCACAAGTTGGGTTACCTTTCAGTAGGAATATTATAGATTTTCCAGCTCTTAAGGGGTTCCTTTGGGAGTCTTATTTCATCCAAATGATATTGTTCTCTTGATGACTATCACACTCCTATAGGAAAATTTGTCTTTGGGGCATAATATTGCTTTAAAAGTTCTTGGAAAACAATACANNNGGGCGGGGGTGGGAGCGGGGGGGCAAGAAGAAGAAAATAAATGGAAGTGAAGATGCAGTTTGTTAAATTCACACAAATAAGAAGAATCCAGTTGCCATGAAGACTGATCAGCCACATGTATTTCTATAAGCATATGTCAACTTGATGTACTACACTTCTGTTTTATTTAATTACCATCTTCCAGAAGAACCTAATAATTGCTTTACTGCATCTACCTCATTGGGTATCCTATCCAAAGAATGTGGAAGAGAAGGCATGTAGAAGGGGAAAAAAAAGGCAAATGTCCATGGAAAGCATCTTTTCCTCCTTCCCCATATTAACAGATTGGGTATTGTCCTTGTGAATCACTTTTTATATCCCTTCTGCTTCTCTCACAGAATAGTAGTAAATACTTTTACCATCTACACTTTGGAAATTCATAGAGTATTTTTTGTCATCATAATATTTTGATAAATACTTCCACAGGAAGGAAAAGTTGAAATGTGACCATTCTGTGAGGAACAAAATCATTAAAGATGAGAGCTGTCATGGAAACCAACTCCAGAGTAATAGCAGCAATTCATAAAATATGAGGCTCAGCAGAGAAAAAGCATGTGCAGGGCTAAAATTTCAATGAGGATTTAAAAAAAAAACATATATATATACATACATACAGATGCACACACAAGCACATATATACATATGTATATAAAAAAGAAATAGATTTTCTGGACTGACTGTGAAGAAAACCATAAGAACCATCTAACAATGTGCAACTTATGAATGTCTTTTTCCCAGCAATAAATGGTGTTTTTCAGTCTGCAGAATGACACTGTTTCATCCCTTGGGAGTTTTTTTTGGTTTTGGGGGTTTTTTTTGGCAGGGCTATTATATTGCACAAGCATAATATATTTATTTGGGCTTTTAATCTGCAATCTTGGAATAGGCCTTTGGTGGCTAGGGAAAGTCATGACAGTGAAAAAGACTCACCTCCAAAAAAGAGTATTCCATTTTTCACTATAACATCTGGCTAAAGTTTGAATGATATCTTGAGGCTTTATCATGAAGGTATTTGTAGATCACCTACTAAAGACAGGTGTTAAGGTGATTTTGATATTTTAGGAGTCCTGAAGGAATCATGTTGGACAAACATGTTGATGGCAATATTGTTACAAATCTTTATCTTAAATTTTATCACTTAATATTTATGTAGATTGAGATCCTATTCCCTTGGCCATACTACAAACAGTGCTACCAGGGCTGAACAAACAGATAAACAGCTCACCCTCTACTCCACTGGACTTTCATTTCTCTGTAGATTTTGTCAATGAAACTACAGGACTTACTTCCAGTGTCCATTTATTCTGCCTCATTTCCTCTGAACTAGCAAATTGATGGGTTTAAAAGGAAAAGAAACCAGAAGATGTCTACTTGTTACAGTCCCATTTTTCATGAGAATTTTTTGATGTCACAAAAAACAATGTGTATCCACAGAGCTTTACACAACCTAATTAATGACCAGTTGACACTGTGCCTCTAATTGTCCCCAACTGGAAGGAAAAATGCTGCCTGTGAGCCAAAGATGATTAATGCTATTCGTTGATGAATTTTCTTTTTTTAAAAAAGGAGCCAAGGGAGAGCCACAACAGCCCTGAACTTTTGAAAGGACTGCCTCTGCTTTAGGGGAATTTTGATTTTTCATGCTGTTTTGTTTGTTTTTAAAAAATGGTGATGTCTAATCTTCAGGAACGTACCTCATCATCCAACCCACAAACTGTTGGCAAAATAATAAACCTACACAGAATGTACTGTTAGATTCTTCTTCTTCTTTTTTTTTTTTTAACTTCTTCCTTTCAGAGGTATAAATCACAGCTTTTTGCTTTTGCAAGTTGAAGTATAGACTTTGCACTGGATAGTTGGCACTGTTTTTTTCTGGCCAAATGTTCCATGTTGGTTCCAAAGAAACTGTGGACACTGAGTTGGCTATAGTTTGTCTTTGAAGTTGTGTGCAAGAACGCAGTTTTCAGAGGCCTTCAAGAAAAAATATACATGGTTTATTTATTAAGTTGCAGTTTAACTCTTTTGTGTGCTAAATTACAGGTAGCAATTCTATTTCGGTTTTTAATTTTATTTTACTTTGTCTTTCTGGCTGAGTTTCATGCACTGTGTACCTCTTCTAGTTTACATGAATGCCATCATCCTGCCATATAGGTCCAAAAACACTGTACATTTCTGATTACCTTATACATTCTGGAAAGGATCCTGAAAACAAATCAGTTCTTTTGCTAGTTGGTTGCAAGACTAAGTTTCCAATAACTCAACCATTATTTACTGAATATACTTCCTATTATACTTCCAGAAGTCTTCTCAGCTACATATTTGCCTTTATGTCTGTGTAATGTAGTAGAGAAACGACACTATCATTGCAGCTTTTGCTACCAGGTTGTCCACAATGGATTTCTATATAGCACGGAAGGAAATACTAAATTCTAAATAGTGTGGAATAGGAACGCAACATGGTCTCTCTCCTTGAAGTCGTTTCTGGTTTTGTCTGTCAAATATAGTTTAAAGTTTAGATCAGCTGGATGTTCAGCAAGGAATAAATGACAGTTTTTGGTGTGTAAGACATTGCAGGTCTTGTGTTAATCTTGGACTTTTCCCTCTAGCACCCTTGCACTGCTTTCTTCTGCTTCCTTTCCGTTGATGCAATGCCATCTTTGGTACTCTAACAAAGGACTATATAAGTGTTTGGAACCCAGAACAGATGTTTTTGGGCAGCTTTCATTCAGTTTGCCAAGTTCAGGCATAAAACAAGATCCTGACCGCTTGTGGTTACTGTAGATGTGTTGATTCTTTTTCAAAGGAAGAGTAAGCATGCTGGGCTCATTGACTTCCTGTCTTCTGGCATCCTACCACATGTCTTCTTTACTATACCATAATGTTTCCCAAGTTTGCTTTTGTTTCATTCTCATAATTGGCTTTGTATATCCACTGACTGATCTGATTTTCCTATCAAGACAAGGCTGTTCACTCCAGATTTTCACTAGTGTAACTGAGAGGAAAATTTGGTCCGTATGCTCTGTAATAAGATATATCATCACTGTCAATATTTTTCTTCTTCCCATCACTCCCCTGCCATATGGCAACTTCACAGGAAAGAACTGAACCACATATGTTCTGAGTAGAACTTCTTCATTCCCTGCAAAATCAATGTTGGTTTTAATACTGTTTGGATTGAAAAGTGGAGGAAGTCCTTTGTCCTTTAGCATGGGATTTTCACCTGAATTTAACCACCCAAAAGATAGGTAACCTATAGAAACTAATCATCTGAGGTCCTCCTATAGTTACTGGAGGGAGGAAACAACTTTGAGAGGGAGGTTCATCACATCCTGAAAGCTGGGGGGAAATTTTGTTGTCATGAACATAAGAGCAAATCTCTTCAATATCCACCGGTCTTAATGGTGTTGAACTGATGAATTGAGCTGCAGACCCAAAGGCATCTATCCATCTGTGATTGGTGGTTGGAATGGAGACAGGAGATGATTCTTCCCAGCTGCTGTTAGCATGCTCTCAGGTATGTTTGGGCTTCTGGTGGGTGACTCTCTCCAAATAACACCAGAGCATCATGAGCCAGGGATGGGTTTCAGTCAGCAAAACACAGGTAAGGCAACCTAGTTTCAGGTAGGAAACTTCTGTCCTAGTGAGATAAGACATGTCATCCTCTTACTTTCAGGGTCAGTGTGTACTGATCTACCTTATTTAGTGATGGAGGAATAGCAAAAGAGGTATAGGCAGTGAAAAAAGCCATATAGGAAAATGGAAGATGAACTTGAGGGTTTTTCTTACGCAGTGTCTGAAACTGGGACTTGTGTGCAAGTGGCAATCCAACAGACAAGAGCTACTGTTAGTGGGACTTTTCTTATTTTAAAATTTTAATGATGTTTCTTCCCTGTGTTGGCACTAGCAAGTGACTGACAGTGACTATGGAAAACAGTATTTGTAAAGAAAGATTTCTAAGACCCACTATACCTAAATGACTTTCTAAAATTAGTCACTTCACAGATAGCCTTTGAAGCCATCATTTGGAAACTGATGTCCAGAGGATCTGAACC
>JAWWEU010000091.1:69211512-69244272 GCA_035583155.1 Acropternis orthonyx
GATCCAACAACAAGCAGTGTGAAATGTTTCAGCCCTTTCAACCACTGCTTTGAGACTCAGGGACCATGGGGTAAATTCAGATGAATAATCCTATTTCTAAGTTGCTTCCAGTGAGTGTGTGGGTGTTGCAGACATTTAACTGCCAGGCTATTCATTTTTCTGGGCTAATAGTTTCCACACTAGCTGACTGACCAATCTCCCTGATGTGTCGCATCAATTTTCTTATTAAATATGAAAATAATGAACGTTAGGAATGAGCCTAGAAAGCTCCTCATGTCCCAGATTGGGTCTTGGTGCCAAGTGTCTGGCTGGCATCATCTCCAATATTCTGCAAACAACATCTGCACGAGCGTGCCAGTTGTGTAACTCATAAAGTTAACGTAAGTGACTGCCGTGCTCTGCTGAGCAGTGCTGATTAGAGCCATGCTGCCGGAGGGAGGTTTTGCAGCATGTGGGATACACAGCCATGCCATGCCTTTCCCAGGAAAGGAAAGGGGTGCTGGTGGCAGGAGTACATTTCTTTGGTCACAGATGTGATTAATGATGCATCTCTGTTGAAATGACCACTACTGTGATGAGCAGAAAAGGAGTGATTTGGAAGCACTGACCTACTCCAGTAGCTGCCTTGGAGGCTGACCTGGAAAGGGACAATGTGATGGAGGCAGGGGATTCTAGAGGATGCACATGAGACCCCAGCTCCTGACTGACAGCACATCTTGCTGGTGATCTGCACAGCCTCTGAGAAGTTCAGTAACATCTCTGCCAATGAAAGGAAGGTCCAAGGTGCTTCTCCTCCAGTCCATGACACTTGGCATGATACTGTGCAGGAAGGCAGTGCAGGCAGCAGGTAGAGCCCTGTGACTCATGTCACTGCCTACAAGGAAAAGCTTGAATATTGGAGCTGTAAAGAGAATTAAATTTTACTTCCTTCCCTTTTTTGACAAGTATATGCTATCAACTATTTCAGCAGAACTGGACTCAGTTTTCCTGTCCTTCTACCCAGTTTAGTGCAGTGGATTTAAAATTATTATTTTAAAGCAGCACACAACACTCCATTTTTATAAAAAGAATTAATTTTTGCATTTGTCATGGCAAAATTTTCTTAAGTTCATTTTTTCAAAAGCATATAAATTATTATTGTACATATATACCATTACTATCAAAGCCAGGGCATGTCAGTAAACCCCTTCTAGACAGGTACTAGGAACATCCTTGTTTGCTGTTTATGTTAACCTTGGGCTAAAGATTGGCACTTGTTCAATACCTGAAACTTTCCAAAGAAAACAGTAGGCAGTGTGTAAATAGCTAAACCACACATGCGAAAATGACACTGAAATATAATGTGACAGGTCAAACTCTAGTTGGGTTGTCAGGCATTTGCAGTAATCCTTCTTTACCCCACTTAAATGTCGCATAGGTAAGTCATGACAGCTCACCCACTGCCAGGAAAAGCTTGCATTATCCTCAAGGATGAATTCAGGACCTCAGGAAGTTACCAAGTCAAATGAAAAACAGAGACAAGAGGCAATGGCTTAGCAGCTTAAGCCATATGCCTCAGATCAGTCTAGCCATAATTTCAAATGCCAGCAGGATCATTACCAAGCTAATGCAGATCTATTGAGTGCTTGGCCATTTACTACAAGCAGGACAAGTCCTTTGAGTTAAATCCTAAGAAATTAGATCCTTTGGGATTTTAATGGCTATTAAAAATGGCAGGATATTTTCATAAGGGGAGGAGTTTATTAATCTTATGCCCTTAACCAAATTAGTCCTTTCCTCCTACAAATACACTTTCAGTTCCTTACTACAAAAGGAAGATGGGAGAGGAAGAGAGATTGAAACTGTCTGATGATGTGCTGTCTCTTGCAAGAGCTGCCAACACTGCACTGTGGGTTTTTGCGATGAAAAGCCCAGAATTTTGTTCCTGGTGCTTTTGTAGCGGTGGCTGGACTACAACCCTGGACGCATGCTCTGCATTTATGATTAAGCACCAAGCACATCTTGCAAATTCCATTCTCTTGGCATCCCAGGCCCGTGGCATCCCACTCCAGCAGTGCCTGTGATGGGAAGGCTGGGCTAACCTGGCCTCTGGTTCTCATGGCAGTTTTGAAAGCAGGGAAGAATTGCGAGGTTGAACACTTGCGAGGTTGAACACTTGCCTGTATACACTGTGGTTTGTATTGTCATCATTAGCCCCCAATTACAAGGCCTGATCAGGGATCAAACCCCTCTGTAATCCAATTATAAAATAAAAGATAGAGGACAAAGGTGAATGCAGGAACAATGAACCTGTATTGGTCAGTTTGACAGGAAGGACACTGGTGTGACTGAAAGGGTTTGTATAAATGGAAGAAAGAAATTGAGAGTTGGAAGTCAGTGAGATGACTCTGCGGGTGATCAGAGGAAAATGCATTGGATTGTAAAAAATGCCATGAGAGATAGTGCAGAAGTGTTTAATTTGATAATTTTATGGAAAGCTGATGGAAAACAGTGTGACAGATTAATCACAGACAGCAGCCACCATTTGCGTAGAGAATGAGGGATGTTATCCTACTAAAGGCTGAGAGAATTGAGTGTTGAGCCTGGAAAAGAGAAGGCCTTGGAGTGACCTAATTTCCACCTTCCAGTACCAGAAGGGAGCCTACAAGGAAGCTGGAGAGAGGCCATTTCCAAGGGCCTGGATGGACAGGACAAGGAGGAATGATTTTGTACTGATGGAGGGCAGGTTTAGAACAGATATTAGGAAGAAATTCCTGCCTCTGAGGGTGGTGAGGCCCTGGCACACATTGCCCAGAGACTTTGGATTCTTCATCACTGGAACTGTTTGAGGTCAGGCTGTGGCTCTGATGGAGCTCTAAGCAACCCAGTCTAGTAGAAGGTGTCCCTGCACATGGCAGGTGGTTGGAACAAAATGATCTTCAGGTCCCTTCCAACACAAACCATTCTGTGACTTTAATATGGGATGTGGAAGGGTCTCCAATGTGAAGAGAAGGACTGGAATTCAAGCCCAGATTCAGGCACCTGAAGAGGGGTGGAACACAAAGAAAAGCCAAGGTAATAATGTAGGTATGACTGTGGTTACCACAGTGCAGAAGGTTCACTTCTGGAAGATTGCAGATCAAGGCTGTATGCCTGCTAGTATATATTCACGCACAAAACTCTTGGCATGATAAAAGATATTTATTGAAATGTGATCCCATCTTTAAAATTTGAGCATCCCTCAAATGAGGGTATTATGATTTTTTGGTGTTCTGTATTTCCATCTGTCATGGGTAATGCTTCAGCATTTCCAGTGTCAATGACTGAGTGCTGCTGGTGCTGGGAAGCAGGCACTGGTCCAGCCTAGAGTTCTCAACATCCCTTCTATGAAACTCTGGCAAGATTCAGAGATGCTAAGTGTCTTTTCCAAACTTGGATTATATCTAGCAATAGGAGCCAGATTTCCTGATTTGCTGGTCTTTAGAAATCATACGATAACATTCTCATGGCTTTGTTTTAATGATCTGTTATTTAAAACTGAATTATGTTGGAAAATTGTCAGAATACTTGAAAACAGACAGTGAAGTTACACTTAATTGATCATATAATTTTAATTCTTTTTCTATTTTGATTTTTATTGAGACAGCTCATGACAGTAAGGAGGAAAGTGCATTTTCCTTCCCCTTTCAGCTTAAATTTGTGGTGAGAAACACGATGTTTAAATTCTCAGTTTGGAATAACTCTACCTGAACAAATAATAGAAGAACAGACAACTGTCAGATAAAGACCTTGGAGCAGTTTGTGAATAATATTTGAAAGATCAAAACATTACACGTTTCTCACCAATGCTGGGAATTGAAAAGTAAACAGAATTAGCTAAGGATCTGGCTGGAAGAAAACAAATTCTAAGGAAGAAAAAAATCCTTCTAAATACATTGTTCTCTTTCCAGTGTTATACTAAAAGCAAAAAATTACACTGGTGCTGAGCAAGTAAATTCTACCAGTGCAAATCCAAAGAATTTCAACAAGAATGAAGGAGAGCTTTTATGTTCAAAGTACCATTACCAGTAAAAGGCTTCAGAGCATTTTCCATTTTTAATTACTTCAACAGCAAGCAGAGCAACAAAGGATAAGTTTGAGCTGTCGTGCATGGCTTATGAAATGTCAAAACCTGATAACTGATATAATAGATGGTGCCTATAATGGCTGAAAAGCCTAAGGAAGCAATCCTTTATTCCAGAGATTTCAGATTAAATCCCATACAGCTTGAAACTCAGTGAAAATTGCAATGTAATGGATTTTCAGCCTGAAATGAGTTGGTTTGCAGTTAAGATCCTCTTGGAGATACAACCAAAGATTTGAATCAACATGATAGTTGCCTGTCCTTATGGAGGCAGACTAGATGACTGTTTAAGATTAGATATATAACTTTTAGGTGGCTGGGATATGAGATAAATCCCACCCTCCTTTGCCTCTTTCTTCATCTTCTGCACTGAGCACCATCTATCTTCACAATAGAACCATTGGAGGTACCAAGCAGAAATACTTTACAAGCTCAGTTGGCAGACAAGAGCAGGGGAACTTCTAGTGTTACTAAAACAGTTGATGTTAAATGTTCTGTCGGAGGTTGATCTTCTCCCCCTTCAGCCACTATCCTAACCATTTATGCCCAGTGAATTTTACACTGACTTTCACTTGTCTAGAGAAACCCACACTGGGCTTCCAGCAAATTGACTCCTCAAGTATTTCTGATGAAGGAAAGAAGAGTTTTCAGGCTAGGTTTAATCATGATGATGTGGGAGAAGAGTATAGGATCATGGGTTTTACTTGGACATGCACATTAACTGTTCTGGCTTCATAGCACACCTGCAGCAAGCAGGTGCTGTTTAGGCAGGAAGGCAAAGACCATCTCTCCAGGAAAATGTCAGACTGGGTAGGTGCCATATGAATGAGCAAAAGCATGGTGTTGTTGCAGAAACCAGACATTTAAAGAGCCAAGTATTGTGTTAGTCTCATGCTCTGGCATGTCTTAACCAGCAAATTAGCTGTAATTTGGGGATTCCATTACTCAGCAGCTTAGACTTTCTCTGTTTGTGGTAGTATGGGTGGGAAACTAAGCTTTAAATAATGAGGGGCTATGAATCAAGTTTCTCTAGCACACAAACATAACCCATCATGGTGTTCCCCCACGGGATAAGAGATCAAGCAATATTTTGTTGCTGGAATGGGTGGAGAAAACAGTTCTGTTGGAGGATCAGACCCATCTGCCCTTGATCCAAAATGCTTATACAGCTGGACTTGCATGATTTCTGCAGCCTCCCAAGTGAATTGCAGCCTTGTACTCACTTTAAAGCCATCTATTACTCCCCACTCTGTATGTACCTACCTAAAAATCCATAACTGGTCTCGCATCGAATCAATGTTCACAGTCAAGTTGTATCTAAACAAATTGAATAAAGCTAAGAGCTCTGTAGATCCTTTTATTTATCCCATGACAAGCAGAGAGACTCCCAGTTCTTCTGCTCCTGACACCTTTGTCAATAAAATCTGCAGACTGCACAATATAAAGTTGTATTATAATTCATCTCCTTGACAATAACTGAACCTTTGAACAGGAATGGTTTATGTGGTTATCTCAAGAACAGTGCTCACGCAGAGGCTGCATCAGTAAAGAGCAAAAATAATTTCTTTTTTCCCTTGTACAGTCACATTTCAAGCAATTTTTTGACATAATGAAAAAAGATCCGATTTGATTTTAAAGAAAAATTTCTATTTGACTGGCAATTAGATAATAAGTAAGACTCATAGGACTTATTAGATCATATATTCCATTCTCCTTCCATTACAGGATTGTTTTTCAGACCTGAGGTCTAATTTCATTATTTCAAAAGGACAGAATATCATACTTATGGAAAGTAATGTAACTGCTGCAGTATTTCCCTTCAATGGACTTTTTTAGGGAGTACCCACAAAAGTAATGTCAAATAAACTGCAAGTGGAAATTATGACAACTGTATATCTATTTGATTGAGTTGGAGGTGACATCAGCTCACCTAACTCCCCTGATTTATGAGGATGTCACAGGAGATATTTTAAAAGTCATGCCCCAGGTTTTTAATATATACATCATTTATTCTAAATTTACAGTTACAACTAAACTGTTGAAGTCTGTTATGTAAATGCTCTGCCAAGTTTTAAAATAAAAGGTAGACTTTTCAAAGCCAAGCAGAGCACTTACTTGTGAAGTTTCCTTCATGTTAGTGGATTACATGGCAGTTCCGTGGTGTAATGGTTAGCACTCCAGACTGAATCCCAAGGGCCTGAGTTCGAGTCTCGGTAGGGACCATCCCCTGGGCAGTTAAATGCCTCCCTGCCTGCCATCTGATTCCATCAGATCTCGGATACTCATCAGGGTCAGCCCCGGTTAGTACTGGGTGCTGTAGACAGTCCTTAGGATTTCACTTGTCACTGTCAAAGTTCGCTTGGCCGTGGCAAATGGACCTTAGGACTGAAACGGTGGAGCCAGTTCTGCACATGTTGTGCCTCACTTAAAAAAAAAAAAAATCCACTGCGCAGGCTGGAAGGGCACACTCACGTTGGGAGAACCCTTCCACACATCTTTGTTCATGAAGTCTGGCCATTATTTTGTATATATATATGTTTAAGCAATGATTTCAAATAATTTAAGAGAAGGAAGCTAAAGTTGAATTAGACACCCATTCTATTCATTTGTCTCTGAGAAGAATTCAACTGATTGTTTTGTGTCAAATTTGAGCTTTAATTATTGTCTTTAATATAATTGAAACAAAACTGAATATGAAGGAATGATTTTCAATAAAATTTTAGGTAATTTAGGACAGCGTTCTCCATCTCCAGTTTAAAACTTGCCTAAAAATTCAGGAACATAACAAAATGCCTGAGAGTTAATGGTACTGACATTGATATAGTGGCATGATAGTTTGCTTGTCAGTAATATTCAGCCAAGGACACTATAAGGTTTTACCAAAAGTAGACTAACGACAAATAATGTTTCCTCATTTTACAGATAGCTGAGGAACACTTTGAAGTGTTAAGTGACTTGACTGTGTTCTACAACTGCTTGGAAAAAGTTATTTATTAGCTTACAACTGCTAAGGGTTTTTAAAGTGTTCAATATCTCTGCTAGTGGAAGAGCTGAGATTTGTAGATTGTTCAGACCCTGTTGGGGAAGCAAAGCCATTTGCACATGGCATAAAATATGCAACAGAGCCATTGCGTACTGGTGGGTTTTGTGTTTCAGTGGGACCAGTCTGTGCTTCAAATGTGTCATTATCCTTCATAAGGAAGTTTCATTCTACTCTTGAATCAGTTCACATTGTTAATATGCTCATCAGCCAGCTCAGAAGGATATACAGACAGCTGCAAGGAATCCAATTAACATTTGACTACAGAAGAAGAAATTGCAATCTACTGTACTATTTAATCTGTCAGTGAAGGTCTGGATTAGAAATGGCTTCACTATTTCTCTGTAGCTTTTCCTCTGATTTAATGTAATAGAATCATAGTCATTAGAGGAGGAGAAAAGCTATTAATTTAGCTTGTCCATCTAGCATTGCTGCTACTTTTACCCTTTGGATGACCCTAAGAAAACATCTTCCTCTATCTTTGCTTCCATCAAACACCTGCAGATTATCATCTCTACCTTTATCATCATTTACTTAGGCTTCAGTAATTCATGAATGTTTCCCTGCAAATCAAAACTTCCATCGCTCTTCACATGTTACTTTCTCCTTAAACACCATACAGCATTTCAGCGTTATTTCCAGCACGGTAAAGAATGCTCCTACCATCTAGAAGAAGTACCTGTATACTGTACAAAATCTATCTGCTATTTAGTTTGAAGTCACTGTTAGAGAAACAATCATTCAAAGCCAGCCCATGCTAATTTTTTTTTCCCTAAGAGAAGAAAGAATCATGTAATATCTGTGGGATAAATGTTCTCTAATGCATGGAAGATAGCACTAAAGCAGCATGGAGCACAGAGTAGATTGAAAAGGAGTAGCTTTTTCAAATTAATCCGAATGTTCAGAGGGAGTTTTTTTCCTAAATAAATAGAAACAACAAATTGTTTGGATCAGAGCGAGTGATTGTGTTGACAGCAGACATATGAATGATACTGTTTTTACAGATGGACTGGTGAGAATCAAATTGAAGCTATTGATCTGTATTTGTGCAGGATCCTGCTAAACAGAAAGCTTTGAGGGCTTTGCCATTAGCAGTACAGGTCAACTTACCAACTTGGAAAGGCAATACACTCTGTTTCTATCATGCACACTCCATTGTTAGGGCAACAGAAGATGTCTAGTCTTCAAAAAATGCCAAGAGCCCTTCTGCAGAGATGGGGATAATCCCTTTTAGATATAATTAAAAGCCTTTCTTCTTTCCTCAACAAGCACAAGCACAAAAGATAACTCTTTTGAGGCAACACATCAGCAGTCTAGGAAAAAAACCTAAGTTAAAAACTTAACTTCATTAGCTTTGCATCTTCTGTTTAGTGGAGACTTAACATGGACTCAAAGGAGTAGGATGCAACAGTAAGTCCTCAGGTCTCAAATTGATTACTGCCTTTGGAAGAGTGTAGAGAGAAGCACAGATCTTGCTGAAGGAGGGCAATTTTGGGTCTTCTCTCCATAGAGCCTGTATTGCAAGTTCTCATTAGTGCCCAATCTCCTTGGGAATCTGAGCTGGTGGAAGCAAGAAAAAGAGCTTATTTAGCATCATGGCTGCTGGTGGGACTGAGACCACCATCAGCCTGATCCTCTGGGAGCACATAATTGTAGCCACTGGGCACTAGAAGAGTGCAGCAAGTGTGAAAAAAGTACTTTCACTAGCTCTCTCTCTTTTTTCCTCTTTTTTTCCCCCCTTTTTCCCCCTCTTTTTTTTTCTTTATTTTTTTGTTTTCCTTAAGTATATAATTCATGAAATTCATTTGTTGTTATAGGAGAGATGATTTTATCAGCTGAAACATATTTCTTTCCTGTTTTCTTTGATATTATCATACTTAGGTAGAGGATCACGTTTCAATATGACATCCATGGACTGATCCTACCTAGATAAGGACAAACTATTCGAACCTTCGTAATCAGATTCACCCATATGTAGAGTAACATTTTCCTTATCGAGGAAGGGAAAAGTAATTGCGGCATCTGATTTCAAAACTTGCAAATATATCCCATTTGCCTTCAAGTTCCTAGGAAGAAAAATGTGTTAACCGTAACCAAACTTTAGATCAAATTAATTCATTCCTGTGCTTTTATTTTCTGATGCTCTTAACCTAGGAATGCTGTAAGGTGCACTGAAGCACTTTTTTCTTCATGTGTAGATTATTCTTATTAATTTTTACTGTTTAAGTGGAGGCAATAGGGTAAAAAAGTCTACAGCTGTAATATCTTGTCATGCATTGGAAAAAAATGTGTAAGAAATTAATTAACTTAAACAAATAGAGTGAAGTCCCAAATTTATCTATTTTTTTTTAATTTGGAAAAAAAAAGTCATAAATCTTTGGTCTAGAAAAAATGAATTTCAGGGAGACAGCAACAGTCTACTGCAGCTAATTCATCGTTCTCTGTTGTTGTCAACAGAGTTTTATTGCCAGAAAGGTCAGCAAAATACAGAGGAGCACTTATCCATACCCGTTCTGGTTTTTCCTACATTTCTGAAGCTGGAATATGATGTTCTTTTTCCATCTCAGGTCAGCCATGTAAAAGACAGTTTTTGCCACTGATGTTTGGTGTAAATGACATCTGTAGTGGAGTTGCCAATATATGAATTTGCCGAAGCTCAGCATAGATTTGACTGACACAGAAAACAATGCTAAATCTGTATTAAAGAGTGGATACAGAAATTTTTCAAAATGGCTGTATCATTTAAAGTCTGTGGGTTAAGATGGCCAGATTCTTGCTCGTTAGTTTATCACCTGTGGTAGGGTGCAGTAGTGTTAAATAAAGTCTTTGTAGTAGACAGGCTTGAACATACAGACCTTAATGCAATAAGATCTTTATCCTAGAGCAACATATAGTATGATATGGCCTTAAATTAGGAATTAAATAGATTTCAGACCTTTTTAAACTGTAAAAGAGTTAAAATGAGAGCATAACGTGGGTCAGAGTTGGTTCACTAGTATATAGAGGTAGCCAAAACAGTTTGTGGTGGTTTTGAATACCAGGGGAGAGCTCTCAAGAGCCACAAACAATTTTGTATTCAGAACTGGAAGAAGCTTGTATAAGACCACACTTCCACACATTATACTGCAAATTGTTTTTAAAAAAGCAAGCGGCCCTTAACTACAGCATATTGCAGAACTCCATTAGAATGCCTTTTCAGCAAGGTTATGAATTTTCAGTAATTGCTGTGGTAATCCATATTTAGTATCTGCAGGATTACTTTTAATCAGCTTTGAGGATATGATTTGACACTGCTCGTTTTATGCTCCAGCATTTAACTGGTTAGTCTGCAAAATAATTCCATCGTTTGCTGACTTAATTTAAAGCCAATAACAGTAAAACTGAGGGTAAGAAGAAGGAGGGAGATTTGGTTACCAGCAAAAGATGCGGAAAATGGCCATGTGCTGTTCTAAAAAAGGCACTCATTGGATCAATAATTGTGGTAGTAAAAAGAGACTTTATTCTGATGTAGAAATTTTCCTCTGTACATCTCAAGGCCCTTGTGCATTATGAGTCAAGAGTAGCATGCATTCTGCATATTTCTACATAGTTGGTTTTTTTCATGTGGTTCTTAAATAGATCATCTCTGTATGTATGTGTATGTTGTCTATATTGTTTCACTGCTCCAGCCTTTTTCCTAGGCATTTTATTGCTTCTAATCATGTACTAGGACCAAATTACCGCATTCCTTTTGCTCATGAGGTAGCTGATGCCTTTATCAAAGATACTTTCTCCAGGGGATACAGTGGGATTTTGCCTAGACAATGGATATATAGAGGTTGCATGGCTTAGTGGTGGACCTTGCAGGCATGGGTTATAGATTGACTCAATGATCTTAGAAGACCTTTCCAACCCTAATGATTCTATGATTCTATGATCAGGTAGTTTCCAACCAAGTCATCCTTACTTTATGCCTTTGCACTGTGATTTTTGCTCTGTTCCCTGAGAGGTGGAAAAGTGTTAATGTGACTTGGTCCCAGCAGTGAAGTGTGTCCTCAAGGCTTGCTAATCATGAGGTCAACAAAGCCCAATTAAAATCAGGAAGAAACTGAGTACTTTCATGATGTTAATTTTTAAAATCACAGTGTTTGGTAAAATACAAGTAGTGCTTCAGTTTATTTACAAATCTATCCAAGATAAATTACTAAGCATAAATTCAAGTGGCCCCCTCCAAGGCTCTCCTGTGTGTTTAGTGAAAAGGTAATTTCACTAAATTAAGCTGAGCTTGATGATGACAAGAAAAGCACTATGGATGCAATATTGTTAAAAAATGGGGGGTTTTTTGTTTTGTTTTGCTTTTTTCTCTTCAGCGTGGACAGTAAATCCATAACAGAGCAAGGATCCACAGTGCTCTACAGCCAGGCTGCCTCAACCCTTACTTCAAGGTCTAAGAAAAGAGTTCAAAGAATTAGTGCCTGTTTCATGCTATTCTTGTAACAGGATCATCTCCACTAGCAACAGGAATGGCAATATTCCCATTTTACAGAGGCTGCTTTGTAGCCATTGGATGGGAACAGCTTTATGATAACTTCGGCAGCCTGAAAGGGGGAATGTGAAGTTGATTTTTAGCTTAAGGCATTGCGTCCAGCAAGCTACCCTCATGCAGTGCTCTATGAATTGAAAATTTGCAAGTTTGAGGCAGACTCTGAATTTGGTTCACAGCCTCTGATTTTTATTAATGTTGTCAGTCTGTCATTAGAGAGGTACAAATGATTTGAAAGATAGATATTCAAGGAGTTCTTCAATGTGACCTTATCTAAATTTCTTATAATGCTCAGGAAATATCCTCTAAATTTGAATGTCTCCTTTAATCCACATTGTTCCTGAGGCTTTTTTGCTTCCCCCAAGCCAACAAATGAAGAATATAGAGTGGTTTTTTTCTGTTCTGCTCCTGAATGTCGGTCAAATGACTGAAACAAAGATAACAAGTATAGGACTCTGATGCCTCTCAGATGGTCCTGTGCTGGATGCTAGTACAAGGTCCTGGGTAAATATATAGATCTGTTCTTGCTATTCAGGTGGAAGTAATAATGCCACAGCCATTGATTTCACTCACAGTCAAATTGTGCTTTAAAACCAAATGACAAAAATCTCCTAACCTGTCAAAATCCATTGAGAAAAAAAAAAAACAGTCATTCAGTAGCCAGGAAAAGATGACAATTTAATAGGAATTGGAAGTGTGCTGTATCTTACTTGTGATGCTGTCAAGGCACAGAGCCCTGCTGCCTCCTCTGTTGTGCCTCTGCCATGTTCTCCTCAAGGACACAGTGTGCGGGCCCATGCGGAGGCACAGCCAGCATTGCAGGGTGTCCTGTGTGCCAGGACCATGTGCTGAAAGGCACATTGCTGGGGACACCTTGGGACACCTGGGGGCCTGGCACGCTCAGTGCTGTTCCCCTTTGGCCAGCATTGTCGAGGTGGGCTGGAGTTGAGCCAAGCTGGCAAGTCTGTCTTCAACACAGAATTGTAGAATCATAGGATACCCACGTGGATCATCAAAGTCCAGCTCCTGGCCCTGCACAGGAAACCCCAAAAATCCGGCAATGTGCCTGAGAGCAACACACCCTGTGAGCTCTGGCAGCCTTGGGGCTGTTGCTACTGTCCTAGGGAGCCTGTTCAGTGCCCCACCACCCTCTGGGGAAAGAACCTTTCCCTGATATCCAGCCTAAACTTCCCCTGACACAGCTCCAACTATTTTCTCAGGTACTGTCACTGTTCACCAGAAAGAAGAGATTAGTGCCGCCCCTTTGATTTCCCTCATGAGGAAGCTGTAGACAGCTACAAGGTCTCTCCCCTCAGTCCCATCTTCAGGCTGAAGAGACCAAGTGACCTCAGTAACTCCTCATGTGACTTCCCTTTTAGACCCTTCACTTTTGCATGCCTCTCTTGCAAGACCTTGAGGCTTCAGTGGGAGTATGGAGGTCTGCTGAGGCACAGGGGCATGCAGGGTGGAGGCTGAAAGCTGCTGAATCTTTGCAGCAGGGCAGAGACTGGGAGTCCTCAGCACCATGGCAAAGCAAAGGAAGGCTCCTGAGGTTGCTTGCAAGGCACAGAGTAAGAGCCAGCTGTGCCTGAAGGGACCCAGAGGAAAGAGAGGTTAATATTATATGAATGGTCAGGTAGAGAGGGGAGCCAGAAAGGACATATAAAACATATAAAATCTGAAAACTGTGTGACCTCAGCATGGAACCACAGAATCACAGCACGGTTTAGGTTTGGAGGGACCTTAAAGACCATGTAGTCCAACCCCCTGCCATGGGCAAGGACACCTTCCACTAGACCAGGTTGCTCAGAGCCCCAATCTTAAACATTGCCAGGAAGGGTACATCCCAACGTGGTGTAGCTCTGCAGTGTGTTCGAATGGTTCATCTGGGGAAAACATTGTTGAAATGGGAGATAATGGTCCAGGCAAAGGCACAGCAGGCAATAGGGCTGACATCTTTCTGAATGGGTCCTCAATGACACATGTGATGTTGGTGTCACCAGGTGTAAGAGGATGATGCGGGGGCTCAGGATGAAGAGTGTAGCTGGTCACATAGAGGGAAGGGGCCCTGTGTGGGCAGGCAGCATGGGCTGAGTTAGGGTGATGATGAAAGCAGTGAAAAGCATTGAAGACAAAAATGAAACCTTTTAAATGCCTTCAGGCTTCGACAAGCAACCTAAGCACACATCTTCAGACATTTAAGTGCCATCAGAAAAGGCTGCAGGCTGAGTTCCCATTTCCAGCAAGCACTGTTTTGATAGATCTGGCAGTTTGAAACCCTAATAGGGAAAAATGCCTCTTTTATAATATAAAAAGGGACTTCACTTAAGTAAGAATGGTGTCCAAATGAACTTGATCTGTGCTGCTGGATTGGAGCCTTCAGTACAGGCTGGTCACAGAAATGTCTGTTGGTCAGATTCCACTGCTCATTTTTCTCCAGGAAAAACTGTGCATTTTTTGTGCACAAGCCTGCATCCTCATTCAGCAACACTGCAGGCCTCTGCTGAGCTATCTGCATTGATCTGGTAAATGAAAGACCCCTTGCTGGCAGTGAAGCACAAACTCTTCTGAGCCCTGAAGCAAATTGGAACAAGACAACTCAGACAAGCACTGGCAGTGTCCTGTTATATACGCTTGTATGTTTATAACATAGATGTGTATGTGTATACAAGTATTTGGTCAGAAAATATCCAATATCTGCAGTATCCCTGACTTTAGGGTATGTTGGGTAAGTTTGTTCTTTTTTTTTTAATTTCAAATTATTTCAAAAATAGAAAATTGACATGGAGGCACTACAACCCAAATATATGCATGCCTATGTATAAAAAAACCCTTGAAAACCCTGAGAAGTGAATGACATCCTTAAACACAGATGAGTGGCCAAGAAAAATGTTTGTTAATGGGGCTGAGAAGTGTGCAGAATATAGTTTTTCAGCAAATCATGGAAATTAGAGATAAAAAAGACCTGTTAGATCATCCTGGCTATTCCCTCAGCACTGAGGTACAGGAGAGAAGGAAAAGAAACAAGCTTAAAAAAAAGGCATTAAAGCTATGAAATGTCTGCTAGAAAATGTCTGTTTTTGCAGAAATCACAGTGCAAACAGAAGTCCTGCGACAGCCACTGCACATTATGTTGCTTGAGACCAGTCAAAACTGATACACAGAAAGAAAAAAGAATTGGAGCTTTCTTTAAAACGCCTTGGGCTTTTCCTTTCTCGCATAACAAGTTTTCCATAAACTGTAATGTTAAGACTTTTTTTATCTTGTTTCCAATGTTGAGTGATTAAAAATAAAAAAGAGAGATAATTACCATGACACTGACACAGCATTTTATGTATTCAAAGAATTCAGTAGTTCTTGTGGAGACCTTGGACAGTGAGTATGTAAATCTGTATTGATGAGTGCTTTACCAGTGCCAATGGAATGACCAAATGGACTTGCATTGTCCGTGAGGAAGATGAACCAGAGGTGAAGTGAGTACAAAGGCCAGCTAGTTATTCAGTGCCTAAATCACGTTATATTCAGGAATTTTGTCCAAGTTTTCTGGCGTTTCAAGGTTGGACACTTTCCCACATAGCTGTGTGGGGAGTAACTGAAGACACCAGTTCTTTGTAGCCGCTGAAGCAGAGCAATTCTGTAGTCTGGGCACACCTGTACTGTCTGCTAAAATCGTTGCAGCCTTCCCTAATTAAGATTGGCAAAGTGCTTGTTGCTCGTAATATATCCATGTAATGGATATAGCATCAAACATTTTGAAGTGGCAGCTGAAAAGGTTTTAACAGTGTCCACGTTGGATTAAGGGTCTACATTTTCTTGAAGATCTTTTATTCCTTTGCTAGTTTAGGTTGCTTTGGAAAAAAAAAATTGTTGGCAATGCAGCCACTGACTTTCAGAGAGAAGGATGAAGATTTTTTTGGTAACTGTAGTGATTTTATCCCATTTGTCTTCATGTAATTTGGAAATGGAAAACATATCTTTACTGTTAATTAGGCAGCACATTGCTTAGTCTTCCTGTCCTTGTGTAAATAACAATTAGCAATAATTTAGCAGTTGTACACTCTGGCATCTTCTAAGCCATACCATTGTATACCATTCCAAATTCCTTTGCATTAATTAGGATCATAAGCCAATCAGCACTAATTAAGAAGAAAATAAGTATAATAACAAATGAAACAACACTAGTGATTTGTATCTGTTCAGTAGTTCTTTTTCCCTCTGCAGTTTATCAAATAGTTGTAATGCATAGGAACTTATTCTAATTGAAACTAATTATGAGGTTTCCCCTGCTACTTTGAGCCTCATGTTCAAATCCCACAAAGCTCATTAAATAAGTAACAAAGCTGGAATCTTTAACACATATTATGACTTGGTTCATGTTAATTAGCACCGTGTTTTGGAGGCAATAAGAGCCCGTTCAGCAGCAAGCACTACCTAAAGGGACATTAGATAGGGTGTTTTGCAAATCTAAGAGGCTACACAGAGACCTGAGCCAGGTATTATTAACAGATATGGCTGAAATGTCACATACGTGCCTCAAGACTCTATGCTAAATATGGTATTTTTTGCCATTCAGCCCATTTTGACCCTCTCTTAATGTCTGTTGTTATATGGAGCAAGCATCAGGGGAAATGTAGGCCCTTGAATCTGCAATCATTACAGGTCATTGTTGTCTGTTGGTGACTGTGTCATACAACAGCATACATTTTCCACTGCTGTTTTGGGTATTGTTAGCACCACTTCACTTTCAGAAGTGGGCACCAACTTACATGCCAGCAGCTTTGCAGATCCCAGGCCTATTCAAAAGTTTGAAATTACTGCATGATGTTTAATGGCACTGAAAATACATATGATGGTGTGTACCATCTCCATTCAGTTGCACATAGTAATTTAAAGGTAGGCAGTCAGCAAGTGTTGAATGCAGTTCAAGGTGAGTGAAAGAAATCCAAGGGCCTGTAGTTTTGTGTCTTCTCGCTACAAATTTACCTCCTGTTAAGTAGTTTTCTATACAATCTTGTGAGACAGAGCCACACACTGATCTTACAAGAGATTGCTGCTTTGCCAATGTGCTGCCACTCTCCATCTTCATGGACAAAGACATGCATGACCTGATCTTATTGGAAAATCTCATATGCCCTAAAACCAAACTGAATTGGAACAAATCAGTCTAGTTTTTGCTTACACAGTATCCCTTTCCAGCTGACACTGCTTTGAGATCACTAATTAATTTACTAATTAATTAAAATACCCTAAAAGTGGTGCAGTAACTCTTACATATTGGATATTCTGTAGTTGCTGGATCCTTTGGCTTTTCTGCTGTGTGGGTGTGCAGATTGTCAGAGATCTCTGATCCCACACCATCCCCCAGCTGCCCTTCTTAGGGCTGTTGAGTCTGGCCCAAAAGCCATGCACAGACACAGGACTACCGTCCTTACTACCTATGCTTTCTTCCTGCCTGTGAAGTCCATACCTGGGCAGTTTGCAGACAAGACAGCTGAGGTTTAGAGTCCAGTGGTAGCTGAAAATGTTAAATGGATCGCATTAGAGACAAAGCAAAGAATTTCCTCATAAAAATTGGGAGGAAAAAAGTACCAGTACCCTTTCCCACCCCTTACATTTCCAAACAAATTGTTTTCATTGAATGACTACTATAATTTGAAGTAGTGTTTAAAGGAGTATTGAGAAAAAGACCACAAAGGATCATTGCAATCTTCTCAGACCAAAAAAAGAGGCCACATAAAAACTACAAAATTCTGAAAAATGTGTCATCCACAATTACTGAAAATACATAAAATACCTTTTCTTGAAATTTGATGATCAACAAATGGAGATATTTGCAAGGACAGAGTAAACATATTCATGGTGGCAATCCACAAATCAAGGCTTTTTTTGTTGTTTAGTGACTTGTAGTGGATGAGATGAGCAACACACATGAGTGTAGGCTTTTAGTATACATCAGAACATCTAAACAAGCACTCTGTTAGCAAAGTTGTTCTCTACCAGTGTTGAAAGATGTAGTTATTCATCTGGACAACTTAGTCCATAAATAATCATATCTAAAGCAATAAACTGTTCAAGTACTTCTTCATGAAGTTGAATCCAGTGATGTCAACATCCCTTTGCCCCATTATGTGTGAGAACCAAGTCGGTTGTGGGCACTGATGTGTTTCTCTGACCAGTGTTTCTCTGACCTGATCAGCGAATAGGACTTCTGAGAAGTCAAAGCCTCAAGTGGCACCAGGGCAGGTGTAGATTGGGTATTAGGAAAAATTTTATCACTGAGCAGGTGATCAAGCAATGGAACAGACTGCCTGGGAAAGTAGTGGAGTCACCATCCCCTGGAAGTGTACAAAAGCCATGTTGATGTGGCCCTTGGGGACATGGTTTAGTGGTGGGCTTGGCAATGATGGGTTAACAGTGGGACTCAATGGTCTTAGGGAGTCTTTTCCAGCCTAAACGATTCTGTGATTTTATCATTAGTAAAAACCTTTGATGATTTCCTGGATGTTGGGAAAGCGACATGCTGGGAAGAGTCTCCAAGATCTGCATTGAAAACTTGAGTTCTCCTGATGCTATACTCCAAGAAACAAAGGGAGCACAGTTGATGTTACCCTTGTAGGTCTTTGAGGCAGAAACAGAGTAAAATATCTTCAACTGTTCATGTTTGCTTTTCACTTTCAATCACTAGGGGAATTTAAATAGAGGAAAATGGTTACAACAGGATCTCCCTCTCCCCATTGTGCAAACTGAAAGTTTCACATTACTCCAAAATTAACATATTTTCTGTGACCTGCTTTTAAAAAAAGACAGCAAGCAATGGTTTTCTTATGAATACATCAAAACAGTTTAGTAAGTGGAGCAGCTGGTCCTTCAGGAAGCCTCCAAGAGCATGCTGCTGGTCCAAAGTACCATTCTGCACATTAGGTTTCTTTATATGAAAATATAATGCTTTCTAATTAAAAATAAAAAAAAATTGAAGTTTAATTTGGTGTTTCTAATAAAAAACATATATGTCGGAAAAGGCATAAAAGAAATAGGAAACTAACAAAAAGTGAAACACCTATTACATTCACAGCATAAAAGTAGGTTGTTTCTGAACAACCCAAAAATGTACAAGTGGAACTGTCCAGTGTTGGTGTTTTTAAGTCAGAAGCATGGACATTAGTAAGAATTTACTGAGGAGACCAGCTATCAAATCCCTTGTGGACACAACAGAAGGTGACCAGCAGTTTTGGTACTCTATCTGTGTCCTGCTGGAAGTCTGAAGACCAAACAAGTCAGGGAACTAAAATAATTTTTAATCCCAGAAGACAGGCTTAGCTAACATGCACAGAAAGGAAGGGGAAATGAGGGGAATTTGGACTGCACAGTCCTTGTGTTGTGGAAAACAAGCAAAATAGGAATCACCCAGATGTTTTTTTTTCTTGTAATAGAATTGTTTTTCTGTGCACCTTTCAATCATTTCTAATTATGATCTGTAAAGAAGTGTTTAAAACAACTGGGGAATGCTGCTACTGTTGTCTCTTTCAGAGGCCCTTTGAGGTTTGATTCACTGAAATCCTTAAAATGTTTTCCAGTCTTTGTCTGAAAAACATAACAAAAATAAAGTGAACTGCCACACCTGTCTTCTGTAATTGACCTAGGCAGAATGGTTTGTTATTGTTGAAATTGCTGAGGGAAAACCTGGCACATCACTAAGTCAGTTCTGCTTTTTGCCTTAATCTGAGCTGGAAGGGGTTAAATTACAGTGAGTCTTACCTCCAGAAATGGAGAGGGAGAAAAGGAGAAAGAGAAGGAAAGAAAAAAATTGTAGGGGAAAAAAAGTGTTGTTTGTTTTTTTTTTTTCATGGAAAGGATTGCCTTCTGATTTCAATTATTTCTGAGTTGTAAACATTTCAGGGACAAGGAATTCCTTTGCATACACATATTGCTATTTGCAAAAACCAGGCCCAGTCCAATGGAATTTTGTTTTTGTCTCAGCAGAGTAATTTTATTCATCTGCAAGATTTTATTTAATACTGTGGTATTAATGACAGCAAGAAATTAAACAGTTGTTTCAATCATTTTTCTTCTTTTCAGTGTGTGTCTTTCTTCCCACCGCCCCACTCAGCCCCCGTATCTTTATAATTATGTTTTAAGATTGTAAATGTTTCCAAAGGTAGTGCCAGATTTAAAATACTGGTTGTTATTACAACGTGTGGGTGGCTTTACCCTTTCTATTCACAGCCTCCAGCTTTTATCTGCCTTGCTTCAATCCTCCTGCCATAAGAAAGGCATCCAAAAAAAAAAAAAAAAAAAAAAAAAAAAAAACCACCAAGCAGATTCACTCCTTTTAGGATGATTATGATTATTTTAGACTGGAGCAACTACCTTTTAGTAGGTAAAATAAAAAACAAAGGGAAAAGCTTTGAAAGCTTAATTCTTGATGCAATAAATCAATCAAGCAGCCAACCCCTGTCTCCCAGGCTCATTTTCATCTCATCCCTGCAGCTGCAAGGAAAGTTACTCTGCTGACATGGTGGAGATGAGAATCAGACCCTCATTCTGTGCCAAGCATCTTTAAAGAAGAAAGATATTTTTGCAGGCTGCTGTGGCATATCCCAAGGGCTGCTGTCCTTTCCACTGTGCACAGGGAGTGTGAGGCAAATACAGGGCATACAACAGATGCAAGGAAGGGTAAGGGAATAACAGAGACAGTGGCATCTTCCTCTGAGTGCTGTAAATGTGTAGCTGGCATGGATGCCAGGTGTGCATCATTTCTCAGGGTTGTGTTGCAGGTGAAAGGATGTAGCATTCCAGATAATTCATTTGCATTAATTATTTATGCTGACGCCACAGGTGAGTGATGGACTGCAGCACCTAAAATGCAGCACTGTGCAAATGAACTCAAACCCAGAACCACTGACACAATCAGCTCATCATAGGACAAGAAAGGTGGATGAGGAAGGAGTCAGTGCAGCTTGGACAGTGCAGGCATTGACATCATTCATGCAGTAGCATATACTTTAGATTGGGTTGTGTTGCCCCTTAAACTCTCTTTGCCTGTGGCACAGGGGTTGGAACTAGATGATCTTTGAGGTCCCTTCTGACCCAGGCCATTCAATGATTCAATGCCTGGTTTCTACTATTGATAAAGGACTTGCTCAGAAATCAGTGTTTCCACTTGTAGACAGCTGTGTTCAGTCTGATGAGTCCCACTCTGAGCCCCAGAAAGCAGGCAACAAGGAGTGTTTTCCAGTCGGGTATGTCCTGCCTGGGTGATGAATGAGTTGTATTGGCAGGATGCTCACCACAGCACAACTTTTAGAGCCAAGCTGGTTCCTCTCTGACTGCCTCTGAGTGCTGGCAGTGCCCTGAGACAGTCCTGGGAGGTGGCAGGTTTGGGTCCCCCAGAGAAGGAGGATGGGTTAAACTCACATTTCCAGTTTTTCTGGGTCCATGCTATAACATTAGCAGTGGGCTTCTCCTGCATCCATAGGGGAGTGTAAGTTGACAATGTGGGTGCCAAAGAGGCTCTGAAATGGGCAAAGGAGTTTGAGGAAGGGTTAAAGTTCAGAAGGATATTTTTGCTCCCCATTTTCTTCTGCCTAACAAGTGATCACATCTCAGAGGTGCTTTTCTCAGCATGCAACCAGGTAACATAGAGGGACCAGCCAGTCTAGGAGCACTAACTCCCACTCAGCATCTAAGTGATGTGATCAGCATCCCTGTATCTGCACAGCTTTCCTGACCCTTCCTGACGGTTTCCCCTGGAGAAATATCTTACAGCAGGAGCCATAAAGCATCATTAAAGCATTGTCCTTGGCACACCTCACTGCAGAGGGGAAACTGAGGCACAAGGATGAGTGATTTGCTCCAGGAGCAGGGTTACTCCAGAGCTTCAGCAAAGCCCCTGGAGAAACCAGAGCCTTGCTATTCTTTTCTTTAACCGTTAATGTGATTCTTTGTAATCATTACAGTTTCCCCTATATCTGAATGAAGATGGCCATAAAACTTTAGTGTTATCTGTCTACCTGTTCTCCTGATTATCTGTGCTCATATATGGGTACTATTGACTCATTATCAGCATGGCACTGATCTGAACTTTGAGTTTACTGCACTGTGGGAACACAGTAGCTATCCAATAATGTAGTTATTTCAACAGACACCTTTTCTTCTATAAGATAAGAAGACAGTTGTATCTGTTTAGTGCTATCATAAAGTTGTGTTAGTCTCTCAATAAAAAGGAATCTCTGCTTGCTGTTAAACTGAGAGAGAGCAGCTTAGCTTTGAAACTAGGGTTTGGACGAACCCAGCTTCTGTTTAATGAACTGATGGCTTGCACTTTTGATGTATCTGTTGATTCTTTAATCAGCAAAACTTTATCAAAATCAGGAAGTTTCCTGTTACATTAAAAATTCTGAAAACAAGTCAACTGCAAGGTTTTAATCTCAGGTCCTTTTCTTCACCCTCCCTTCCCTGTAGGACAACAAAGTGTTTGTGTTACTTCAATCCTTATTGTTTCAAAGCTCTTTGAAACATGGCAATGTGGTTTGTATTCACAGCTATGCAGTCAAAGTGTGTCTCTGGCATTTAACTTCAGCTGTTTATGTTCCAACTAATTAGCCATATCGTGCTGGACTGGGAATAATATGTTAGATATGTTACGACTCTTTCCCTGTGCTTTAGTACATGGCAATTCTCCATCAGTGACTTGAAAGTGCAAGAGCTGTTTCTCCCAGCTTTTCTGAGGGAGCAAATATTTAAGCTAAAGACAGTTGATTTTTGCTACTATTGGGTTGTGGTTGGTTTTGATTACACTTTGTGTCTCAAAACCCATCAGTATATTCTAAACACATGTAAGTAAATGCTCAAGTGAGAGCAAAAGTGTCTGGGAGAGTCTGTGTGCCACCCAGACCAGAGGACATAGGCTGGAAAGAAATCATGTGAAAGGAAAAAAAAAAAAAAAAAACAAAGGGGAAAAAAAAGAAAAGAAGAATTAATATTGTATCATTTAAGTCCTTTATACACAAAATAGTTTGGCATTCTGCTGAGATCCCTGACTCGAGTTTGGGCTCTGAACCCCCTACTAGTCCAGTAAAAAGAGGAGCGATATTTGCAAAGACTGGGCGAAAGAATACAGCTGTGCTAACTTTTAGAGATTCTCATAACTCAGGTTCTGGTATAGCAGCATCTGTAAAATTAACAGCTTTGAGTTTGGTTCATCCGTAGGAACAGGGAGTCTGCTGAACACATGGGGTCTTAGCATAATATTAACACTTGTTTGTGGAGAGATCACAAGGATAGCTGCATATGGCTGGGCTTAAGCTGCTCCTGGGGTGCTGAGGGCATTTCTGATGAGGAGGGTTTGGTATTAAGACCAGTGTGGCTCAGGATATGGAGATGCTGTGAACTTTTTGGAGTGGTGCGTCCTGCTTGTCAGGCTGGTTTTGAGATCCTGAGGGACTTGGCCATCTGCAGCAGCCTCGGGCATTCTTCTGGTGCTGGCCTGCTTCTTTGTAGGTCTCCCATCAGCAGAAATCATATGGTTGGAGGGGGAAAAAAAATAAAAAAAAAAGGCTTCAGCTTTTTATGATTTCTAGAGAATAAAATCCCCAGTTGCCTGAGTGCTCATCATTGCAGATCTCCCCTGCACTGGTGGTGGGAAACAGGAAACCTGATGACTTCCCCAGGGTGAACTTGTGGTGGAGACAAGAGCTCAAAGAGAGGGCAAAGCCACCCCTGTGGCTGTTCATTTCTAGATTGGGATTCGATTGCTGCTCTTTCTCCCTGCCCATTTATCTCTCTGTCTGCTCTCACATGCACATGTATCCCATTGTCTGTTCATTGCAGTCATGGCAGCCCCTTTTTGATGTATTTAAATCACAACAATATCTCAGCCATAGGCTGTGTCACGTTATTGTCAGCTTGATGGAGTAATATGTCTGTTTACTAGAAGGCAGGAAGAAACTGCAGTGCTCCATAACCCCAGGAGCTCAAAACCTGCTCGTTTGGAGGGAGTCGTCGTTTGCCCTCTCTCTGTGACCCTTTTCAGGGCAGTGAGTGACTTTTTTTCCACTCCACCTTCAGTGAATCCCTAATGTGTAAAAGAAAGACACAAAAGCACCTAATTTGCTCCTTAAAATCTCTTTTTTCCCCATTGCACAAGGGTTAAGGACAATGTTTCTCTCATGTCTGTCCCCTGTAGTTCATGCATACCTATTTGATCTTTCTCAAAACCACACAAACAAAGGATGGCAGAAGGACTGACAAGAAAACCTCACCAAAGTCTTCAGGGATGTTGTTATGCTTTTTTTCTCAGATTAATTTCCCAGAGAAGAGCCCTTCACTTTGTCAGAGGGAAGGTGCAGTAGCTCTCCTTAACCCAGACAGCTTAGTGCCTCTTTTGAACAGGTGCCATCAGCATGGTGCCAATGTGGCCACCTCCAACATACACACATTGCCCTTGGCAAATGTTTCCTGACCAGGTCAGCTGGCAGATCCTTCAGCCATGCTGAGCTGGATGAATCATGGACTCTGACCCTCAGTCCCGTGAAATATGTCAGGATGCTCTGCACGTGTTGTCTCTCTAATCCTCCTTCCTTCTCAGCCTACATGCCCCCTTGGTGTCTTAATTTAAAAACTTTGTGGCATTGCATTTATGCCCAAACTCTTTAATCTATCCCTGTCTCCATCAGAGGAAGATAGTATTTGACTGGGGGCAAAAGCTTGTTTTTTAAATTTTTAATCATTACCATGTCCCCAGCATAAACTAGTCAGTTGGTAGGCAAGTAGCAAGTGGGAAATTTCTGGAGAGAAGGTAACACATAAGATCAGGGCCAGATAAAAAATGAAGCTGAGCTACTGCCAGTTCCTTTATCAAGGCCAGGGAAATTAGAGCCCTAATTCCTAAAGCCAGCAGAGTTGTTAAAGAGGGCCACAGAGACTGAAAAGAGGTCAGTGAGTAATCCGTGTTGGAGCCAGGACAAGGGAGTAACAACACCAAGTGCCTGCAGAGAAAGAAAAACAACAGTGGTAATGTGGGCTACACAGCAATATTGCTGAACTGGTTTCAGCAGAAACCTTCCTAAGAGGCTGTCACTCTTAATGGGGCTATGCCAAAGCCAGACCATTCTTCCAGCACAGGACAATGTCTGCTGTCATTGCAGCAAACAACACACAGCTTGAGGAGGACTTTGTACCATTATAATTACACCTATTATCCTGGTGCACGGACAGGAGTTAGATAATCTGGGTCAACGCATATGGACAGCCTGGAAGGGTGCTCATCATAGCTGTGAAGAACTCTTTTCACAGCTAAGCATTACTGTATGATGTTAAAGAGCACAAAAACCTTATGTAGCATATTTACTTACAGCAAAGTGTCATGTTCAGTTTCACTTAGAGACTTGTTCACCTGTCCCTGTATGCTGTGACAAGCCCGTGGCAGAAGGACCAGTGAGATGACCCCTCAGAAAACACTTCAGATAAACATTGCAGCATAAACTCTGATCTGACACCAGCTTTCAGTAACTCTTGATTTTTATATTACAGATACATAGTATATATTTACATCTGTAGATATACATATACAAAAACAACCTTTCAAAATGGTCTAGTACCTCACTCACCCAGTTGAGGGTCCTTTAAAAGCCCTTTTGTGCAGATGCTTGGCAGCTTGAGAAGATCTATTCTTTTAAATTAAACACCCACAGCACTGTCTTTCCCACATCACAAGACAGTTTTTAGGTCCTCCCCTTCAGTATCCAAAGCCAAATTAATCTAACATCAGGAGGGGCATGTAGAAGGAAGACCTATCAGACTTTGAAATAGTGTCCCCCAGGGAAGTTGGGAAAGCCCAGTCATTTAGGGATGAATGAATTGACCTATTCTGGGACAACTGGAAGGATGGGATAGCTGAGCTCATATGGCTTTTCCATTTCTAATATATCTGACCTAAACTTGGATTGCCAAGACTCACCAACGCAGGCAGACATGCTTTCAAGGAACACACCAGAAAATGAGGAACAACATGTTTAGTAGGCAGACAAGTCATAACCACAGGATCCCTGGACATTCAGTTGTGGCTTTTAGTCTTCTTTCCTCTCCAACCTCTGTGCTAAGTCACTTTGCTCTCCAAAAGTACAAAAGACTCAGGACTCCTTTTTCTGAACTGATGTCATCTAGTTTAGGAACTTGGGAAACAGTTAAAGAAAAGAAGTGACTATGGAAGGAACACTGAAGGAAAAATGCACAGGAGGATCAATGTATGCCTTGTTATGGTTCAGGTTTTATTTAAATGACAAATATTACTCCAAGTAGAAAAAATAAACTTTGAAGTTGAAAACACAGATATTAATGTTCAGACATAACTTGTTTTTTCCTCCTACTTACCATGGTCTGTGGAGTCTAAGTAAATAAAGTATTGCTGAATATTCATAGTGACTGTTGAGGATATGAATGATGCTAAGTCAAAGTCTGAGTACATATATATATATATATACACTTTGAGAATAAACAAAATGTACAAATTAAGTTAGGTTAGCTTCTGGTACAAGATAGGATTCTTCCAGAAAAAAAAAAAAAAGCGTTGTAGGATTACTACAACAACCAATTACACAGACATTCCCCCATCAAAAGCTGCATCTTGAGCAGAGACCCAGTGTCACAGATTTGACATAATAACCCTTCAACACAAGTCAGTCAATGATTGCAGGAATGATAAGGAGTGAGAAAGATGTTCTTACAGGAAAGCAACTTTCCTGTAGACTGGAAACTGGTTTATCCTTAGCAATGTATAACACTGGTCACAGCCTCGCTTCTGTACCTAATTTTCTATAGGGCAAAAGAGCAAGGGAATGTGACATGTTGGAAATGTACTGAAAGTCTCAATAATTGCTCCCCTTGGCGATGAATGAAGGCCAGGTCAGTCCTGGAGTGTGGTTTTACTCTAAGAAACAAAATCCAGGCTGGAGATAAGGATGGTCCCTGGAGAGTCGTTAGGGGAAAGTAATAAGGTGTTCACCTAAGAGTTTTTTAACTACATTGTAGTTCAAAGGGGGTTATATTGGTCATGCCAGAGAAGACCAGCCTATGCATCACTCAAAATCTGTGAAAGTCTATTATTTGAGTTGCTGAGCTCAAAAATCAGCGTGTATGCACCTTCACTGTAACCCCCAAACATATGGGCTGTCGGAACCCCATAAACACAAACCTTCAGCAGATGATTCCTTCCACAGCTTCCCAGTAAAGCACTTCACTGAGGTCTCCTCCTTCTCTTGAATTATCATCTGAAAATGTGATCCCAGTGTTCTAACAATGCTGTAACACCCTAAAAGCTTCTAACACTCTCAGGCACCAGCAATTTGGTGAATGACTCAGTTTTTCTCAATATTTGCAAATATAAAATAGGCGGTTTCCATTGTGTTCAATTTGTTATTTCATGTATTTGCAGGGAGCAGTAAGTTGTTTCCCGTTCCCATCACAAGAAATTCTTTCTGTTTTGGGGTTTTGTTTTTTTTTTAAAGACATCTGACATGCACTTATCACTCATTTCATGAAGTTTTCACTTTTATGAAAAATGTATTGCAATAAAATTACAAGTTGTTATGGCTGCAGTAGCTGGCACTATTTGTCAATGTGGCTTCTCTCCATACTGTTTCTGCATGCTGGTCAGAATAGGACACTCAGATTACCACCCAGACTTCCCTTGAAATCTTTGTCCTGTGGTTTTCAATACAGTAAGGTTGAGAAAAACAAACAAACAAGGAAAATCGCTCATGGCTCTTCCTTTCAATGTAGCCACAGCTCCTTTGCTGTTGACTGTGTTATTTGTTGTTCTTGTGAGTTTATTGGATGCCTCTTCCACGTGAGAGTAAGGACAGCCATTTTCTACCAAAAAACTTTATTGTATCTATTGGGAAATGTTTTACAGTTAGGAAGTCAGATCCCTAAGCAGCAGTTAGTATCTCCCTAGCCCGTGAGATGCTCTACTTCAGGGCTCATCTATCAACTCTTCTAAACAAACCCAGGTTCTTCTTTGCTTTTTGGTTTTTTGTTTGTTTGTTTGTGGGGTTTTGGTTTTTTGTTTGTTTGTTTTTTGCTCTGTGTGTTTAATTTATCACATGCTTAGTAAAATGAAGCCCCATAATTACCTGGAAAACTTGCTCTGAGGGAGTAAGGGTTGTGCCTTGAGCTGTCAGAGATTCAGTGGTATCTGTGTCTTCCCCAGAGGCGGTGCCAAGTCAGTGCTCTGGGTTGCTGGAATGACTCACAGTGGGAATAACGCACCTTTTTCCATCAAGATCTCATTCAATAGTAGAGAGTAAGGGCTTTTTTCACTTGGCATGAAAGAGGGTGATGACTAGTGGATATATCAGTAATTGCAGTCCATGGAGAGGAGTCAATGGAATCTCCACCCTAGGATACAAATCTCCAAACTGAGTCACAAGCTCTGACAGTACCCATCAGTTAGTTGATATTAATCTACCTAAAATGTACCAGTGAAACCACAAATCCTTTCTGCTTAGACTAGGCAAGTTGCTGCTTTGGCTGGGAGGGAGTGCAGTCACCAGCTTTATCCCTGCCCATAACATCCTATGCCACCATCTCCAAGTGAATATATTGGTTTAGTGATGGGCTTGGCGGTGTGGTTTAATGGCTGGAGCAGATGATCCTAGAGGACTTTTCCAACCTTAATGATTGTATTGTTCTGTACTATGACCACAGACCATCCCAAACTGCTGATGTAGAGGTGCGGTGTGTGCTGCCCAACTGTTTTATACCTCACACCCACCAATTACTGATATAGTAAAGTGATCTGAATATTTCAAATTTTCATTAAAGGAGGCAATGAAAAGGCAGATTTTTGCTGTGGCAATGAAGACCTGAAGTGTGGTTTCAATAGCATTTACTTTCTGTAAGATCCTTCCCTGTCTTCCCTGTACCCGTAAGGCAGCTCTGTTTGTGGTAACCATGTAGTAATGTGCTTATAGAGAACACAGAGGCTGAAACAGCTTTCCTCGATGGCCTTTGATTCACTAAAATTTTCACTGGGAAACCTTGCAGTGGTGGTTGATCTACTCCATCCCTACTCCTGGTGCCATATATTTCCCGTATCATATTCCTCAATATTCTCTCTGGCAGATGTGCCAAAAGGGCAGTAATAAAAGTCCATTTGTGCTGCTGAGGGTTCATCGCCTCTACTCCAAAACAGTGCAAAACCAACATCCAATAATTCTGCTTTGCAAGCCATCGTTATTTTGATAACACTTCAAGCGAGCAGCAGAAATACCAAGCAGCCGGGCAGAGGGAATTAGCGAGGACAGTGTCTTCCCTGCAACCAGAGGTCTCTTGGAAAACAAGAGCGGGTTTGAAGCTGGATGCCTTGGGAATCAATAGATGATTGTTTGCATGTGGAGGCCACAAAGTGCTGCCGCAGTTGAGGGTCAGTTGGTGTTACAGTCACAAACTGCATTTTTCGGAGGTCTGCCACATGCCTTGTTTCTATTTGCAGGCAGCAAATTATGTGCCACACAAGTGGTCTGCGAGCTCCTTGTTTTTCCTTAAAGGAAAATATATGTGATGAGGGCACAGGAAATTAGCAGAGAGCTGGCACTGCATTTGAAGATCCATGCTTTTACTTTTAAGCTGCACTCACTGGAGTCCTGCTTAACCTTTATAAATATGTTTGTCTAGGCAAAAGTTTGAGGTCAGGTCCAGAGATTTAGCTTCACAACTCTCCCTCCATTTAGTGGAAATCATTCAACTAAACATACATTCCTCAATTTGACAAAGTAAATGTTTGTTTTATTTTATTTTATTTTATTTTATTTTATTTTATTTTTTATTTGCCCAAATCTAAAGCATATTGCAGTCAATAGAAATCCAGTCAAGGCTCTAGTGGACACTGTACCATGCCATCATGAAAAATGTCTTTATTAAACACATTCCAGAAGTCAGATGGACCAATATTTAGACAACATTTCCTTACCTACCCTGAATTCCTCCCTGTCAACACAAGCAGGGACTTATAGTCTATGATTTGGGCTTGGGCTTTTTTTTTTGGTCAATATTATTTTTACAAAGCAAAACTGTTGAGGTAGTTGTTCTGATGTGGAAAAACATGTAATAACCAAGACACCTTTAGCAGTCTGCTAGGTAATCCATGATATGCAGGTGAGATTGTGCAGCTACAGGCTCTAAATGCCCGGTATGGGATGGGTAAATGCCTTCTCTTTTCCTTTGCACGATATTTTATTTAGTGTACTTGAGGATTAGGTTATTAAAATAATTACTATTGGCTGTTCCTTTCACTGTGTAGAATGAACTTCAGAGATGCTGAAGTTCACAGTGTTGTCCTCCTTTATGGATCAAATTTCTCACTTAATCCCCAGTCCCTGTGCTGCCATCTCATGTCAGCATCCCCCTGCAATGATGGTGAGGCTTCCCTAAGAGCCCTTGAGTGGACTTTCAATTACTCTTTCTGTCTTGAAATTCACTAATTAGAAAAGGAAATATTATCTGGGGAGTTAAATCTTCTGTCTATATCTCAAAAATACCACTGCTATAATACAGTAAGTCTGCCTTTAGATACACTGTTTGCCTCCCCATTAAAATTTGAGAAGAAACCATGACATAAAATCAATGGGATTGCTTAGTCTCACCCACTATGAAGAGGGATCATGTGTTTCACCTTCAGGGGTTCTGGGTAATGGCATTTGTTGATACATATGTAAAAAATTCTGCACTGCTCTACCAAATGACACTACGAGACACATGCAAATCTATTTTTAACCTCTAAGATTCGGATCAAACAGGAGCTCAATCTGAACCACCACTGGATGCCGTTTCCCAAAACCAAACACTGAGCAGGGAACTTTTGCAAAGCAAATCTCAGCTCCATCTTTCACCTCTCTACCTGTGCCTGGGCCCATGAGACCCAGCAGCAGAAGGAGCTTCTCAGGTGGGCTTGGGGTAGCTCTGCTCTCAGCTGCAAGCCACTCTCACATCTCTTTAATGCAGTGTGGTTTCTTTATGGCCCCAGCAAGCTTTCCCACTGCAGCTAAATACATCAAACAGGCAGGGGGAGACCTGTAAAAGCTCATTGCTCAGTCAGCCCTTCAGTGGCACAAGGAGGACACACACTGAGGGTATCTGCTGCTGCACACCTGCACTGCCCGCCTTACTGTTCTGCCTGCATTTCCTATTTTGTCTTTATTAATTTGAAGAAATTCCTCCATCAAAACTGTGCAGTTTTATTTTCCAGGTCTGTTCTCTTCCTTTGTGCTAAAGCTGCTTCCTCTGCAACTAATAGACTCCATTAAGTCTTTGAACAAGATCAGTTGGATTTAATGGCATGCAAATAAAGCACATATAGAAGGACTGAGGAAAGCTAGAGCTGTACTAAACTAATAAATAAGGCTATTATTGTTTCCTTGTCTGATCTAAAAAACAGCAAACAGCCTTTGCATATTTTAATTTAATAGCTACCAGTTCTTTTTTAGAACAAGGCATTCTATTTCATCTTCATAGTGCACACGATTTTTGTCAGCCCTATGGCCAAGATAAGATGTTTTCTGCTCCTGTTACAGAGACAGGCGGATTGTAGACCAAGACTTGCCAAAGTGGCTGTACATTTCTGACCAAAACTCCATGACTTATCACCTGGGTTGACGAGGTCCCTGCTGTTGGCAGCTCCCACATGTTTCAGCAGAAAGCACGGGCAAAAGACAGCTCCAAAAATCAGGCTGTTTGTACAGTCTCAGTAATAAGTGATACATGAAATTGCTCTTTGACAGTGGTGTCTCTCCCCCGCATTGTAGTACTGTGTTCGGCATCTGAGCATCATCCAAAACTAGAAGAAAGAAATAACATTGTTAATTTGCATTCATTAGTGAAACCAATAATTGAATAGGAAAATGCGATAAAATGAAAACAAGGACTTGAAGCTCAAAAACTGTCATCCCTCCACCCCTCCAGCCCTTGTGCTCACTAGTGCTCTTAATCCCAAAACCAGTCTCTCTCAGAGTACATCACAGCTTTGCAAAACCATCCTTTCCCTCCCACCCTGCTGCATTGAGCTGCTGGGCATCAGTGTCGACCTCCCTTCACCTCCCACACTGCCTATGTCCCAGCACAGCCAAGTCAGGGGACTCCCCTCTGCACAGAATCATCTTGGGAAGAGCTACACATTGCCTGAAGAAGAAGCTCCATGGTGTGGGAAAAGCCTTGGAGGACTATTTAATCACCTTCTGTTTTTGCAACACCTATCTATCCTTCCAAAACAATTCCAGGGGAATGTGGGGGGGGATGTGTGTGGGGATGGGGCGGGGTGTGAATAAAAATCAAAACTTAGGTTTGTTATTTTTAAGCTGATTGCTGTTTGTGAAAACAGTGGTGAGAAAATAAGCTATCTACGTACTGCTTCTGACAGTTTGCCCATGGGAGCAGCAGGCTTGGAGCTTGCTCTACCAGCACTTTATTCTCACAGAATTGAAACCTGCACGGTACTGCATGCTCTCTAAAAAGTGCTGAAGTAAAACAATATTGAGAGTGCTAAGGACCTGTCTGGAGCCATTCAGCACCTGGCAAGATCAAGCTACAAGTCATGCCTCTCCCCTCTTAATAATAATTGCTTTTTTGGATAGGGGGTGGGGGGGAGAATAAAATTTCTCCCCAAAATATGTTATCTTTGAAAAACCAATCTACCTTTGCAAGACAGGCTGTAATTGAATCCCAGCTGAATGCAGCTGGAATGGGGGTGAGGTGCCAGTGTCATGAACAGCATCTGGAAAACCACAGAGAACCACAGAGTGGAGTTGCATAAGTTAAGGAGCTCTTTAAAATATATGCGCATTTCTGTGTGTGTGTGTGTGTGTGTGTGTGTGTGTGTGTGTTTGCATGGGTATAAATAAAACAGAGAATACTAAGGAGATGATTCCAGACCAGAATAGCAGGAGAAAATGGCGACTGAGCCTCCCAAACCTTCTGACTCCACAGTCATCCTGCAGCGCCCCATGATCACGACCCTCCTGCATCTTTGTTCTCTGTCATACCCCTCGTCTACGTGTGAGCCTGAGACTGTTTACTTCTCCTCTCCATCTCTCCGAGGGATATGAT
>JAWWEU010000091.1:69308258-69320536 GCA_035583155.1 Acropternis orthonyx
ATCACAGTAAAAGTTTCATTCTCTGCATTAGCATCCACATTCCATTTATGACAAGAATCTTTCCATACTTTCAATGGGGCATTGACTACTACAGCAGGCTTCATAAGTTCACAGGGAAGGGGCAAGTGAGGGAAGCAAGAGGGCTTTTCCTGTGCCGATGAAAGATGCTCCATTGGCAGCTCCCGACCTACAAGTCCTGAATTTACCCAAAGAACACACAGGTACTAATCAGAGGCACAACCATGCTGCTCCCACCAGCCTCTCTGGCTTGGTTGGACCCCAACCAAAGTGCCTTCAGCCCTGACATGAACCCTTTCATGGGGGAGGATTGGTTGGTCTCTATATTCCTTCTCCTCTGGCCTCTGTGGAAAGGCAGATAGGTGATGGGTCAGCTCTTGGTGGTGTTTCTTTGTGATATGACAGCTGCCCAATGAAAGATAGAGAAACCAAAACTAATGGATGCAGATTAAGGGGAGGGCAGGGACAGGGGATGTTATAGTGGGGGTCTGCTAGAGGCCACCTGATCAGGAGGATGGTGGGGATGACTCCCAGGCAGACAGGAGCAACCTCTTGCTTGCAAGCCCTGGTTTTCATGAGGGTTTAAACCATCCCAGTATGTATCCAGCAGCCTTGTGAAGAAACACTTGGGAGTGATGGCTGATGAAAAACCCACCATGAGCTGGCAGGGTGCACCCACAGTCCAGAAAGACAAACAGGTTCTGGACTGCATCCAAAGGAGTGTGGCCAGCAGGTCAAAGGAGGTGATTCTCTGCCTCTGCTCAGCTCTTGTGAGACCACAGCTGCAGTACAGCACACAGTTCTTGTGCCCCCAAAATAGGAAAGACATGGAACTGTTGGAGCAAGTCCAGAATGGGCCACAAAGTTGATAAGAGGACTGGAGCACCTTCCCTATGAAGAAATGCTGAGAAAGTTGGGGCTGTTCAGCCTGGAGAAGAGAAGACTGCATGGAGACCTCATAACAGTCTTTCAGTATCTGAATGGACCCTACAGGGAAGCTGGAGAAGGACTCTTCAGCAGGAACTGTAGTGATAGGACAAAGGGTAATGGGTGCAAACTGAAAAAGGAGAAGTTAAGGTTAATTATTAGTAAGAAATTCTAGACTGTGAGGCTGGTGAGACACTAGAACAGGTTGCCCAGAGAAGCTGTGGATGCTCCTACCTTGGCACTGCTCCAAGCCATGTTGGATAAGGACTGGAGTAACCTGGCCTAGGAGATAGTATCCCTGCCAGCAGGAGTGGGGTTGGGACTAGATGAACTTTAAGTTTCACCCCAACCCCTTAACATTATATGATTCTATGAAATGCCTGCTGAGCACTTTTTACTTCAGTTCAGAGCCTTCTCACAGCCATCAGGTAGTGGCAACATATTCCTGTTAATGGCACAGGCTGGAGATCAGTGGTTGAGCAGACCTCTTCTGACCCTGAACTTAGTTCTGGTCTGGCATTAAAGTCACCATCAACATTCTCACAGACAGCCAAGTGTCCCAGCTTCTCCTAATGGCCTTTAGGGAGATCTCAGGGATGTCTATTGAAAGGAGTCTGGCTTTACTTTGGTTAGAAAAGGTAGAAAACAATAATTGACCGTAGAGAGTAAAGGCCAAATATAATTGCAAACTGTCTGACAAGACACATGATGTGATTCTTGTCATTGTCCTGTGCAGGGCCAGGAGTCGCACTCGGTGATCCTAGTGGGCTCCTTCCAGCTCAGGATATTCTATTTGATGCTACGACTACAAAATCCCCTCCTTTCCTAAAGTGGAAAGCACTCCCTATGTTATTTCACTAATTAGCTTTAGCACAAAAATCAAAAATTTTATTTCTATCAGTCTTTTTTTCAAAAGTGAAGCACCTATTGTGGTGGTTTTGAGCATAGATGGAACCTGAATTTACAGTCTCAGAAAAGAACAGAGAATAAGAAACTGCTAAAAATAAGAGCCATTAAAGAAATTCTGGCTTGGGGTAAATAAGCTTGTTCTTTGCTGAACACCCCACATGGCTATCTGTGAGGTTCCTTGAATGACAGATCTATAAAAAGTCTTCAAAGCGATATAAAGCAATGTGATTTCTCAACCACAGAAAATGTGCATGTTTGTTTCCATCAACCAAACTCATACTCTATGGAAAAATACTGTGAGACACAGCTCAGCAAGGAGAAGTTCTTGTTGACAATAATTCACCAGAAACAAACTGTCTGCAACTTGAGGAACAGGAACACAGGAAACTTGGTGTACTTCCCTGAGAGAGGAATGAAACAAAGGATGGAGTGGCACAGAGGTGTTGCAGTCATGATTTGTTTAAACAGTGCAGCTCACGGGAACTAAGCCAAACAAATGCACTAACCAATGACCGTAAGCTGAATGCTGTTTCATTAATTCAATAATACATTTTATTTTTCACATCCTTGCATACACTAACGATGTAAAAGGTGTACATGCTTTACATGTATGATTCAAGTCACCCAAACTCCATCTAATCATGAACTGACATCAACTGAAACTTTATCTTTTCCCCACCCTTAAAGGAAACAGTATAAATACAGTTGAAGGGGTGCTTAGAGGAGACTCCACTTCGGATGGTCGATGGGCTGTACCCATCTCCTCTCACACAGGGCCACCTATTGGGTAAGCTTTATTCCACAGTAATACTATTGCTTGTGAAGTCTAATATCAGTGGCAGATTCTGAACCTTCCTCTGTTACAACAATCAATCAATCTCACTACTTGTGAATCTGCAATTGTGAATGTGACAAGACTTATGGTGTTGAAACTACACAATTTGTGAATCTGGGGTTGTGAAAGTTATAACTTGACCAGACTTACAGTGCCAAACTGGTTACACTAAAATATTATCTGTGAATCTGTATCATGAGGATCTCTTTCAGGAATTTGGACAGACAGATAACATACAGATAATATACAGACAGATACTGACCAATAAGGGGAAGTTCTAGCTGTCCCCAGACTGCAGAGCAGTTAGCAGCGCCATCAACTCATCAGCTCAACATGTCTCCCTTGAGGTGACAATTACTTTGCATCTGCTATATTTGGAACTCTATATGTGTGCCTCAAGACTGAAGACATTCAGGGCCAGCTCGTATCTTCAGCCTTGCTGTACTCTACGAAGTTGTAACAGCCAACATACTGTATGGTGGTATATAGGTACCGCACATAGCGACAGCCTGGCAAAAGTATGGGGAGAAGCTTGCATGACAGCTGGCTCTATCTAGTCACATTTGACTCATTTCATAACAACTGAAAAGCCTTATGTTGAAATATTTGTAAGCAAAAACCCTGGTTAAAGATAGTCAAAGATAGTGGCTGGAAGCTGAAGGAATAGCTTGTGCAGACACTTGGAAAAGCTTGTTAGACTCTGAAAAGAAGCACATTTAATTGAATCATTGTATCATAGAATCACAGAATCCTGGAATCACAAAATGGTTTGGATTGGATGGGACCCTTAATGACCATGTAGTCCAACACTCCTGCAATGACCTCTGTGATAAAACAGGTTGTGTCTTCATATTCATACTTCCTTCATTTGAAGGCACAGGCTGGATGTTGTCCTCCTCTGTCTTTGGAGGCAGAATTTTATTGCACAGCCAGTGCTGGAATCTCCCTGACGAACAACAAGGCCACACACACTCAACTGTCTCCAGCTTGAGAAAACCTCTATACTTGACTTCCTTCATATGTTAAATGAAGCCATTACTGCCCTGTTTCCTTTACTTCCCTGCTATGACCATATTATTAATGGATTTCTTACACTAACCACAGCTTCTAAAAGGTCCTATCTTCTTCGTGGTTTGGAGACCTGGATGTGTGATGCTGCTGCTGCACTGAAATGGTGAGGGAAATGCCAAAATCTGCTACATGGGGCTGTTTCTCTGTAAGTCCCACTCGAAGGGAGGGTGCCAAGGCAGCAGCCCCAAGGGCTTCTGTTTGCTCACTTCGTGGGGACTGATCTCTTTGGAAATGGCAAGTGTTGATTGTTATTGTGGTGCATAGAGCAGGATCCTTCTGCCATGGAAGGGGCCAAAGGAAAAAATCTCACTCTTCAGCAAGTAAATAACTTCGAGAAAAAGCCCACATTAGAGCCTCCTGTCAGGATGTTCTTCTTGTCATTGTTTACAAACTGCAGGCATCTTTACTGCTAGTTTTTTCCTAAGAGATGACACCCGGGAGCCTAGAAGTGTCAGACTAGATGTCTGGAAAATTTGCAGACTGCTTCAGGACACTGATTTATATTCAATCCAGTCCTTTCCAGGAAATTGGTTCTTCTGAAAAGAATAAAGTTGCTTCAACAACAACAAAAAATGTCATTGTCACTAAACCAGAAGGAATCTGACTGAAGTTCCATGTCAGTCTGGGAACTTTTGATGTATCCAAGCTTCTGTGGAGAGCTAACTACTCACTTTTCCCCTTAGGCCACACAAAAATAGGTTGCCACAAATAGAAAAAAAGATCTTAAAGAAGTAGATAGTATCATCATCATCATAACTTATGGTTAGGACTCAGATAGGCTCAGATTTTATTTGACTGATATCTTTTGCATATGACACAACATGAGTGGCACAGTGATATTAGGAAAATATCTGGTCAGGTGGAGTTGTCTCTGACCATGTCAGGGGCTTGGAACTAGATTGTCTTGGTACTAGATGGTCTTTAATGTCCCTTCCAACCCAGGTCATTCTACGATTCTGTGATTCAAAGAGAGAAAAATTTTCTTCTGCTCACTGAGTGCCAAAGTGAGTATTAGAGACAAATGATTGAAGGAGAGGAGAGTGCCAGAGTATACCCATCCACTGGCCTGTTTTACCTTCTTGTATCCACTGGGAGTGAGGTGCAGAAAAGGCAGCTTTAAAAACTTTTCCATTTCTGTACTATGAATACATGAAGCTGTTTTCTTCACTGTGCAACTTCTTGGCATTTTCTAGGGAAATATTTCTCTTTGGAAGACACACACGTTTCAAACCTTTCGTAGGGGTATCACACTTTTCTGCATTTCTTTTCAGAGAAGTGGAAGAGAGAAGTCATTCATGGCTCTCCAGTCTGGGCCATTAGTGCTATGTTAGAGGTGGACTGGAGCCCCTTTAACTTACAAGAATGTTTATAACTTTCCCTAAAAAACCTTTCCTTAGCAGAAGATAAAGACAAATCTGCTGCTTCTAATAAGTTCTTTCCTTCTCCTTTAGCTGAAGGTAAGACCAGAGAAGTGTATCAATAATATCTTCTTCTAAATATACAAGAATATATACATTTAAACTGAAAACACTTGCTTTCAGAGAAATGAAATGTCTTCTCTGCTGCCTGAATAAGTAACATAAAAATACCTGTGAATGATATATTTACCAGACTTAAGTTTCAGCATTTCTAACATCAAAATGTAGAGATCAGGTAATTCTACCTGAAGGTAAACACATACTGAAACTGGTTAATTTGTCTACTCCACCACAGCTTTGGGAACTTTCTGTCCCTCATTTTTGAGTAAAACTATCGGCATCAGGAGTTCTGTTTCCCTGATTTGTGGTCCTATGACTAACCAGAAGAGCTGTGCTGATAAGTCCTCTCCAAGGGACAGAGATCACAGAATCACAGAAGAGTTAGTGTTGGACTGGAGATCATCCAGTTCAACTTTCCCTGTAAAGCAGACTCATCTAGAGCAGGTGACACAGGATCCTATCTAGGTGGGGTTTTAATATCTCCAGAAACGGAAACTCTACAACCTGTCTGGGCAGCCTGTTCCAATGCTTAGTCACCACCACAGTACAGTTCATCCCAGTAACTCCCTGTGATATGGTTTCTGCCTGTTGCCCTTGTCCTGTCAGAGGGCACCACCACAGAGTTTGCTCCATTCCTCTCCTGCTTCTTCTCCCACTACCCTCATCTCTTACCCCATCTTTTACACTGAGTTCTTGTGGAAGATAAGACATTTGTGCAGTCTCTAACCAACCAGCATCTCTGAATCATCCTCACAGACACAGACAACAGCTCTTTCTCCCTGGTCCTCAGCCATCTCCTTTGCTAGACAATGCTGGACCAGTCCAAAGAGTGGCCAGAAGGAGAAGCTTCCCCCTTGGTGCAGAAAAAAAGCTTCATAAGCATTTAATATTGGCTCTGGTTCCCTGGGAGGTGATCACCAATCTGACCCTCCATATTTCTTCTGGGGATACAACTCACCTTCAGGTGTTGTCTGCTCCTTCCCTGAGGTCTTCAGCTCCACCATGGAGATTTCTTCCCTTGAGGACATGACTTCTACTACTGCGGCCATTTAAGCAATAACTTTAAATCTGCTGGTTGGTTTTTTTTATTTCCACTAAAGGTCCTGTGTTTTGCACACCTATATAGAGAGTTGGGATATATTCATATATATATATATATATATATATATATATACACACACACACATGCAAAGAAATGTTTTTGATGGTTTCGTTTTTTTTTTCTATGACAAACTCTCAAACATGTTGTGCTAAAGGTGGGTGGCTTTGAAAGAGGCTAGTTTCATTAGGTTTTTATTGTGTTTGAAATGTGGTTCCATTTATTGTGCTAAACACTTGGCAGCCTTTGTCACATCATGTCTCATGAAGGCACTTGGACATGAGTACACACATAGAAATCTGCATCAGTTTCCTCCCCCCACCCCTCCCCAAGCAATATAGTCAGGAGATCATGATAGCTTTGTTTCTTTAGCTGGCAGTTAATCCTTCCAAACTTGGTCCCTTTTCTGAAATTAACTCATTGAATAATATAGATGCTCCATTAAAGTGATGAAGATAAAAACTCTTCCAGTGCCTGGCTTAGTAAGAAAACCATCTCATTCGTAGGTGAAAAGAACACACTTGTGCTGTGACAAAGGACCAGTGTAATTGAGAGCCAAGATTCCCCTCCTATTTATTCCCATGACTTGGTATTCTTTGACTGTCCACGTTTCTTTTTCGTACTTGGGTAATTGGTCATGCATTTCTAATGGAAAAATCTAAAATTTAAAAGAATAAAAAAGGTATTGTAGAAACTTCTGGATGCATTTTATTTCATCCATCCCCAGACACATATTTGTCACATATATTTGTATTATTAAGATTTTAATTTAATGACGGTGCTTTAATTACAGATCCAGACAGGGAGAATTTCACTTGTGTTTGGTTCCCAACTCCTTGAGTGATTTAAAGTGTACTATGAGGCAAGACACGTATTCCTTGATTTCCATAAACAACAACAAAAACCCCCCCCAAAAAAAATCAAACCAAACCAAAAAACCAATCAACCCCCAACCTTATTCATGTCTCCTGGGAGCTGAAATGAAAAATAACTAATACCTGTCAGGAACCATTATTATTCATGTGCTACCATGATGAGATGCAAGTATGCAACAAAATATCAAATTCGGTCCATATTTAAAAAAAAATGTGCTTTATGATTAAATAAATATTTTACTCTGTGGAAATAGAAACAACCTGAAAAGTACTATGGTGATGCCCTTCAACTTTTCTGCTGGGATTCTGTCATTGTCTCAAACATGACATTTCAGAATTTTTTGTTGGACCACAACGGAGATGAAAAATCCTCCTTTTATATTAATCCAAGAAGGGAAAGCTGGGTTTCTTTTCTTCCAGAAAAGCTGTGTATTAGAGCAATGGCCCCTGACCTGTGTGTTGTAGACTGTACTCTGCCCAGGAAATGTTCTGACTTTCCTCATGGCCACAGAAAATTAAAACCCCTTAAAACTAAGGAGGCTCTGGCTGCAGTCCAGGTTGGCAGAGAGAGCAGAGATGCTGCTCACATTACTCATTCATTTCTTCTGCGTATGGGCCCATAAAGGCTGGGAGCTGCAAGGACAGATAATCCAATAATGGAAGAAAAATAAGAGTCTGTGAATTAAAATGACCCCAAATACCAAAAGTCAGATAGAGAAAATATCTTACTAGGCATCAACAGGCACAAGAGTGTCCTCTGGATTAATTTTATCTAGTTTTATACACTTTAACACCATAAAAGAGGATTATCTCATTGAGTCTGACCTCTGGCATAAGGCAGGCAATAAAAAAGAGTGTTCAGTTGCTGCTGCTTGGAGTCCACTAATTTGTGTTTGACTAAGAGAGTTATTTCAGTAGAGCAGCCCTTGTTGGCCTTGAAGATTCAGTACTGGGAGAGTTCACTTCTCTTCTGTACAGACAGCAAATTGCAGCTTGGCCAATACACAGGATGGGAGAAGTGCTCCTTTGCAACTGCCTCCCCACACACAACCCCTGCAATAGAGGTGGCAGTGTAGTGCCAACTGTTGGTGGGTCTCTCAAAGTCTGCCATAATTTCATGTTCAGCTTTAAGCCAGCATGAGCTAATTCAGGAGTGATCCTCATTCTCCCCTGTCCCTGTGACACCTCCTTCCATATGCCAACACAAGCATTGAGCAACCACACGCTGAACAGGTTAAGGGAGATGATTAAAATTAAATTAGTTCAATGCCTGGATTTTTGTTGGCTGGATTGTACTGCCTGGATAGGAATAAGTGTTGGGAGATGTTACTAACTCTTTCAACAGCTGTGTTGGTTTATGCCAGTTTAGGCTGGCATACGTGAATCTGCTGGTTTTTTATTTGGCCGTTTCTACTGGTTTCAGGTCTTTTTGCAGCTGAATGGTGCAAAGAGGCTGAATCTCAAGAGAAAATGCCATCCAATGTTCCTAAAGTATTATATTGAAGGAAACTGCTATCAAACACTGGGTATTATGACATTTGACATACCAATTAATTAATAAATAAGATATCCTCTATGTTTTCATGAAACAAAACTGAATTGTTTTGCTTAAATGACAGAAATACAAACCAAAATAACAGTCTGCACACAATGCTGAAAATTCACTCTGTTTCTCCACATATTTTAAAACTGTGTATCATCCTCCCTTTCTCCCTTTTGGGTCTTTTGCAGTTACAGGTTCTCAAGTGTGTAATAGCCCCATTTCCCTGTTATTATTAATTCATGCCATGAACGTGGCCTAAAACCCCCAACTTTCTGCATCATCAAATCCTCCTGAATAAAAAGAGTTCTTAGCTTACCCATTGCTGAAAGTAGAGCTATTGCCTCCTTTTTCTCTCACAGCCAGAGCCCAAGGCAAAACAATACAAGTGTCAAACTCTGTGTTCATGCAGCATTAAAAAACACAAGAAAATAAAGAAAAAGGATGAGGTAAACTCTGTGCTACTTCAGCATTCAGGAGAGGAAAAAAATCAAAATGATAACCCATGGCAGCACAATAAAACAAGAAAGTTCTTTCATTCTCCTTTCTCTATTTTTTTTTGATTATGTGCACATAGTTTTTGTGATTATCACCAGAGCATTTCATGGCATTCCACTGGCACACTTCACAAAATAGTTGATCAGAAATATGACTCACCTTACCAATGTATTTAATCATACTGAAATGAAGTATTTAATCATACTTAAGTAAAATATTCAATCAGCTTTAAAATAGGCATCTCAGTTTCTTCCTCCATCAATACACATTGATACTTGGTCCTTTCCCCCAGGCTACTTGCCTACCTCAGATCACTGCAAGCCCTTCTGCCCCCCACTGCCCCCCAGGAGAGTGATCTAAAGCGATTGTTTATAGAAGATGGTTATTTAGATATCCCAGCTGAGACACCTAACCTATTAGATGACTGAAGTCATAAACTTAAACACATACAAAAGCCTCATACAGAATTCATCAATACTTTTAGAAAGTATTTGATAGATTTGAGATCAGGGTATCACAGCAGAGTTTTTTTGTTTCACCTTTTTATTTTTTTTAGAGAGAGTAGAGGTGGTTAAAATTTCATTCATTATGAGTTTTCAATTACACGTTTCATCAGGTTTCCATGATAGGAGAAAATTGGAATTTTTAGCAAATAAATAACCATGGAGTTTGACTAGCAGTGCAGGACAAAAGTTCTCAGCAATACAAAACTTGCTGTAGTCATTTGTTTGTATTTTTACCCAGTTAGTATCAACTTTACCAAAATATAAGAATTACATTATTATGACTATTGATTTTTTTTTTAACTTTGTGTATGGATTTGCAGAACAGAAATTAAACTTCAGGGACAGTGCCCTACCAGAAGATGGAATGATGTTTTTCAGCCTTAAGACAAGAGTCCTAATTGTAGGATACAATTTAAAATCCTCTAGCACATTTTCTATAGGAAAAAGTATTAACCTGGTGATCCTGCCAATTCCCAAATGAAGTGCCTAATTTATTTTTTTCAAGAAATGCTGCCTTCACAATTAAACTTGTCATTAATTCTTCAAGTCCCTTTCTTCTGCCTTGAAAGTTTCATTTGAAAGGATTTCTGTTTTGGTGCTGAATTGGTAATTTTTGCTTATAGCCTGTAAGATCTTTGGGCATATAGGTGGAATACAATGCTGTTTTAGGGGGGTTTTATCATTATTGAGTGATACCTGTTGAAACATTATTCTGTGCTATGTCAGCCCACTGAATACAGCATACAACTTTCCTTGGAAGAGGAATGTGTTGACCATCAGTAATTACAGGTAAAGACTGATATTTCAGTGCATTAAAGGGGATCCAGACTGTGTCATGCCATGTCTGCCCACCACACTACACTCTTCTAATGCAAGCTGGCAGGAGACACCCTCAAAGAGGGTGTTTCACGCAACACCTGGATGGCAGTGGGATTTCCAGCACTCCGTTGCTCCCTCCAGAGGCTCCCTGTACCCTTTCTGCTGGGTTGTGAACGCTCAATGCTCCTTTTCATGGTGGTGGACGTGATGGGCTGTGACATCTCTTGTCTCAGTAAAGAGCAGTCTCAAACAATGTCAGGAGATGTCACTTAGAGCCTGACAGCTGGAAGATAAACTGGATGGCACTGATGTAAAAGTCTATTTATAACAACCCAGCATAATCTGGGTTCTCTGAAGTGCAAGCTGCATTATGGTGCATGAGGTGGGCTAAAAAATAAAATTCTTTCATAATTAGGGGTGTTACTCCTTTCATTCTGCTGCAACTATACGATTTTACATGCTGCATCTCTCTATTTGCTGGAACATGGATCAATACTTTGTGAAGAATTCTTTAGACCATTTCAAAATTAACTGCATTGTTCATTGGTCATATAGTATCACAGAACCACAGGAACAATGAGTTTAGTAAAGCTCTTTAATATCATTGAATCCAACTGTTCTACCGGCACTGCCAAGCCCACCACTAAGCCATGTCCCCACATTCCATATCGTCACAACTTTTAATCCCATCCAGGTACGGTGACTCCACCACTGCCCTAGGCAGCTGTGCCAGGCCTGGACAACCCTTTCTGTGAAACAATTTTACTGATATCCAGTCCTATCCTCTCATGGCACAACTTGAAGCCATATCCTTTTGTCCTGCCATTTGTTATCTGGGAGAAGAGACCAAGACTCACCTGGCTCCCCCTCCTGTCAGGGAGTTGCAGGGAGCGAGAAGGTCGCCCCTGCCCTGAGCCTCCTTTTCTCCAGGCTGAGCCCCCCCAGCTCCCTCAGCCGCTCCTGCTGCTCCAGCCCCTTCCCAGCTCCATTCCCTTCCCTGCACACGCTCCAGCCTCTCAGTGTCTCTCCTATCTGAGGGTCCCAGAGCTGACCCCGGGGTTGGCGGTGCCTCAGCAGTGCCAGCACAGGGACAGGCACTGCCCTGGGGCTGTGATACACCATGGCTGGCACAGCCCAGGGGCCACTGGCCTCCTGGCCCACCTGGGCACATCTGGACCTGTACTCAACTGCTGCCAACCAGCAACTCCAGGTCCTTTCCCACTGGGCAGCTTTCCAGCTGCACTGCCCCAGACCTGTAGTGCTGCATGGGGTTGTTGTGATCCACCTGCAAGACTCAGCACTTGATCTTGTTGAACCTCACAAAATTGGACTCAGACCATATGCCAAGGACTCATCCCCATCCCTGCTCCTCCTGATTCATTGGTAAAGAGGTCAAGCTGTTTAACACCTAATCTGATGACCTGACATATACCACCAAATGCATCTCCTGCCCTGACTTTGTCTATTTCCTCTTCCCTTGCATGCTTCAGCTGCTCTTCATAGCGCATTAGAGGATTGCTGTCTTTATTAGTCACCAATAACACATTAATACATTCCTTCTCCTATTACCTCGGACACTAATTTGGTGGAACTGGATACTGACAGTACATTGATGTTGTTAAGGTTAATGACCCAGAGATTTACAAGAGAAGTCGCATTAGAAGTCAAATTGATTGTAATAATTGTTTCACTGAACAGTGTCA
>JAWWEU010000091.1:69351021-69371988 GCA_035583155.1 Acropternis orthonyx
TTTTTTTGTAATTTTTAATTAAAAAAAAAAAAAAAAAAAAAAAAAAAAACCAAGAAAAATAAACCAAACCCTAAAAGTTTCAAAATGGACACTGAAAATTCACTGCAGATATCTCAGTGGTAAGGTTTAAAGAAGGAGCTTTGGCCACAGAGGAGCTTATGTGCTTTTAAAAGATATTATTTTAATTTTAATATTTGAGTTTGAAAAATTCTGGTTTTGAAAAATTCTAGTTTCAAGAAATTCTGGCTTCTTCTAATCCCCAATTCAAGAAACGTTTGTGCCTTGAACAACAATTAATAAGCATGTGCTTACTGCAGACATGGTTTAAATCACCACCAAATGAATATAAACACATTATTCAAGCCTATATTAAATATTCCTCCTGGTAAATTTTCTGACCAGGAATGGACTTAAATGCACATGAAACTCAGAGACACCCTGTGTCTAACCATGCATTGTATATGAAATCGTAATTCTCTCTTCCCAAGCTCTTGGACATATGAGAGGCAGAAGAAAAAGTTTTCTAATTTACACATGAAATAATGTGAAATGAGTAAATTAAATGTGTTTCAGCCTTGAAATGAGGTAGCAACTAACCCTAATTAATCTGCTCTTTTATTCAGATCCAAGAAACTCTTCCTAGAGCTTTTTCCCTTGTTTGGATTTCTTATCTCTTTCACCAGCCAGAAACCGAATCTCCTCACCATTTCACCACTGAAGTGAGAGGCTCTGACTTGCTGGTGAGTAGGAGATGAAAAAAAATGTACTGATTAGATAAACATGGTAGAGTTCCAGGGACCAGTAAGAGCTTTGTAGGTAATTTGGGTCTTTGCAGTGTCAGTATTGGTGGATTTGGATCTATGTCTGGGTTGGGTTGGATATGTTTTGATGTCTTTGTATGTTCCCCTAAGCACCTAGCAACTTCCGTCCCACAAAAAACAAGAAGGCAACTCTTCCCTAGCAAATTTTTTTGCTCTTGTTTTGTTCAGTTCATCAAAAAAGGAGCTAAAAAAGGGTGTTAAAATACCTGGAGTCCAAACGGTGCTCAGAGAGTGACTTTCAAGTTGTAACTCTGTAGTGCCAGAGGCAGGTGAGACAGGGAACAGAAAGCGTACAGGACGGCAGCACACACCAAACTGTGCAGTTACTCTTGAGATCAAAGATGTGTTCAGGGCAAATATTTTGGGTAACACCTGCAGCAATTGTGATGAATTCCCCGGATGATGGATGGTAACTGAGGAGAGCCTGACTCAAGGTACAGCACAGGGGCTACTGTGTGTCCTTGATGCACCCTTCTAACAAATGCCTGTTTTGCTGAAGTCTCGACCACTGCCTGTGCTGATGGGAAAGGAGCAGGCCACCCCTGGAGTAAGTCAGGTTTTTCACTTCTTAATTTTCATTTTTAAAAATCCGATATGTAGGCACATAGCTTCACACTCACCAAACATTGCATTTCTTGCCAAAATGTAGTCCCTTACACCACAGTAAATCTGGTCCCTTACACCACAATTTTTTTTTTTCATGACAGCAGTTGCTTTATATCCTCACTTCAGTAGATTTTTTTGCTTTTCTTTTGTTCTTTTCCTAAATAAAGAAAAATCCGCTTTATCCTGTAAGGTACAGGGAAGTCACAGGCACCCTTAAAATGAAGTAGCAACAGTTATCTGAGGAAAACTCACTCTTACAGGAAATACAAAGAAAGATTTAATAGAAAATTATGCAAATAAGTTTTAATAGAAAAATAGGATCCTGTACTTTGAGGGCAATGTAACCTGTGTCTAACACACACGTCCCCTTTCCACATGGAGAGACACCTGAAAGGTAGGTGTAATTTTCCAAACAGTGGATTTGTTCCAGTCTGTCGAGATAAAGTACAGAGATGCCAACTGATTTATACAGAACCATTTGGCTTTTAAAACCCCACAAAACTTTCCCAGCAAAGAAGGCCTCAAACACAGATGTTTTCAGATACATGCCTTGCTTGCTTTTAGGGTTTTCAAGATCATTTATTTGGTTTATCACTTGGCAGTACCAAGAATTTTAGCTTTTTCAGATTCTTTTTTTTTCTTTTTTTTTTTTTTTGGAGTCCTTTCATTTCAGAATTAAATTTTGAACCATGTTTTTTTTCCTCAGATCACTACCTTCAGACTTGACTCTTGGTTGGTTACAAATGTTAGGTACGTTTACTTGTGCAAGTAGCTTTGGGTTCAGAATGGGGTCAGCAGACCTTATCTGTGCTGATAAACGTGGACTTTTGCCTATGAATAGGCTTATGGGAACAAAACCCCAGGTACAGACCTGTGCTCTGCAGCTGTAGCAGCCTTTGCTGTGAGTAAGTCCACAAAGATGGGATCTGCTGGGGCTTCTCTTTGTGTGTGTTTGCACAACTGAAACACCACAGATCATACTTGCAAAGCCTTTCCTCCCCCCCTCCTCCCCCTGAAAGCCGTATCTGTCTTTATCTTCTGCATTAATCTTTTCCTAGACTGAGGCAGTAAAGTTAGGACACAGGATGGCTTTGTCTGCAGGAGCACATTCAGACTAGTCTTCCAGACTAATTTTCTGCTTGGGTTACTTTCCTAATTATAATTTGTGTTCTCATCATGTCGTGGAAGAGTACATTTTAAATGATCTTGCAATATACAGCATAGAATACCAGCTTTATAGCACTGTCCATAACCTAGAATACCAGTTTTAAATTTGTCTTAATGCAAATGCCATAATAATTGCAAGTTTTCAACCCCGTGATCTATTTTTTTCTCCAGCTATTTGTAAACTGAAGGTTCAAGTTTCATTTTCCCACTCCATATGTAAGACCATTGGGGCAGGATTTTGTTCTCCCTCCTTACAATCAGAGCTGTGTATGTTATGAATAGTGTTCCAAAACACTGCTAAGTTTGTGGAAAGGGGAAAAAAACCTGCCTTAATTATGCTCTCTTTAGCCTTCTTATGCTTGCTAATAGGTTATAAATGGACTGTTTGGCTTTTTTTTTTTACTGATAGTCTCAAAAAAAAAAAGTTTCATTCTCTAAATTAATACTAGAACTATTTCCTGGGAACAGAGAAATAATTTTTATTGAGTCATAGAAATGTGATGCCTGATTCTGGCGAAACTAGAAGAAGGTAAGGTTTCAAATCTGAATTAATCACCTACTCCTAGGAAACAGTCTCATGCAAAAATTTCAGGGGTATCTTATTCTGTTGAGTCTGGAGAGACACTTTTAAACAGTAGAGCCATGAACAAAAGCATGTGTATGGGGGAAAAGTATATACTGTTTACAAATTTATTGGAATATCTTTATTTGCACACATTGCCTAGCCTGATGTACCTTTTCATAGTTTTTACCTACAAGTACATCACTGAGACAGTTTTTTATAGTAAGGTGGCCAATGTTGCCTATAAAGTGGTGGTCACATGAAAGCCAGATTGTTTGGTGCCCTAAGGCATCGTATCCTGTTGTTGGGACACAGCAGGATAAATGGCAGTACCCGCTCAGCTGCATTGGGTGTGATACTTGTGACGTCAGAGAGGGAAGGAGCCCAGCTTCTGTCTCCCTGGTCCCACTTTGCAATCTGTTGAAATGAAATTGCATGTTTGGATCTGGTTTGTCCCTGGATGGTGCTACTTTAGTCATCACCCTTTGTAGCCTTATAGACAAAAACTCAATGCAGCCCTGGTGGGTAACAGTTATAGATCATTAGTTGCAAGGCTAATTCACTGTGAAAGTGTATGATAGTAGGAACACTGGTTGTCCCGGTGCAGCCATGCTCATTTGAGGGTTTTTGCATGGCAAGCATGAGTGCTCTCCAGTGGGATATGAATGTTTTTGATTGTGCTGTGAAAGATCTGACTATTTTGGCCCTGTGTGCACCCTGAGCACAGCTATCTCCCCCATGGATGTGAGAGAGATGCTCCCTTCTTCTCAGGGAGCTCAGGAGGAGGATGGTGGAATGTCATCCCAGCCTGCCTACCTTGAGTGTGACAGCTCAAAGGAAGCAAAACCAGTGCTCAGAGGTTTCACTGCTATCCAAGGGGAAACACAAAGAAGTTTGGCCCTTCATCTCTCAGTAATCACAGGATCTTCCCCCTCATCCAGGCTGCCAAAAAAAGCACCCAGCTGCTGATAAAAATTAACTTGTCTGATGAAGAGCATGTGAGATCTCTCACCCCGGGGCATGGCAGGACAGGGGGATGCAATGGCACCCAGGAAAGCGTAGCTCAGCGCTTCAATCATCTCCCCAGACTTAAGCAGCTGAGCTGTGGAAATCACTTTGACGTAAATCTCTCAGCAGCTTTTTTGTCTGAAATAAATGGTGCATAAAGGAAATGCAAAATTGTTTGGTGGACAGGATTATCTGTGTGTTTACTGCTCTCAGCACTTTTCTTTTGTCTTTTGACTGTGTAGTTCCCATTTGTGTGAATCGCTGTGCAGGAAGCTAAAGCTGCTGAACACAAGCAGGGTGTGAGCGAGCTCTCCCTTTAAACCTGTGACAGCTATGCGTTTGGGGTTGCAGGAAATGTCAAGCTAGAAGAATTATTAGAAGTACAAAGTAATTATTTTTCATTTTCAAGGATGTCTGTTCAGTGTTAACCCAAACGTAAACTTTCTATGATTCTGCATTGTTATCATACCCCTGGATTTAATTTATTTATGTATTATTTATTTATTATTTTCGTTTCCCTTTGCTAGTTTGCCTATGCACCCTCACACACACATGCACACAATTGTGACATCTCATACGGGTGTTTTCCATAGTATTCCATCCCTTCAGGTCTATTTTAGTATGTATTATTCTGTTGCCATAACATGCAGCTGATGTACAATATTTGTATAAAGATTCAAATCAATGTTTATCACATTAGAGAACTATCATTTAAAAGGAAAGCACAAATCAATAATGCATTAAGCAAGAGAGAAACAAATGATTTGAATTTGTTGTTCTTCTCTCCTCTAATACCTTCAAAAGACATTACATTGTTAAAATGAAGTTTGATCACTTTTGGACTAAATGAGCCTGATCTGATACATCTAATAGTAGTTAGCATAGTATTTATCACGAGATAAATAGTAGAAGTGCATAATTATCATATATATTTTTCAGTTTGTTAAAACTGCTTATTCATTAAAAAATATTTCATTATATTAAAAATACTGGGGATGAGGGGGTTGGGGAGTGTTATATGGATTTCCAAGCTGAATGAAATGGCTTCTTTAAATATAGATAAAATTATTCATTTCAAGTTGGAACCATTCATGTTCAAAAAGCTTGACTCATAGAAAATGAATAGAGTTGCTTTGAAATAGAAAATTTAGTCTTTAAAAAAGGATATATTCAATCTAGGAAATGTTAAGGAGTGCAATGCTTCTGGCAAAATTGCAGAAGTTTTGCTTGGGGTTTGAATTTTTGACTGAAACAATCAGAAAAATAGACAAAATATGTGCCAGTTGATCAGTCTTTTTTTCTTTTTTTGCCCCCACTGATAATTAACTTTTAATTGCCTTCTTGTAGTTAGAAGGAAAAAAAACAACCATTCTCTGGTGTAATGTATATGTTGAAACTCAAGGAAGGGCCTGCTTTTCTTTCTCTGAACCCATCCAGACCCTTGAGAAAGGCAGTTGCTCTCCTGCACTGGAAGATGGGCTAAATGAATGAGTCCATGGAATTCAAATGCACCTTTAGCCCTACTCATTTCCTAATTCACCAGCAATAAAGTGGTCATTGCTGATGACACAGGGAATTCCTTGTGGTTTTAAAATACAATGACAGAATATCCACCAGGAAACACAGAGCATTAGCTGCTGCTTTCACTGGGGATGAGTGTCCTCTATTGATTGGTTTCCATAGCCTGAACTCAATAAGGCTTTTATTTATGATGACATAGTTTGTGATTGCTTATTTATCTGCTGTGTAAAATGAGCTCAGAATCAAGTTACCATATTTACTAAAAGGATGTCCGGATTCTTAAGAAAGCTATTTTATTCCCAGGCACCTACAAAAATTCATTAGAAAAGAAAAAAAAACAAACAAACAAACAAAAAAACCCACAACCACAAACAAAACAAAAACAAACAAACAAAAAACCCAAAAAACAAAACAAAAAAACCACAACCACTACACTGGCCTTGAAATTACCCAATCTCTATTCTTATATACCCCCATCACTGAGACGACGGCTTTCTCCTCTCAATTGTTGATCAATTCTGATGTCCCTGTGAAGAGTCTTATTTTCAAGATTTTACTTTCTCTACAAAAATTCTATCTTCAAATTCAAAGTTACAGTAGAGGCTGAAAGCGTCACAGCTCTCCCCAAGCTATTTGCATGAGAGATCACATGTAATCTAGACTGGGTTCATGAAGTGGTTGAGCAGATGCAGAGGACTAAAAAACAGCAAACAGCAAAGACAGTTAAAGACAAAATTGTGCAGCTCTTGGTCTGCAGGTCCCTGAGCTAAATCACAAGGAAGTATCAGGGGCAGTTGACTTTAGGCTTCACATGTTAACATACTATTCCCCAGGTTTTTCCTGCAGGGCATTGTCAGCTGTGGGATAATGAGCTGGATGCACCTTTGCACGATGGCATTCTTGATCCTGACAAAAAAAAAAAAAAAAAATCCCCCTAGATGTTCTTACCTATGTATTCATTAAATAGAAGTGGACTTAGATTTAGATTTTGGCAACATTTGCTGAGTGGCTGTGCATTTAGGATGATCATGGGTAATCCTCGTTATTTTAAAGTAACTCAAGATGGTATCTCTGCTTGCGCTGGCAGCCTCTTTAAAGGACTCCAGATAGCATCAAAGTAACTGCTCTATAAATTAAGTTACTGGTAATAACTAAAACTGGGGGGGGGGGGGGGGAAAACCAAAACCAAACAAATTTAATTTTATTATTAATATCTTTAATAAATCTCAACATGGTGCGATTGCGTTTTAGCTGTAGCTTTCCAATTGTTTGCTTAATAGAGATTGTTGACTGACACAGTGTTATTGCATTTTTATTGACTTTTAGGGTAGTTTTCACAACATTGAAGGTGCATAAGTTAACAGAAAAGTATTGTAGTAGTATTTCAAGATTGAAGGAGGCCGTAAAGATACAGAGTAGGTATAATTTACAAAAACAGAAAATTACAAATTAAGGATAACTCCCTTGGTCCCACACATAGTTAGTCCCTCTGTACATGTTTTCTGAACATGTCAGTGAAACATGAAGTGTTTGCATACCATAAAAAGTTAATGGATGATAGAGCTGGTAAATACTTTAGCATTGTTATTAAGATTATCTTAGATATGATTAGGCTGAAATTCAGTTGCAAACAAGTGCAGAAACAGGACTTATGATTTGTAAAAATGTTAATTATTTGAAGAACTGGGTTTAGTCTAAATCAAGCAAAGCCAACAAAAAAAAATGTGGACTTTTAAGTACTCATAAGGAATATGAACATAATATTGAAAACACTCAAACACATTCCCTGAAAACTCTCTGTTTGTGAGCTGTTTCAGGCAAGCCATTTGGATTCAATAGAGTCTGCATGGCCCGTCTTTATGAAAATGGAGTTATTGGGAAATGTCAAAGCACACACTTGCTAATATTTTTTTTTTTTCATTTTGCTGTCTATGTAGGTGTATGCCCTCCCTGACTGCTACTTGTTACTGTGCCTTTTTGTTGAATTAATTCCATTAAAACTGAATATTTAAGAGTTTCTCATCGTGGTTTTGGAGAACACATATTTTATACTTCAGTGGTCTTCTAACTGATGAGTCCATGTAGAAGAACTTTCCAATAATTATTACCAGTAATTTCAGAGAGCTTACCATGTCATCTTTCAATGACTGTGTTTCCTACATGTATAAAATAGGACAATTATGTTACAGGATCATTCTGAGTTCAGCTGTCCGGTATTTTTAAGGCTTTGTTAGAGCTAAGTTAGTAATTTTTTTCTCAGTTGTTCTTTTTCTGATGCAAAATATTATTTTCTTTTTATCACATAAAGAGCTTTTGTGAAGTTGTCTCATTTCACATAATCCCAAAGCAGACTGTGCAATCAGAATCCTAAGGGTTTGGGGTTTTTTTTCAGTAAAGCTCTTATAGTTTCACTAACAATACCAATCACATTGACCAAGCCTGCCCAGTATATTGCAGGGAAAGAGGCAAGTCATGATACAGAACAGTCCTTCATTATCACCTGAATAAATACAGTTGGCTTCTTGAACTTTTTCCTCTGTTTTCACTTTGTGGTCAGCAAGACAGATGTTTTCAAAGGCGATTGATACCATCCTAAATCAAACTTCTGCTGCTGGTGAAATGAACTTTTACAGCACACTCTATTTCTCTTCACTGACCACAAAGAGGACCTAGGGTGACAAGCTCGTGTCTAGGTGAGATGAATTGTACCCTGAGACCAGAATAGCCCTGATCATGATGGACTTCTCTGTAACACACAGCTTCTAGATGTTCCCCAAGCAATTTCTTCTGCAAATTGCCTCAGGTGATGCCATTTTTGTCAGTCTCACCAAGCTAGGGTAAAGGAGCCTGTTCAAAGCCCCTGTAAAGTCCTCAGCCTTACAATTTCAAACTAAGCTCATGGAGTGAGTGGAAGAAGCATGATGTGATGACATGAAATACCTATGGGAAAGAGCATCCCTTGGGGCAAAGAAACAAAAATCTTTAATGTGTTACATATTGTAGCCAGTAACACATAAGGTGACTTGGGAAGATGCTTTAGTTATATGAAAAGCTCTGCTATGGATGCAGAATTTCCATTGCATTTAAATGGACTAGTCAGAAAGAAGAAATAGTGAAAAGAAGGTAAAAGTTATTTATTAAATTCTGTAGAGCTTTCCCATAAAACTATTGCAAAGGCATCTCTTCACAGCAAGACCTTTTGACAATTAGGCATTATTGTGTCGTCTTTACATATGGGACTTGCTACAGTTGTTGAGACCAATGAACTTTCTCTCAGGCGTCATCCCACATCTTATTATGATGAAAAATCCTCATCATTAATCCCATTACATTGTTCTTGGTCAGGGGATAAATGCATCAATGGATGATCTCATCCTGTTTAATCTCATTAGTTTAGATTATTTCTTTTCTAGATATCCTTTTCATAACCTTATAATCACAACCCTTGTGAAGTTTGGCCCCAACAGTTGTGTCATGTGTGTTCTTTTGGGGTCCTTTTGTTTGTTTGAGTTTTTGTTGTTGTTGTTGTTGTTGTTTTGGTTGGGGTTTTTGTGGTGATTTTTTTGTTGTTGTTGTTGGTTGGTTGGTTTGGTTTGGGGGTTTTTTGTTTATTTGCTTGTTTTGGGTTTGGGGTGTTTTAAATGCTTCAAAATTTGATAAGATAGTTGTCTTTTAGCACTCAACTACCTCTGGTGAGACAAAGAAAAGCTTTGAAAGTGACTCAACAGATGGCTGCATATTATGGATCTCAATTGCCTCTACTTGGTAGAACTCTGATTTTTAAAGATCTGCTTCTGTGTAATGTCATTTTTCACAGGTATCTAGACAGAGACATCATTTGCAGTGTGATGAATGCTGACTGTATCACTTTGTTTTGATAGAACCTGCTCAACCATACTGAGTTGTGCCTTTCCTCAGAACAGAGCCAAAATTTCAACTCTGAAAATATTACCTAAACTGCCAACTAATATTGGATAAGCCTGAACTCCATCAATGACTTTTTTAAGAAAAAACCCCACACTCTTACCAGTATCTAATTTTCTGTTTCTGCAGGTGTTCTAAAATACAGTAATGTTTTTTCACACCAGAGTCCTTTCTTTCTTTACACGGCAGGAAAGAGAGGAAAGGCTGTTGATGTTGCATATCCTTTGTAAGTGAAGCTAGCAGTTGTACTTGTTGGAGCACAGGGCTCCATGTGAAGCCTAGATGTAAGTTCGTGTTTGCCTTAACAGATCCAAAACAGACTTTGTGGCTCCTAGAGGGAGCTCAGCAGACACCAGAATACACTACGTTACATTTAGCACTTTTTTCCCCTTCTTTTTTTTTTTTTTTTTTTTTTTTGTAGCAATGATGAAGCTGATGAGAAAATAATCCAAGATATTATTTTTTAAAGTCTGAAAGAGACATCAATTGAGTGTAGAGCTCTCAAATCTAGCGTGGTGGATGCCTGCTTTGGAAAGGAGGTAGATCTGTGTGTTCATTTCTCTTTCAGAGGCTGTTTATGCACTTTCTTTAATGACTCTTTCATGTAAATTATCTCCCTCTGAGTTAGATTAGAGCCCCTGGAATAACAAAATGAGGCTAGGCACATATTAATATGTGGATCTACTCCTCTGAGGTCTCGTCAGATTATTCATGAGTATATGAATGACCACAGTCTGTTTTGAATCTGTTTTAAGGTCCCTTGTGTTCCCCAAATGAATCTTTTCTGAATATTTATGTCATTCATGATTCAAGATGGGTCTCTATACTTCAGTCATCCAGTCACTAGTTGCATTTAGACTGACCACTCTGGGGACAGTACCCTATGACCGAAGTAAAACATGACATGTAATGTATGTTTTGTAGTGAGCAGATCCCATTCATGAATGCCTCATAGTCCAGAAACTGTTGGTCAAAGATGCTTCGTGAATGTTCAGAAATAAATCAATTTTCAAGATTCAATACTGGCTTGCAAAGAATTTCTAAGCATAAAAGCATCTACATAAAGTACCAATAAAAACAATTCAGATAGGTCTGTGGGGAAGGCTACTCTAGGAGTTAAAAATTCATTTGAACAAACACACAAATCATTCATGAGCCGAGTTACCCCCAGCAATTCAAATAAGCTGATGACAGGCAACTTGTGCAGCTGTATAAGATAAACTTGCTGTGTTTTATGCCTTGGTGCAGTTGCACAGACCATTTGCCATATGCTTCCAGAACTCTTGTGGATTTGTGTAGTCAGAGGAATACCATTAGAGAATCACTGAATTAGTAAGTGTGGTCTCCTAATCCTTATGGTTTAACAGGTTTTGCCTTCACTGCTATTAAGTCAATCAATTTATCTATCAAGTATTAGCATACAGTTTTGTGATGTATGCTTCCACGCCTTACATTTCTGCTTTTATTTCCTCAGATGACTTTTCTCCATTTTCTTCTTATTTTCTTAGTCATAATCCAAAATCCGTCAGCTATAGTCCACAGCTTCTTACAGGGTGATGTCACTAATATTTTTTTCAGTCGTTCCTTCCTTCATTCCTTGCTTCCTCCCTCACTTTCTTCCTTTCTTCCTTTCTTCTTTTTTTGTGAAGTTTAGCATGTTCCAGAAAATCAAAGTGGGGACTGAGCACCATTTAAAATCTTGATCCAGTGTTGGGAACTGATGTGGCCCACATGTCCTTGGTGACCAATCAGTAATACTCCAGAGTTGCACAATAACTTTACAACCAGCAGATGTTGGTCTAAACAGGATGAAGTGTCAGCAATCCAGCAAGTTGTCAAATCCTTATCCAGCTACAGTTGTGTCCAAGAACCTCGTCCAAGAATTAAGAGGTAACCACACACATGAAGTCTCACTTGCATGCATGAATACAGGTCAACCATCACTTTATATGAAATGGAGGTTTTGAGAAAATAAAAGCTATGTATGAATGATTGAATCCCTCTCTGGCATAAAAAAAATTATTTTCTTCCAGTGGGGGAGTCTTGTATTGCTAGCAAGGAAATATCTCTAATTTGCTGTGATTAAAGGTTGTTTGCATTTCTGAAGTCCTGAGAAATCCTTCTGGTTGAGTAGAGTATCTAATTTGAATCCCAAAGAAAGGTTAAGTCTGTAATGGAATATGTCTCCACATCAGAGTCCTCTTCCGTGAGGGAAACAGTAGGCACATTACATGAAAACGAAAGCTGAGATGGAGGTAGTAAAGATGTGAACAATTGCCACCTGGGTATCTGTTTCTGAATAAAATGCAAGAAGTATACAGTAATAAGTATCCCTTTTTCCTTTAATGTTTATCTTCTGCTAATGATGAATTTGGGATATGTGGTAAATAGAGTTCTCCTCTTACAGGGAGCTCTGTAAGTGAACAAGAGGTGATTCTCCCGTTACGCAGCATCTCAAGCCAGTTTTAAAGGGTATCCAGAAAACAGCAGGGTTGTTCCTCCTCCATGGTTTTCCAGGAGTAGGGAACAAGTGCTTTCATTGTGAAACTAACATGTCTACTGTCTCCCTGTCATACTGCAGGACAATAGAGAAAATACCTTACCTTTGAGAATTTCCCATGAGTTTGTAACTGCAGTCAAAGTGCCATCTGGACCCCTAAATATGGTCTGAAAGTGTAACAGAAAAAGAAAAATGCTGTAGTCCTATGAGCCATCCATCTGACAACACAAATGGGCCGCATCATTATATTTTTCAAATTTAACATAATTCCTATATTAACATATACTTAACATTATTTAACATAGTTGTCATATTAGCATATAGAAATTTAAGTCTACAAACAGTTGAACTTTCCGGGTGGAAGAGGAACCACATGAAACAAATGAGGATGTGAGTAAATTCTCCTACTCTGGGAAGGGGAGTGGAGGTGGGGACTAAAAAAAACTGGGGAAAAAAAAAAAAAACTAAAAAATATTTTTGGGTGGTCAGTTGTTAATTAGCTATATTAATTACACTTCGACTAAGCAAAACCAGATCAGTCAGGACTTAGGCTGAAATAGAGGGGTGTTCCATAAATGCACACTCTGACCCCTGCGGCAGTTTGATGCATTCCTGGAAACTGTTTATCCTGTGAAAAGCAGGAGTGTAACTTGTTCTCAGGAACAAACCCAGCAAAGATTAAAGGAGTAATTAAATACCAAAACATCACCTTATATACCATAAAAACCTCTTAACAACGTTGGGTATAGTGAAGCTTTATATTATAAATAGACTGAAATGCTAGGTTGCCTTTCTGAACACTCTATTTTCAGATGTATTGCTGAACTGAGAGTTTTCATTGGATAATTAGTTGTGGTAGAACAAATTTCTGCACCTTAAGTTGATTTAGTCCTTGGAGTCTCCGTGTGAGTTTCTGAAAACAGAAAGTATGCAACTAATTGCTCAGCAACCTGACTGGAGAGCTGTAAGGAAACTACAAGTTAATACCCGTTAAGTGCATTTGAAAAACCTTCTGTGTAGGTAAATTAAACTCAGAGAACAGCACACAGTAGGAAAAGGCATGTTTGTACTCCTGTTCACTCACACAGGACAGACCACCATGCAAACAGTGTGACCCCAGAAGGTAAAGAAATGCATTTTCCCAGTTGTTATGCTTCTGGCAGGTAGTTTGAGGGCAAGAAATGTATCTGCATTGTGCCAGGACTCCTCAGTGTATGAAATGAAGTTTATCTTCTGACCCTGTGGGATAGGGAAACATGTAGAGACATCGCACACCTGACCTGTGTGCTTGCCTTCAAGTACCCAGATCAGTGAAGGCTGCAACCAGGGAATTCCCCCTGTTCAACTATCAGGAAAATAAACAATTTGTAAGTTCATTGTAAGAATAGCATGGAAAGACATGAGCAAGTACCTGAACTTTCCCACCAACTCTACCACTGTGCTTGTGTGGACAACATGGCTGTGGCATCTTCCCCACTGGACTGTGTACAGTCACAGTTTTCAGAGGAAACACTTGCAAGTGTGTGAGATTCACCATGGGTGTGAAGCTTGGCATGGTCAGTGCCTTTGTTTGCAATTGTTCAGTCAGGAAGGGAGAAGGAAAGGGAATCTGTCTTTTATTACAAAGGCACAACTGGGGGCAGTGCCACAATATACAATAAATAACAATAATAGTGCCAAAGTAGAAGTCTTCTATCTAGCAGCCTATCTGGTGTGTGAAACACTTAATTTAAGCATTTCACTTTGTGCAGAATCTTTGAAAAGCCACTTTTAATGATGAAATCTGACAGCATTCATTCATCTTCTCCAATTTAATTTTACCATTTCAGGGCTCACAATACAAAATTTCAAGGTTTTATTTTTAATGCAAGAGGTCATGCCAGAATAGTGATCACTTTTGGCCCTAAGACGTAGGAAAGAGAATAGTCTATATATGTGTAGTGTCTTCTGTGGGGAGGAAAAAAAAAAAAAGAAAGAAAATTCCAACACAAGCAGAAGCTAGGTCCTCTCTCTATTGCATGCAACAGAACACCAATAAAAAATAGCGATCTGGTAATTTATTTGTGGGTAAGAGCTCTAACTTCTAAACAGTAATCAGTAAGGAGATGGCAGGTGGTGAGCAATTACACTGGGCATAAGGTTTTTTGTATCTAATTATATTTTCATTATTATTATTATTGTTATTGTTATTATTATCACCATTTCTTCCTTATCTGCCCTAATAAACAATCTTTATTTCAACACATAAATGTTACTTTTTTTTTTTTTTCCTCACAATTCTCTCCACCACCCCACTGAGAGGAGAGAAGTGATCAAGCACCTGTGTGGCATTAATTGCCAGATTAAACCACTTCAGGAACTGCAATGACTGATGACAACCTTATTCCCATAAATATCAATACATTCTGAGAAAGTGCAATCCTGGTTTGATGAAAAACGTAATCCCAGCACAAAAGCTGTAATAATTAGTACTTTGAAACCATGAAATTCTGGTAACTCATTACTGTGGAGGCTTTAGAACCCTAGAATGGTTTAGGCTGGGGAGAACCTTAAAGATCACCTTGTTCCACTCCCCTGCCATGGGCAGGAACACCTTCCAATAGACCAGGTTGCTCCAGGCCCTGTCGAACCTGGTTGTCCTGGGAAAAGTATCTGGAAGGTCATTCTCAAACAAGATGAACTTGTCTGAGACAGGCTGGGTATGAGCAGATGGAGAAGCGCTAGGGAGAAGGACTTGGAGGTGCTGGTGGGTGAAAGGCTGGACATGGCCCAGGCCAGAAACCCCCTCTGCCCCCTCAGGTGAGACCTCACCTGGAATTCTGCATCCAGCTCTGGAGTTCCCAGCACAGGAAGGACATGGAGCTGCTGGGAGCGAGTCCAGAGGAGGCACCAATTATAAGGATGGAACAGCTCTGCTGTGAGGGAAGGCTGAGAGAATTGCAATTGTTCATCTGAACCTTGTTCAGCTTCAAGGTGACCTAATTGCAGCCTTCTAGTACCTGGCAGGAACTATAAGAAAGATGGAGAGGGACTATTTACAAGGACTTGGAGTGACAGGATGATGTGGAATGACAGGATGAGAGAACAAGTTTTGACTAAATATTAGGGAAAAATTCTTCCCTGTGAGGGTTGTGATGCCCTGGCACAGGTTGCCCAGAAAAATTGTGGCTGCCTCACCCCTGGAAGTGTCCAAGATGAGGTTGGATGGATCTCTGAGCAACCTGGTCACGTCAAAGGTGTCCCTGTCCATGGCAGAAAGATTGGAGGCAGGTATCTTTAAGGTCTCTTCCAACCCAAACCATTCTAGGATTCTATGGCATGGACAAGATGAGAGGAGGAAGAGAGGCCAATATGAAAGTTCACCCTGGAGTTCATGTACTCATTTTCATATCAGCTACGTGGATCCTTGTGGGAGGCATGCAAATGTGGGAGGGTGAAATAGCCTCCAGCAAGCACCCCAGCATGCCTCTTGTTCTGTAGAAAACTTGCCTGTACAACTATTTCTTTTGGCTTGAGGCTCTGCAGCTCTGAAAATTCTTATGAAGAGGGGAAAAAAAAAATAATAAGAGAAAGAAAGTATCCCTAAAGGCCTCGTTCCATGATTTGAAAGCCAATTTTTAACAGCACACATAACTTTCAAGATTAGATGCCCTGAAGCAAAATAGAGTTCAGAAAGTTTGGGGTTTTTTCTCCACAGGAAATGTTTGGAAGTTCCATGAAGCTGTGTGCGGTGAGTGCTGGTGAGGGGCAGGAGGGGCAAGCCCTAAAGTACAGACTTGCAAAGAGGGGAGGGCTTTAAAAAAATACAGTGTTGGGCAGCTGCTTTGGAGGACGTTTCAGGTCTATAAGGTTAGGGTGTACATCCCATCATTTTAATCATGGAAAGATTTCAGAGGACTGGCTCCTTGCAGTGATACTGTGCCTCATTTAGATCTTTTTTGCAGCTGTTTGGGCCAATGTGAGTCAATTCACTTAATGGAACTCCTCCTGATTTACATCATGATAAGTAGACTTGGAAGCAATCAGAGAAATTCTGGCAAAAGCAGTTTCACATGATATTCCATTAACCTACATTCACACAAAGATGTCCCTTTCTTTTTTCCCTTTAGATTCTATTATGTTGAGTTCTGAATTAGGAGGCTGGAAGTTGGTTCATTCCTGTCTTCACACTTAAGATAAATAACATAACAGATGTGTCACTGTGAAGCCCTACATGGATTGCTATTTTTCTCCCACTGAATTGCGACTTGGAAACAATGTTGGATGACAGTTGTGGACATTGAAAATTGCTTGAAATGTGAGGGGGATATTAAATTCTGAACTCAATCCAGCCTTTAATAATGTGCCAGCCTTTGTCATCAGTTACTTAACAATAGATATGCATTCTGCTAGAGAAAAATGCCCCGTGGTATTATCTCAATATACACAGACTGTAAATTATCATATGGCACTACAGAACATGACTGCGACATGGGCTCTTGTATTCTTTTGGGTTCTGTCTACTGAAGCCTTCTTTGGACAATAAGACACAATTTGGTACCCAGCGGTGAAGAGGAGGTGTAATGCACCCTCCACTTCACAGGTGATTGTTGTTCTTGCCCATACAATTCTGTTGAGTTTGGAGACTACTCAGTGGGGTTGTTTGGGGCTTTTGTTTGGTTGGTTTTTAATTTTGTTTGTTTGAGGGGCTTTTTAGTACCTCTGTGTTGGAGTAAGGCTGGACATCATGGTTCCTTAGTGCTGGATGCTGTAAAAGTCTTCGAGGGGTTTCTTCTTGCATGTAAATATACAGCCAATGGGTCATTAGTGATAGGAGGAAGACAAAGAAACTGTGAGAAGTACCAGTGTCACTGAGTTAAAGCTGGTTTGTGGCAAGCATTGCAAAAGGAATATGTATTTATATGAAAGGGACAAAAGAAAGAGGTGATACAAAGATTCAAGGGGGGTGAGAATGCTTAACATCTAGAGAAGTAGTACATCTGTTGAAAAGAGTTATTTCTATGTTATTTCAAGAATAATTAATTCCATAGGAGTATTTCACAATTCATCACTTGGAAAAAGTCTCTCTTGACAAGCATATGTGCCTTAAGTCCTCAGATCCTTGGCAAATTGGGTTAAACTGGTTTTCTGTGACACACCATCTCCTTACAGAGGAGAGTTTTGCTATGCTAAAAGCAATGCATGCACTTCATTTTTTAGAAACTGTTTTGAAAGATTTTGGAAGCCATGTTGCATCAGGAAGTTTGTTTTTTACTTCAGTGGGAGAAGAGATGGACATTTCCTGAAAGCAAGATAAACTTCTCTAAATGTTTTATAGTCAGCACATTGCCTTATTCACACTGCAGGTTCCTAAAAACATTGAAACAATGACTTTCTAATGTTGAATTTATATTTTATAATTTATGCTGCTTGATTACTCTTAGCACTTAGTTCAGTGAGAACAATGAGGAGGTCAGTCAATTCTGTGTTTGTTTCCATTGATTGCCATTATTTATTCATTAGCTCATTTATTTGTGTCACTCTGGCAATATGCATGATGCTATACAGACAGATAAGAAAGCATTGACAATCAATATGCAAATGCAAAAAAGGAAGTTACAATTCAACATGAGCAGACATGACTAAGAACTGGCTTGCTAACTGCACTATTTGTAAGATTTCTGGGGTTTGGCAATTTTTTTCCCAATTTTTTCTTTCTGTTTTCTGGCTGACATCCATGAGACTCAGCTGGAGTTTCTGCACTGACACCAATATGACTTAGTGACAACCTATGGGAGGTGTATGGCTTAATAGGGGTATTATGAAAAAGGTTTGATGTACTGAAAAGGGGAAGCAAATACACAATCTTCAGTGTCCCTTGAGAACTGGTAAAATAAGTGAGCAGTACAATGAATGTAAAATTTTATAGAACTATAGTAAATATTTAATATTGAGACACTGGGAGTACTTTAAAGGCCTGCTTGTGAGTCACCACTGTCATAGCTGGCTCTTTGGGAATAATTTTGTATTGTCTGCTCCAATGACAGCACAAAATATGTTTAAGTGCCATGACACTGCCTCTAAACACTCTGAAAATACAGCACTTTTTCCTCCTTTCTTTCAAACTTTTTAATTTTTTTTCCTTTATTACTTCCTTTTTTTTCTTTCTTTCTTTTTAAATTGGTAACTTTCAACATATTTAACATTTAGAAGTGGGCATTAAAATCACCAGAGGACAGGGCTCACAAACCTGGCCTTGTGAAACTTCTACATTCCACAGTCCATTGCTTAAGACATAATTTTCTCAAGGTGTTGGAAGCTTAAATTCAAGTTCATCCTTTCAAGCAAAGAGGAAATTTAAATTCCAATCTCCTTCTTCCCAGATAATTACCTTGGTCATTTGAGCTGAGATAGAAAAGTATAAATTTCTTTGACACTTCTTTTTTAGATATCACTGTGGCATCTGATTTCTTTATGGATCTACCACCCCAGTTTGAAAATATTGTATTTATTAATGTGTATTTTGGACATTTCTAGTTGTCCTTCAACACTGAATTCCAATGGACTCACTAAGTACAACACAAATATGTGAAACCTTTAAGCTGAAATGATGCCTTTAGGAAATAAACGCTTTCCTGAAGAGAAACCATTCACCACAATGCTTTCCAGGCTCAGTCCTGCAATGATTTATGTCTACACTTAGTTTTGCACCAAGGGTAGCTGTGCTGAAGTCAGAGGGACTGCTTGGAGTTCAGAAAGTTAAAGAGTTACATAAGATTTTGTGGGATTGATTTGATGAAGAAGGATTCCACCATTTACAGGCAATTCAAAGGGATGAGCAGCTTGAGGAGCAGCATGTTGAGTACACACAATTGTTCAGCATCCCTTAATCCAGCCATTAAACCACATCTATGTCTTGTTTTGCTTGTGAGAACCATAGCGGAAATAGACCTGAAAGGACATGGAGCCCTTGAGATCATAGTAGTTTCCAGCTGACCAGATTTATGCTGCAGCTGCACTTCCCCTGCGAGTTCCCTACCCACATACTCTGTGTTTGTGTGTCCATCCTGACACAGTGGAGAGGCTGAGCAGCTTATTCCTGGGAATTATCTTTTGGGACTAGTACCCCAAATAGGACAGGTGGCCCCAAATCCATGGACTTCAAAACTGCCCCAAGATTCCTAGATGTCTTCCACAGGAGGGAAAGTACACCTGGTTACAGGTTATAGGGCTACAGTGATGTTGAAGAGTCTGGAGGGGAAGACACATTCCTCAGTGTCTGAGATCTCTTGGCTTGCTCACCTTGGAGAAGAGGAGACTGAGAAGATATCAGAGTCTACAGCTTCCTTCCAAGGGGAAGAGGAGGGGTTGACATTGATCTCTTCTGTGTGGTCACCAGTGACAGGATCCAATGGAACAACCTGAAGTTGTGTTGGGGCAGGTTTAGGTCAGATATTACGAAAAGGTTCTTCCTCCAGAGGGTGGTCGGACACCAAACAGACTCTCCAGGGTGGTGGTCATGGCTCCAAGGCTGACAGAACACAAAAAGTGTTTAAATAACACTCTCAGGTACATGGTGGGGTTGTTGGAGTTGTCCTGTGCAGGGTCAGGAGGTGGGCTTAATGACCGTTGTGAGTCCCTTCCAGCTTAGGATATTCTATGGTTACACAGGTGGTAGCAATATGTGAAATTAAAAAAGGTAAAAAAAAAAAAAGACATTATTTATGATGCTCCTTAATTATGCAGATTATTGTTATATTAATTTAGACTGAAGAGTTTAGGGCCCCAGTCTGGAAGCTAACTAATATTACAGGAAAAACAATGCCTTCTGTTGCCTTCAGTCATGACCATCCTCAAATTTCTCCTCTAAGCAGTATAAGGAGACCTGAAAAAATCTTAACAACTTTTGTCAATTGCTTTTTCCATTCATGAATATCCAAATCAAAGGTGCAGGACTATTTCCCACACAGGAAAATTATAAAAAACCAGACCAAAAACCCCCAAAACAAAAACAAAAACAAACAAAAAAAAGTGCTTCCTTCCACTGCAATTTTGGTCCTTTGAGAAAAGCATTACTTAGCAGTCAGAAAATGGATCATCCTGGGTTAGGAAATGGTTACTGATCTAACACAGTTGCAGTTCAGCAACTTCTCCACCAAATATTTCCTCTATGACTGCACAGATCACCTGGATCCAATGCATCAACCTTCTAAGATTTCCCCTGAAATCCAAAGGATTTAACTACCAAAACTGTCTTGAGGCTCTGGGCTACAACCTGTTTGAGATTTTATTTCCAACAGATAAAAATAGAGAGAATATTTCTTCAATACTCTTTAGAGGTCATGTCAGGTTAGAAAAGTGTAAACTTAATGAATGTGAGAAGCTTAGGGTAGAAAATAGTAAGAGCAGTGGTAAAAAAAAACCCTTTATATATCTAAAAAGATAGAACTTGAATTTGAGCAGTTGAATACGGCTGGAACAAACTGGTTGCATTTATTTACATAGATGTTTACTTTTAAACTAGTTAACAAAATATTATTTGACTACTTCGCAATTAAAAATATGTTTAACAGTACAAATAAATTACTACCTGGTGTTTCCTTCCTAATGTATTGTATCAAGTGAAGGGCAAAAATGAAAAACCATAATATGAAATCAATTCCATTCAAAGCCAATAAGCCAAAAAAAACATTAGGAGATTTGAATCATTTTCCCCTGACTCCCAACATCCTGTGTTTATTAAATAGAAATAAAGCTGAGGCTTTATAGAATCTTTTGAGAATAAAGATGATCTGCTGATCTTTCTTAGTAAAAAGTAACACTTCAAAATTTTATTTCTGGCCAGTTCTTGTGTTTGGCAGGGATGATGTTTGTCAGGG
>JAWWEU010000091.1:69375961-69386026 GCA_035583155.1 Acropternis orthonyx
AGAGACTGCTGTGATCTGCAAAATATCATGAAATAAAAAGAGTCCCTCCTGGATGTTCATCTGAGCAGGGTGGAGTGTGCTTACCCCCCACCCAAAGCAATGGTCTAAAGAAGATGTCGGTGCTGTCAGGGCCTGACGAAGTGCTTCCAAGCCACAGGGCAGGGCTTCACGCTGCCTTCACACGGGGAAAGTTTTCTGCGCTTGTCTTTGCAGCAACACACATTCCCTCAGATTAATTCCAGCTGTGCAGTGCCTCCTTGGCAGAGTTGTTATGTATTAGTAATGCTATCCGATTTGAGCGAAAGGCCTCCCCTTGCACATTCTGCTCTCTTACCAATGTTTTCTCTCACACATACATAGGTACACAAACCTAGATAATCTTTTTTTCTTCTTCTTTTTTAACAAAAGAGGCCAGATTTTTCCCCAGTTGCTTTCTTCAAGCAAAGGGTTTAATACACAACTACTCCTTACTAACACAAAATCCTCACTTAGCTTCACCTGGAAATAGTGCTGCACAAAGTTTTGCTGAGGGTTTTGTCATTTACAGGCAGGAGACTGCAAGCACCATCTTGATGGTGTAAATCAGGAGTAACTCCATCATCATGGGGTCTATTGGGTGTGGATCTAGATAGGATGAGAATTGTGCTGAGATCACACAGCTGCAAAGTTTAAGGATGCTCACACCTGCTCTTTAACTTTCCAACCTGCTCAGCCCAACCTCCTCTAACACAGAGCTGATGTTCTTAAATATCTGCTTTTCCCATTTCTTACCCATGTCATTTTTACAGCATGCTTCTTATCACAGACTTTTCTTCTGCAGTGCTGGCACATGGTGTGTCACATCGTGGTCATTTAATTTCCACAACAGACATCCAACAGCTCTGAGACTGCCTTACTTCAACAACATTTCAAATACTTCTGTTATCAGCCACACACACACGTTTATATGTGCACATAGGCACATACAAACAAATTTCTGCAACAACATCACTAGCATGACTGTCACCTCACTACCCTTCCCTCCCAAGGATTAGCAGGACAGTTGGATTGCAGTTACTTAATTTCTTCTCAAACACAGCTGAAGTCCTGCATTTGAGACTCAGCTTTAACTCGTGCAATACATATTGTGGTAGTCATAATGCTTCACGTGTACATAGACATATATTTATGCACATCTGCTCCATAAGTGGTCTTCGCCTAAGCTAATGGTAGTTTAATAAACACTAAATCTTATACCCATGTCCCAAAGCACTTAACAACACATTGTAGAAACTTACATGTTAAAACTGTGGTATATATTTAAGGTGCCTTGCCACAAGGTATTTGTCAAGGAAGTTTTCCAGACAGCTTTCCGGCTTCCTGCTTTGTTGACCATTGTATCAGTCCACAGACCAGTACTTGGAGAAACTGTTTGGATAAATCAACAGACACATGATAATGTTCACTAGAAGTCCAGTAAAATGCTAAGCCATTAATCTAGCACATTTCAGAATCAGCTTTCAACACAGATTTTAGAATCAAGGAATCATAAAAATGGTCTGAGCTGGAAGGGACCTTAAAGATCATCTTGTTCCAGCTCCCTGCCATGGGAAGGAACACCTTCCACTAGACCAGGCTGCTCAATGCTCCATCCAGTCTGCTCTTGAAGGAACAGGGGTCTGAGGTTTAAAAAAATTGTCAGTCAATGCTCACTGTTTCATTAATTTTCTTCTTGTTCCTTTGCTCTTCTAGCATTCTTATTTCCTTTACTTACTAAAATTGCAAAAAAGCTGTTAAAATATATATTTGAAACCTAGTCAAAAGTAAGGTTGAAAAATGAGAAAATGAATTGCAACACACTACTTCTGTGTCCTGGAACTAGGTTGGTTTTTGGTGGTTTTTTTTCCCAGGCTTTGGGAAATTTGCTTGGGGAAATCTTTAGGAGTGATCATGGGCAAAGCAGTTCAACACAGATCCTCAAAGACATTCAGAAGTCCTCTCACAGCTGATCTTCTGGTTGCTGGCTTCTTTGTGCCTCAGTTTCCTATGTGAAATGGGGGTTGCTGTATTGTCCTTCCTTTCAACGTAACTTTCCATCACTTCAGTATATAACACAGTTGTATGACCAACATGCATTAGGTGCTCCACAGGACACAGTTTTGCAGAATTTATGAGTAACATTAGGCTATGATGATTTATACGTTTGCTGTCCCTGTGGCCTATAAACTCTCTCACAGACCAGAATCAACAGCTTTGAGGCTGGAGGGCAGTCCACCACTCAGCTCTGTAGAATCACAGAATTCTTACGGTCAGAAAAGTAATCTTAGATCATCAAGTCCAACCATCATCCCAGCACCACCTCCACGTTCACCACTAAACCATGTCCTCACGTGCCATATCCACACGTTTTTTGAGCACTTCCAGGTGCAGTGACTCCTCCACTGCCCTAGGCAGCCTGTTCCAGTGCCTGACCGTCCTTTATGTGAAGAAAGTTTTCATAATGCCTCACCTAAACCTCCCCTGGTGCAACTTGAGGCCATTTCCTGTATGTAGGGCCTTTATTGCATTTGACTTCAGCAAATACCATGTTGAAATAAAGCTAGAGAGAAACACTGTGCTTGTACTGCTGAGAGATGTGTTGCTCCAAGGGTGGCCACGTGTGGCTCACAAATGTGTTAAGTATGACCTAACTTTTGAAATACACATATCAGACCTAAAAACTGCCTCTGAATTTTTATCGTAGCAACAAACTGCTCAGGAAACCAGAAATACTATATCACAGCCTTTGTGTAATGTGCCTGTGTCCTGCCTTCTGCAAGTTCCTTTTGAAACTCAGTTTGGAGTCAACACAGCTTTGGGCCATGCTGAGAAAACTTGTGGTACTGCAGGGAATACAATAGAGGTGGTGGGGCTTTTGTGGGTGTTCCTGTGGCTCACATATCTGTGACTTGCCAGCCATGTGGTTCTGGTTAACATTTCTGAGAGCTGTCCAAAGTGGAAAATCGCTATAAAAACAGAGCATACTATTGAAAAGCTGCCAGCTGCTGTATCTTGTCTGTGTGACTGCTCTAGAGGACCCATTGTTATGGTGTGTACATCCCCCTTGGGGGATACATTTTATATCTGCTGCTGGATGGGGAACTGCAGCACATCTACTTGTTGCAGGGGTTTCTCAGGTGCTGTAATTTGAAGTAACTGTTTGCCCATCCAGACTGTGATGCCCAGTATGCTTGCCCTATCTTCTTGTCTTGGTTTGCAACCTTCATATCTCCACGTATTTTAGTACTCATCTCACAGTATTAATCCCCTTGGCTGGTAGTTCTGGGCTATATTGGTAGGTTGGTAATATCCATTGCTAAAATACCCATCCACCTTTTAACTTTGCCACTTCAACCATGCTATGGACATTGCTCTCTTCCAGTAACATGTAAAATTACAGACATAAAATGAAGTGTAAAATGGGATCCATTGCCATTGATGTTGATTTGTTTAGCAGAACAGATGTCTGAACATTTGTTATTTTCCTTGATCAGAGAGAATTAATCTTCTTCCACTGCCATAAGTAGTGATATAAATTATGTTCATAACTGATTTTGGGCAGAGTGATTAGGAAGATGTATTTGATCCTTGAGGCATCAATAGTTCTTTGCCTTCTTTGGAGCACATTAAAATGCTGCTCTACTATTTAATTCTACAGTCATCTTTGGTACTCATTTCTTATGTAGATAAGAGAGTCCCTTGTGAATGGTGCCCTTTGGTTTCATTTCCATGATACAGCTTTTGAGAAAACCAGGGTCAGAGAACTATGTGCCTTTGGAAGTGCCAGCATACTTTAGTTAAGAAATGCATTTAAGCCAAAGCAATGGTCTATGGAAAAAAATAAAAAAATAAATGAATATGCAGCCCTGCAGTGGGTGAAAAAAAAAAAATCAGTTTCTGGAGGAAAAATAAGGTTATTGAGTTCCAAAAGAGTGAGGTTGCACTTTCTAAAGATGGCAAGAGTAAAAAAATTGATAAAAGTAGTAGCAAAATAAAATGTTCCAATTTAATGATACTGTACTTGTCCAGAAATAATTTAGAAGACCATGAGAGAAGGAAGCACAAAGAGTACTAAAGGTGAAGAGTAAAGATAAGAATGATTCATAAATTGAAGATGATATTTTTATCCCTTCTTCTTCTTCGGAATAATGCATCCGGTATGTAACAAGTACTTCTTCAAGGGCACAGAAGGAGTGCTGCACTTTAGATAGTGAAAATAGAAAAGCCAAGAAGAATATGGCCAAAATACTTGAAGATCTGGGGTAATAGTATTTTATTTCTTTAGTAATTGCCATGTATAAAGTTTGAATTGACTCTGAAGATGTATTCTTGGAAACAGGAACAAAAGAATAAATCTACAGAAATGGACTGGAGAGAAGTTTGCTCATAACCATAGGAAAGGGAAAATGAAAATCAGAGGAATACAGGAATATGTCTCTCACCTTCATTCTCTCTAACCAGGCTCTGGCTACTTTCACCTCTTTCATAGATAAGGCACCACTGTAAAAAGCAATATAAAGGCTGTTGAGGGCAGTCATGAACTGCTAGTCAAAACATGTTTTAGAGACTAGATTTATTATTTATGTATTCAGTGCAAATGTCCATTCTAGACAGATCTTTGCAGGATGGAAGAAGATAAAATCGACACTTTGATGGTCTTGAGTATTAATGGTTTCAAACTCTGCAAAAATGTTGAAATCAGAATTACTTTTTCAGGGCATTGAAGAAGAATCAGTGCTCTTTTACTCAAGGCTTGGGTTAAGAGTCCAGCATCCAAGATTTAGTCCATATCTTTCTTGTGCACTATTGTTGACTTGCCCCGAGGATTCTTCACTTTTCGTGGTTTTTCATCCTTCACTCCTTCTAAACAAATGGGACCAAAAAATTTTCAAGTCCAGGGAGTATGAGAGTTGTGATGACTCTACTGATATTGTCTCAGGATAACAAAAAGAAAGTAAGAGACCTGTATCACCCTGTGTTTTTCCATTAATTGATGTACCCTGACTCACCAAAGCTCACAGAGACGTGACTTACTCCAACTTATCTCTTTGAAAGATTCCTTTTCCTTACAGAATTAATTGTATAGAAATAGAATATCTATTTTTTCTTAAAGTCACCATGCAAACTTGAGCACATTTGTTTCATCCCAAAATACTTGTGGAGAGCCAAATCCTCCCATTCCTCAAGAATTTAAACAATAATGTGTAAATTAGCCCCTGGCAAATAATTCCTCTTGGGTATGTGAGTTGTGACCCTGATTGCATCAGGTTCTGTGTTTTCTCACATCCCTAAAAATATAATTTTCATTATTTTTTTTCCCTAGTACAGAAGTCTTGCTAGCAGTGATGGTGAAACAAAATTTGTGACATGTTCATCAAGAAAGAACTAAAATAAAATACTGAGAAGTGTTGAAGAAGTGACTGAAAAAATTGGACACCGAAATTCAATGCTTTGCTCTGTTACAGACAGACTTTTTGGTTTAGTGTTTTCTGATTAATAATAAAGAGGTCCTGAAACACTGCAAGGTGGGGATCATTGCCTGAGACATCGGTGTTTTCCTTGTGAGTAAAGAAGTACATTCCCATTTCCAGTGGAATTTTTCATGTTTGATGAAGATGGAATAGAATTTACCAGCTAGAGTCACAAATCAGGAGGCAAGGAGAAAAACCTGTTCTCTACCTTGCTGATGAATAGATGAATGTAATCTATTTTGAGATACATTTTTCATAATCAGGTGACTTCTAAAATATGAGTTTGAGATATGTGCTAAAAGGAGACCTGAAAGTAGTTATAGGACACCTGAAAAAAATATCAGCATAGTGTGGAGTGGTTAACGCATGTGGAAATGTATAAAAATGCAACTAAATAATGTGTTAGGGACAAAAAGCCCTCAGTGTTTGCAGTTCATTACTCAGTGTGCTTGCAATGATGGCAGAAAGTGTTTTCTAGGGTATATTATAACTGGTTAAGGTATAAAAAGTCCTATGAAAGCATTTGGTTCTGTCCTGTGAATGATGTGAAGCAGGATAACAATCCTCAGAGATAAAGTAGTGATAGAGCGATGACCGTCTGGTTTAGAGGAAAATATGACTCTTAAATAACCAGAGATTTATATCTGACATGGTGATCCAAAGGGAAGTAGATGATGGTCCTCCAAACCAGATTTTAAGAGGTTTTTGAGAAGCTGAGGAAATTTCTTGAAGACTGGATGACTGCCAGTGACATCCCTGCATTTGAACAGAGTAGAAGAGATGACTCAGTGAACTGATTAGTAAGATGTCAGTCTGGTCAAATTATTGGAACAGTTAATTCAGGACTCTGTCAACAAAGAATTAGATGCTGAAAATATAATTAATATTAGTCAACAAGTTTTCACAGAAGTATGTAGGTCTTGTCAAACAAGCATGCTATACTTTTATTTACAACATTACAGGTTTGATTGATAACAACAATGCTGTTGACATCATATAGTTAGATTTCTCCAATTAATTTCATTGTACCTCTTGATTTTTAAATTAAAAACTGGCACGTTATATTAAATTAACAGGGCACACATTAGATGCATTAAAACTCTCTGTCTGACAGGTCTTGAAATAGTTTTTAATGTGGAGAAATCCATGAGTTGAGTTGCTGCTAATGCAGTCTCCAAGGGATTAGAGTCTTAATCCAGCTCTGTTCAGCATTAATATCGGCAAGATAAATCTTTAGCAGTAAAATCTGAGGATGCCACAATGGTTTTAAACTGACCAGTAACGAGTCCAGTAATGAGTGTTTGGAAATGCCTGACCAAAGGTTCAAACTCTGATAGAGTAAGTTCCTAAATAAAACAAAATGTGCAAAACTCATCAGCAGAAACTGTGGATCAAATTTATAAGGCAGAAGACACTCAGTGGACAGTGAAAGCAACCAAAAATTAGTCTAAAAAAGCAGGAAATAAAAGCAATGATTGTCCAGATATGGGATTTTTGGTGTGATATTTGAACAAATATGGTCTCAGAAAATACCAAAGGGGAAATATCATGGAAAATATGTAATATTGTAACAGTTATAATTATAGGATTTTTTTTGAAAGGAAATGTTTTTCAAATTTTCAGACAAAACTACTCTTGGAAAGAAAAATTACAATCTTGTCTTCCGAAAATGTCAACACAAAATATTAGATATTTGCAAATGTTTTTTTTAGCTCATTTGGCCATGAAGATTTATGTTCATTTTGACCACACTTCATGAATAACTCACATCCCTCTGGAACTATGTTTTGTTGGTGTGTTCTTTTTTTTTTTTTCCCCCTGACAAATGTGCTCATTCAATAAAAACAGTAATTCAACTCTGATCATTACTCAGCATTGTTAGAAAAGCTACGAAATTTCTTGAGGTTGTTTGAAATAAAATGAAGTAAGAAAAAAAAGCTGATGGAGGGCAAATGTTGTCAATTTGTATTTGGGGAAAAAAGACTCTCCATGTGACTTGTGTCCTGTAAATAGCTACTGGGAAAATTACATAGCAGGACAATGTGTAGAAATGGGTATTATAATTTCCCAGACCCAAATATAAGAATAGTCAAGAGTTAAAAGATAAATTCAAACTTGAAATTATACTTAGTTTTCTACTAGTGGCAGTTGTGGCAGGCATATTGTATCTGCTCATCAGCCAACATGCCACAGATCTTGTTATTCAGAATCTTCAAGGTATGTTTCTAAAATGTGTGTGGTTTAATCCACCTTCAGGATAAAGAAATTCACATGACACATCTTATATAAAATAGATCATATTTTCCTGTATTTTCATCCACAGGAGCCAAAAAATCAAATAAAATTCAGCAAATATAATCTCATTATTAAAAGAAAACTAAAAAAAAAAAAAAAGTATGTAAAAAACCTCTTGGAATTAATGGACATTTTGTAAAAAGCTTTTTTTTTACTCTTCCATAATTATATGCTAAGGTCATGCTCAGATAATTCAGAATGCTTCAGAATTCTTGTTAAAAACAAAATACAGTAACTCCTGACTAGACCTCTAAAACTCCCTCTAGAGCATCAGTGATGTTCAACACCTATTTCTCTCCCTGTCATTGGGCTAAAACCCCTCTTTCTGCCTGTCATCTCCCTGTAATTCTGATCTACTGCCACATAGTTCCCTCTATCCCCAGAGCACTCCTTCATTTTTTTGTCTCTGATTTCTGGACACTGTGTTTAATTCTCTCTTTTTTCTAAATGTACCTGTGAGCACACACACTATGCATCCAATTTTGTCATCTTCTGACATATGCCCATGTATTTATATAGATTCCATTTAACTTGGATACCAGGGAGGATATGCTGGTGGGGAATGTGAAGCTCAAGGACAGCCTGTGTGGCATCCTGGATTGATCCCACAGCATGGGCAGCAGGTCAAGGGAGGGGATTCTGCCTCTCTGCCTCCTCAGGTGAGACCCCTCCTGCAGAACTGCCTCCAGCCCTGAGGTCCCCAGCACAGGAAGGACATGGAGCTGCTGAGGAAGCACCAAGTTGCTAAGAGGGATGGAGCAGCTCTGCTATGAGCAAAGACTGAGAGAACTGGGATTGTTTAAACTGGAAAGAGGTAGGGTTTGGGGTGACGTAACTGCAGCCTTTCAGTACCTGAAGGACACTTACAAGAAAGATGTGTCAAGACTATTTAGAAGGGCCTGAAGTGATGGGATGAGGGGAAATGTCTTCAAATTGAGAGTAGGTTTAGATAGGACATGGAGAAGACTAAGTTACTAAGCCACTATCCATCATATTTGAGAAGCTGTGGAAGTCTGGTGAAGTTTCCACTGACTGGAAGAGGGGTAAAGTAACCCTTTTTAGTAAAAAGGGAGTAAAAGGAGACCCAGAGAACAACAGACCAGTCAGTCTCACCTCAATGTCTGGCAAGATCGTGGAGAGCTTCCCCTAGAAACAGTGCTAAGGCAAATGGAACATAAGGAGGAGATTGGTGACAGCCAACATGGATTCATTAAGGGCAAATCATGCCTGATAATTTCAGTGGCCTTCTCTTTGGGTTTACAGCATTGGTGGATGATGAAGAGTGGCTGATTTCATCAACCTAGATTTCTGTAGAGAATTTGATACTGTCCCACACAACATACTTGCTGCTAAATGGGAGAGATATGTATTTGATAAACTCAGCACTTTGCGGATAAGGAATTGGCTGGATGGCCACACTCAAAGTGTGGTCAATGGCTCAGTGTCCAAGTGGATACCTGATGTCCTCAGGGATCAAGACTGGGGTCAGGACTGTTTAACACTCCTGTCAGTGACATGGACAACGTGATTGATCAGCATGTTTGCCAATGACAACGAGCTGTGTGGTGCAGTCACACGCTGGAGGGAGAAAATTTGGGGTACAGAGGGACCTGGACAGACTGGAGAGGTGAGACTGTGTAAAGTTCAACAAGGCCAAGTACTGGGTTCTGCAGGGTTGAGGCAATCCCAAGCATAATTACAGTCAGAGAAGAGAATGGATTGAGAGCAACCACAGGGAGAAGAACCTGGAGATGTTGATTGATGAGAAGCTCACTGCAACCCAGCCATGTGCCCTGGGGCTGCATTCTCTGCAGTGTGGGCAGCCGGGCAAGGGAGCAACCCAGTCTAGTGAAAAGTGTCCCAGCCCGTGACATGGGGGTCAGCATGAGATGATTTTTAAGATGTCTTCCAACCTTGACTATTCCACAAGTCTCTGTTTCTGTATGGATTGTTATTTCACACTCCCTGTGACAGATATTTTAATTTATTTACTTGCTCTATAAGCAAGTTATGTCAATAGCAACAGATTCACTGAAACAATTCTTTCTTTTGTTTGTTTTGGTTTGTTTTTTTTTAAGTATGAAATATTGCAATGTAGAAGGATTTGTACATATTGAAATACCTTGTTTTGATATTCTTTCAAGCCTGAGTGTTACTGCTACTGTCTGAAAGTATGTTGTGAATACTTGGCAGATACTTTTTTCCTCCTTTCCCCTATTGTATACATCATGAAATGTGGACTTGGAGCATGACATTTTGACAGGTATAACTCACACCAGAG
>JAWWEU010000091.1:69396405-69408135 GCA_035583155.1 Acropternis orthonyx
GTTTGAACATCTTCTACTATTCATCTGGCCTTTCAGATGGACAGAGTGAGATGTCAGGGGATGTTTACCATCACAGAATCCTGTAATGTGTTCCTCCTTACACAGGCACATTGAGACCTGCTGCAGGTTCTTGCAGGCACAGATTCACTCAGGCAACACCACCCTTAAAGTCACATTCTTTTGCCTTAGGGACATAACTGTAAACTCCTGCTCCCCACCAAAGCATTTCTTGCTTTCTGTATTGGAACTCTGTGGCAGGGGGGATTTAGATGCTCCATCTCTCCTCTCTTCCAGCTATAATTGGCATTTCTTGCAAAAGCTTTGCACAATTTTAATTCATTCTTTCTCATACACTGATGTCTTTCAGGTAATTTTGAATGTGGCTTTGGTTTAGCAGAGCAACAAACCAGGGCACAGCAAAGACGAGAAATGGTGTGTAAAGGGGAGAGAGACTACGTTGTGATGGACAAAAAAGGGAAGTACTCCAAACTAAAGACTTCAGGCAGGTATGAAATGACATGTCTGGCAGGTTTTTTCAGGCTTTCCCATCAATGAAAACCTGATGGGTGAGTGGAAGTGAGCAGAGAGAAGCTTGATCATCTTTGTTCAGTCCTCCAGAGGAAAGCTTCCCGCAGCACTGATGTGGGGTTTTTTCTCCCTAGAAGAAACAGCAGCAGAATGTTAACAAGCTTCATTTTCCATTTCCAACAACGAGGAAGCGACCTTTGCCGGCTTCCCTGGCTTTGTGTTCTTGATGCTGATAGAGCCAGATTTTCATAAGACAGACCTGGGAAATTTTCATGGCAGCCACACTGGTGCAAACCAATTAGCAAGCCAGCTTGATAGGGTTAGGTTGTGGAGATGCCCATGGCTGCTTTAATAAAGTTTCTTCTGTATCAGTATGATACTATTGATTTTTCTCCCTTTAGACGAAGAGACTAAAGTTCAAGTTCTGTAGCAGATATAGTGAAAACCATGGAGATTCCATTGCATGTATACTAATTTAACCTTTTGAAAGAAAAAAAAAAAAAGAGAGAGAGATATTATATGCGGGGTTCCTTTTGCTTCTGTACACACTATTTAACATTAATGCAAATAAAACTGTGGCTGTGGTGAGGATTCTGCTGTCTTAAAGGTCACCATGGATTAGAAATCGAGTCACCAGCAGAGAGCTAGGCACTTTGCAGAGACACATAGGAAAACATGATTCCCACACACAGAGGCAGAGACGGCAGATATCGGAGACAAAGGGATGTGGGAAGTGCCAAAGCAACCAAACTGAGGGTCCCTGTTGAACTCACTGCTGCTCCATGAGTTTCTGCCCATCAGTTGAGCCAGGACAGGTACTGTGTGGGCTCTGAGCTCACTGAGAGGTGAAATTAAGCCACTCTGCCACCTTCTTGCCTCAAAACTCTTGCTTGGAGAGATTCAGCACTTGGCTGAAAGAATGGTATTACAAGGAGAGTGATCCCAGCTGGACAGGGCAGAGAGACTGCATCATGCCATTGTCATTTAATTGATTGTTTGATTTTACTGGAAAACTGGAAGTTGGCACTAGCTGAGCAGGGGAGGAGAGAGCATAAGAGATATAAGAGACAGCAGCACCCTGAACATTACAAAGGCTTGACTTTGTTTTTGTTTCTTGGTTCCTCGGTCAGCTCTGTGCAGACTCGGTTTCTGCCTGTCCACAGTTCCACCAAGCCCAAACACTTAAAATTCATGAGCCAGACTCCACAGGTTTTGAGAAAGGTGGAGAGAAAACTAACAAGGGATTTTACTTTCTTTCCTTCAGTGGGAATGGGTGTTTTAAGAAAGCCTTTTGCCTTTATCTTTAATCTCCTTTCATGAACACAAAATCTATAATATAATTCAAAGAAAGAAAGAAAGAAGACCTGAGAGTTTTGCTGTGATGTAGTGTTTTCCTGACAGTTGATGGGCTGCCTCACAAAATAAGCTGAACCCTAAACCACATTTGCCTTCATTTTTCAGTTTTATGAATCCAAAGGAAAAAAGGAAAACCAAACCAAAACAATAAAAAGACCTTTCTTTGGACAAACAGAAGTATTTTTCTTAATGCAATCCATTTATTTTTTTTATCCTGCTGTCTGAAAACTCACTTGCCTGAGCTCTTTTCCAAAGACCTGAATTAATCCTGTGTTATAATGAGTGTTCCAGTAGGTAACTGGTTGGCAAAGGGCCAGTTTTACAATCTACAATGTACAGAATGTATTGCTTAACGCCATTAATAATAGTCATGAACTCTGTGGATTTAGGTAATTCCTATAATATATTGTTTCCTTAAACAAAAGTAAAATTTCCAGCTGCTGGATAATCCTGCTCTATATATTTCATTCTACTTTGTGGATGTTTGCTGTGGATTACTTTCTCAAATTTTGAGCATGAAATGCCACTCAGTGTGAATAAACCTATAAATTTGTATTGAACATAGTCTTGCATTTGCCTCTTGCTGCTTTAAGTTCAGAATGGTCAAAGGGAGTAAATTAGCTCCATTGACTTCATTTTACCTGTGTTGGGAAGAACAAAGTGAGAAGCATCTTCTACTCTGTCCCCAGTCTCTGCTTTTGATGGGAGGCTGGCATTTACAAAAGGCAGTGGAGGCCCCTTTCATTTCTTTTATGAGACAGAGAGAAGAACTTTATAGCCTGTGGCATTTTGGTGAAAGGATTTTTGTACTGTTTGTGTCTTTGCAATGAGCCATGATACTCTGGGAACACAGGGTAAACAGAGAGGTGTCATTTATTCCACTTCTGTGTAGTATGGTGTATGAGCTGCCTGTCCAGCTGAAATCTGTGGGAAGTACAGTATTCAGTATTTTGAAGCAGCAAACTGTATGCCATCTGTATGCAAATCTATGTAGGCAGTATGCTTACATACTGCACTCCTACGCTGAGGATATGTGAGCTGGGAGAAAAGGTTGTTATTTTATATTTTATTGACCTCGCTGATGAGATATTATATGAAATGGCATATCAGGCATACCTCACTCATTTATTCTTTTGGTTTACAATCCCATCTCATCTCCAAAGACAGCAAGGAATCAATCTGCCTGTTACAGGGTGAGTTCTCAGAGTAGAATGGGACACTGTCCAGCTCAACTTTGTTCTTTTCCTTGAACTCAATTTCTTAGAAGAGAAATCACCTGTATCTGCACCAAGAATAGAGAGGATGTTTCCTGCCTATCACTTTGAATTTGACACTAAGCACAGGAGTAAGTTTTGTTTTCAGGAATATTCCTCCATGCTGGGGCACATTCTGACATGGGGTGGTTGATCTGCTAAGCTGCTCCAAAGAAAGATCATAAGGCTCCAGTGAAATAGGGTATCCTGAAAGGGTATTGAGAGCTCTTTATTTTTCAGGCTTCTCTCTTCCTCTGTTTCCAAGCATGGCATAAACATTCTACAGGTGTTCTTGGATTGTTAAAACACACATAAAGCTCTGCTTGAACCACCTACAAAGGGGAAAAGGAAGTGCTTGGAGCTGAAAGAGATGAAAATGGCTATGGCTTTTCATAAACATAAGTGTGTGGTAGCATCTGTTGACTGCTGATATTGCCATAGTTAATAAATTGAGAGGGAGCACAAGGACAGTCCAAATCCACGAAGGCAGGACTCACTTCACAACCTCCCAACCAGCAGCCGTGACGCAAACAACCATTTACCCAGAGCACCACCTTTTGGTGCTGGGGCTGTTTGCAATGAATTCGACAGTACCATACCCCTGTGAGAGATAAAATGGGAGACAGAAGAAGAATTCTTCTTTCTTTCTCCACTGTCACAGTATTCAGCTATGTAGAGCAGGTATTTGTATTTGGATGTAACGAAGATGACCGCACCAATATTTGGAGGGATCTGGGCTCACTGCTGGTTAGTCCTTACTGGATAGTGATGTTTAGACACTGGGACAGAATTTAAAAGTGGTCTTAACATCCTGTGCTGGTGTCAGGTTGTTGATGGGTGTGCCAAGAGAGTGCTCATCAAGAGCCACACATCCTTCCAATGACCTGGGAAGTCAGCACAAAGGCAGGCAAGGGCCAAAGAGTGGTGTAGAGGGACACTCGAAATTGATAAAACTGTATTTGTGATCCATCAACCACCTTGTGCAAACAGTTGCTGTGAAATGTTTGTCCTTTTTTCTGGCTGGGTTACTTTGACTAGCAGAAAATTCATCTGGTGCCTCTAAATCACTGAGAGCTTAAGGGAAAACCAGGGGAAGGTTTGCTTTTAGCAGTGCATACATGACTTATCTGCATTGCAAAGCAAATATTGTCTGGGTTGGCTCATGTCTCCTTGGTCTGCTACAGACATCAACAGTCTTTTTGGAAATACAAGAGAATGTATTCTATGTTCCTGGATTCTCCTCTTCCATCAGCTCCAAGTGAGAGGGAGAAAAAAATAAAAAATCTGGCAATAATAGGGAAATAATAATTGTGATATCAGCTAGAAGTGGTGAAATTCAACATATTGATTCCATTTATATTATTGCTTTTATTGTACAAGTTTCTAAAAGGCAAATAATAAGATAGAAAGCACTTTAACTTTTCAAGTCATAAAAAAGAGCAGAGATATATAGATAGTTTAGTCATTTTTCCAAGGCAAGAAGACTTCCATCAGTCTGGATTAGAGAGACTAATCCTTCAGAAGCTGCAATTATGTGAGGTACAGAGACACAGGTGATGTACGAGATTTGCAAAGATTGTGCTGGTGAGGCATTTTGAGTCTGGTGGTGCTTTACTCTGCAAGATTTGGTGCAGTACTCTGTAGTAAATCCTCCGTGTTACAGCCCAACATGCAAGATCACAGAGAATAAGATTAAGCAAAAAGGAAACAGGAAGACAAAACAGAAAAAAAAAAAACCTACAAACCCCCACCCCTTTCCCTCCCTCTCCAAAAATTCTCTAGTGTCTGGGCATTTCTGGGATGGAATTATTCTGCTGATCTCAAAAGTAAATGTCTTGGCATGTCCTGGACAACATTTTTGGTCTTTTACTATTTGGAAGCCACCTTTGAATTCTTCTGATTATTCCTAGGACTGAGTGTGCTGGATGGCAGAAGCAACATAGGAATGAGAAAGGTACCACACTGCATGGAGTGAGGCAAAGCTGGTAACTCAGGAATCATAGAATGGTTTGAGTTGGAAGGGACACTAAAGATCATCTAGTTCTAGCCCCTCTGCCATGGGCTTGGTTCCTTCCTTTGAAATTGCATGAGCCAAACCACTTTGTCTGTGTCTTTCTAAAATTTCTCATTTTAGTCCAGAAAATAAACTAGAATAGTTTAGAATATCTTGTGCTAGAATATCTTGAAAGATTTTAGTGTTGTAAAACATTGCTGTGTCTCACAAGAAATACCTAATGAATTCATTCTTTCTTACTTACTAGTCAAGTTCCTGTGTCTGTACCAAGGGTTGATTTCACCTGTGGCCATTAATGCTGCTCAAGCCACCAACCAGAGGGGCATCCAGTGAACACTTGACAAGGAATGTCCTTTCATCAGATAGGACACCTACATCTTGCCCCTTTTGGTATAAGATTAATATTAGTGTATTTATCTCTTTCATCACTGGCACTGTGCTTTGCAATCATACACGCTGTTCAGAAGGCAGCAATCCCTAGGCAGGCATTACATCCTGAAAAACAGAGGAAGCACAGACTGCTCTGTATCAAGCGCTGGAGCGTGTATAAATCATGGGAGCCCGCACGAAATTAAACGTCTGACCTCTATACAGTTCAGATACACAGTTTCCAGGCCCTGCCAATCCACCAAGATGGATTTCTGAGCTGTCACTCGAGTCCTTTGAAAATAACCTCTTTGACAGTTAAAACGAATTGGCAGAAGAGACATATGGGGAGTGTAGCTTCCAGATTGATGAGGTATTTGAGAGGGAGTGGGTTACACGTGTAGGTTACTTACAATGCCTTGCAACTCTGTGGCCGACTCTGTGGCTTAGCAGGGTGTACAAGATTTGGGAGATTGCTTTTTCATATTGAGAAGCCCCAGACTGAAGCACTAATTATGCAGATGTGATGATGAAGTGATGTAAGAATGAACTTCAGAAGAATATAACAAGAGAGAATGCGAGTTTCCCTTTTCCCCAGAGAATGCCTGCCTTATTTTGATGTTAATGCAAATGCTGTCCACTTCCTCTTAGGTGTCATTGACTCAAGACAGGTTTCTTTGGTGTTTTTTTTGTTTTTAAAAAAAAATATTTTAAAATTAAATTAACTTCTATTTTAAAAACATTAAAAAAAAACCCAACCCACCATGAGTCCTTTCATACTTCAAGCAGAAACTGATAACCAGGAAGTTCCACCTGAGCACAAGGAACAACTTTTCTGTGCAGTGACCAAACACTGAAATAGATTGCCCAGAGAGGGTGTGGTGTCTTGTTCACTGGAGATATTCCAGAACCATCTGGACACAATCCTGTGCTGTGTGCTCTGGGATAACCCTGCTGGAGCAGGGAAGTTGGACCAGATGACCTCTCTGGTGGTGCTTTCCAACCTTACCCATTCTGGGATTCTGGGATTCTGTGAAAACAGAGTTCTCAAAACTTGACATGGAGGAAAAAATTCAAAAACCTGTATAAAGATGGAAGTTCTTGTGCCAGTCCTGCCTTCACAATAGGGCTGACATGAGACTGCAGCTCACTTTTCAGAGCTCTAAGGCAGCTCTCATTCTGTCTTCTACGTGTGTAAGATTTGGAGGAGCGGGAAACCACACCCCACAGGAGAAGCAGGATCCAGTCCTGCCTCTTACAATGTACCAATAGCTTGAGTTTCTATTAATGCTTTGGATTCCTAAATTCTGTCTTGTCACATGCAGGCAATCTACAACTAGCGATGCAAAGCTCTTTTGGGATTAGAACAGAGTAAATGGTCTGCATGGTAATGGAGCCCCAAAACATTTGTTGTCCTGGGGCTCTTCTCTCTTCAGGACAATTCCCAGGTAGTTCTGGTCATTTCCAAAGCCCTGCATGGGATCAGTTCAAGCTGCTTGAGTGACGACCTCAGCTTGACTATTCGTACACATGAAAAATGCAGCTGTCAACTTGAAGCATACAGCTGCATGGAAAACAATTTTCTCCTCCCATGAAAATGTGAATATAAAAGCATTTTTTTTCCTCCAAAAATGAAGATGAAAAGTCAGTCTAGAGGTATTTTCATGGACTGAAAATTTCAAAATAATATTTCATCACAGGTCAGCTTGAACATTACCTTCTATTCATTTACCTTTTCCATTTTTGTTAATATTGCCCTTTCTAAAAATTTTACTATAATAATGTTCTTTCTACTCAAGAGAGGAAGAGTGTGGGGGGGGAAGGCCTGAAAATATGTCGCTGTCTCAAGTTGAAACTCAGACTTGTGTGGGACAGGAAGAAAGCTTTCTTGGCAAATGCCTAAGCCTGAACTCACTTCCAGAAGGGACCAGGTCAACCACAGTGTCTGAAGCTAAAGATGAAATATCCTCTTTTCTCTAGTCATTGTTTTGCTAGTGAGTGTTGTGAGGTCTTTGCGGGAAGGATCTCTGCCTGCTTGTGTACAGGGCCTGATACAAAGGAGATGGGCACAGACACATCCTCTGACTTCTCCTTTCCAAAATTTTGTACTTTAGGGTGAAAGAGAAACCAGAGGGGCAATAACAAGACTGGAAGAGAAGAATACATGGTCAGGAAATTCAGCTAGGGATTTCAGCTAGCTTAGGGTTTCACTCTGTGCTTCCACACAAATCTCCAAACCCTCAAGGCATCAAGGTAGCATTCATCAACTCACATGGAAAATGAGGCACCTGCAGCACATGTTTAGTCCCTATCACATGTGACTTGGATCAAGGAATAAGGCATTCCTGCTGCAGGAACTTTTAATCTGTGACTGGCTTGCCAAAACAGTTCAAATATTTTGGACAGGAGCAGTAAAATCAGTTTGTGTTTAATACACTTCTATCTTCCTCCTCCTTCCAAAAAATTTCTTCTCTCATTTGGGGTGATTTCTTTTCTTCTGTAGTCCATTCCTTAGTTTCTTTTTTCTTCTCTCTAGGGACTTACTAATATCTCCACGCTCTGTTGGTCTTGGGTAGAGCTAGAGAAAATATTTCTGTGAGATGAGTAATTACCTGGAAATTTGCTCAAATTCAACAAATGATAATTAAGGAATTGTCTTTAAGTTAAAATAATAGACTTCCAAAGCTGCAAAATGGGAAATTCAGTTTTAAAAAACAGAAGATTTTTTTTCTTAAAACCAATCAATTCAAAAGCAACTTTCTTCCCTTTTTCTTTTGTTTTCTTTTTTTCTTTTTTTTCTTTTTAAGGGAAAACAAAAAGAAGAAAAATTAAAGTGCTGACACAACTATGGAAAGGGAAAATAATCTGATTTTTTTTGTCTCTAAAACCAGAAAAACTGCCTTGAATCTGAATAAATATTGGTTTTTTCCGCCCTAAAAACGTTTTGCTTCTGTCAGACATTTTTAAGTTTGTGTTAGGTTTGGGATGTTTGGGGTTTTTTCATTCCACTAAATAAACCTAATTACTTTGCTTGGCTTGACTCAAGCTATTTTATTTTTCATCCTGATTTTTCCCTAAATCCATCATTTGTCTGGCTCCTATTATGGGGTTGTAGGAGGAAAGAAGGATGCCAGGTTGGCAGCTGGACAAAATCAAATGTCTGAGCTCAGACACCTTTTCCACAAGGTCTTTTTTCTGGAATTCTCTTCTGCCCAGTCACCCTAACAAGTTAAAAGGAATAGTGATCACCGCCTCATTCTGAATGTCTCTGTGGTTTTGTGGATTTGGTGGGCTTTGAGGGGATGGCAGTTCTCAATAACTTTTTTTCAACAAATTAATTGCAATATAGGAGGAATAGATGACTCTTCTTTCCCCCTCACTTTCAAATATCCCTTTTACCATATTACTGTTTCAAAGCTCTAAAGAATAAAACTGCATTTTTATGTTTCCAAATGACCTTCAAAATTCAAAACAAGGCTGGCTTCTTCTCAGTTGCAATATTTCGGATCATTAATTTCTCTAGAAATATTCCAGTTTGTAATTTCATTAAGTTTCAGAGCATAACCACTCTCAATACTGTGCTTCTAAATAGTATGGGTTGTATGTTCAACTGGCACAAGTCAGCATAGCTTTAGTGAATCTGCTACAGTGCTTCACACCACTAGGATCATAGGGGTATGATCTTTCTCTGTGTTTGATTTCAGCGACTGCTTGATACCCACACATAATTCTTGCTGTAACACACGTTAAACGTGTCTAATAGTTGATTAAGATATTTTTGGTAAGAAAGACCAGATGGTCTAGTGGATGGTGTGTTATTATTATCCTTCTTGTCAGAATCGACTTTCAGAGCACTGGACACATAAAAACACTTTAGAGATGATGGTGGGATCCTATGACACAATGTGTTTGTTCCACTGGTCTGCATGACTGTGCAATGACTGCCCAGGGAATTCACCTTTCAGTGGGATGTGACGAGCTACACCATGAACTTATTTTACTTTCTGTGTTATCCCTATGCAACCTAAACATTTCTAAAACCTGCAGCATTATAGGCTCTGGCCACCTCATAGCTTTCCCACAAGAGCTAAAAACTGAGGGATGTTGGATGTGAGAGACTTCAGAAAAGAGAGGGGGGAAAAGTTCAAAGCAAGGATTTGGATGAGTGACTCCTGCGTTTGCAGTGAATGTCCTAATCAGAGGTTGCAGGGCATGTGGAGGGCTGGCCTTTCATCCTCTCGTCTGCTGGAATCTTTGTGCTGTGTTTCAATAGAGGAATTGAGCCAGGGAGCGGCTGAATGACTCCGTGCCCTGGCAGTTCAATGCTGTCTGAGAGCCAGTCCCAGAACCCGTGAGTAACTATTTATACAACATAAAACAGCACCCGCAGAGGAAAGCTGGAGAGCTGTGGAGGAGGGACCAAGTGTCTCACCACCAGTCAACCCACAGAGCATCATAATTAATTCACTGACCTGGGATATGCAGGTTCAAATTATCAGCAGCAGAAAAGGAAATTGAGTTGGACTTTTCCCAGCATAGGTAAATATCCCAGCCCTTCGCCAGGAGGTGATGGAAGGTCATTCCTGTTGCCTACAGTTATGCTTGGTGAAGTTAACCTTATCCCTGCAGTGTTCGACAAACTTGAATAAAACCAATGGATTAGGGCAAAAGATGTTAATTCTGAAATGGTAAAAAACCTATAAATTCCTTAAACCCTGATCCAAAGCCTTTATTCTAGTCAGGATTTCTGCAGAATATTTCTGTCTATGCTAAAGCTGGTATTTCTTAGCATTAATAAAGAAATTTTTTCAGCTGATTACACTGCTGGACCTAATTGTTTCAAAACAAAAAACCTACAGAAGTGAACATTCTTGATATTGCCAACAGATTTCTCATGAAGGTTGTTCTTATAGAGTAGTCAAACAAAACATGGCTCCTGAAGGTGATGGCTTTCATATAGAGATATTTTCTTGGAAGTGAGCTGAGTCGTCATAGAAACTTTGCTAAACTGATGGAACTGGCCATTTTCGCCTCAGGAAACATCATCTCCCTTTCAGGGCTGATGAGTTCAAATGACACAAGAAAATTTCTCTCCTTTTCTCTGTTTATATCATCAAGTTTGGGCACATTCACTAACAGTTGTACCTCCTGACATGTGAAATGTCTTCTTTGCTTCTCAGGGTGCAAAGCTTTTCTTTACATAAAACAGCAGACAAAACATTTCAAATAAACTATGGTTTTATGTGTTTACTAGGTTTTAGAAAGGGATTTCTTTTCATTTAGGGTTCTCAAAGCATCTCCCAGAGTCCTGCTTCGAGAGCTGGTTGCCAATGTGGACACAGTTAGAAAAGCTTCCCTTTGGAACCCCCAGGGGCAGGCAGGTTTGTGCATTGGGCTTGAAAAGCTTCCACAGAGGTTAAGATTTCATGCTGGCCATAGTCTGTAATGATGAAGAGTTTACAATTAAAGCTGATGAGCTGGAAAATAAGGAACAAATTCAAAACTACTTTGTCTGAAGACAGTCTGAAATTATGACAATATTTAGCAACCAGTGTCTCATTCTTCATACATTAACTGATCTTGGGTTAATTTTTAATTCTTCAAAGAAATTAACTTAGAACAATTTTTATTTTTTAAAGCTGGCTGTCTGTGTTTATAACCAGACTGGTTAGAAGAACAATTGTGTAATTGACTGTAGGTAGACAGTTTGCAAAATAAACTGAATTTCTAAGGTAGAAGAATTTGCTGCAATTAAGAAGCACATTTTTATATTTCAAAATACAGGTGAGATTTTCAGCTTACACCAACATTTGCTCGACTAATAGGAACATAGAAATATTGTCTGCAAGAGAATCTAAGAAAAATTAGAACAGAACTGGGTCAGATAGAACCTGATTCTGCAAAATCAGTGACAGGGTAGGAGCCTGAACTGCTGAACTGTAGAATTCCTTTCTTGCCAAACCCTCTAGTAATTGTCTCTCTGAGTAATTTCCCTCTGTCTATACCACTGGTAGTTTCTGGTTTGATATTTAAGAGGGATGAGTTCAGATACATGCCATTATAGTGTCTCTGGGAAGCACGACAAACAGTCTGCAACTCATCATTGCTAAGCGAAGTGCATGTCACTAGTTCTCTAGACTTGATGAGTGAGCTCTCAAGAAGATATAACTTTTCCCTAACTCAAAACATTCAATGTTCATTGGCTTTTACTAC
>JAWWEU010000091.1:69408172-69429458 GCA_035583155.1 Acropternis orthonyx
TCAATTAATCCACTCTTCAGCCCTTAAGTGAAAGGCACCGCTTGTTGAGAGGGCCCAATTGAATGGGAAGGTTTTTCAAGCACCCTAGAAGTGAAACACCTTCAGCCTAGAAGCCAACACATTGTGTTAACAACCGATGGTGCGGAGATAAGTTGTGCTGAAGGGGATGGCACAGCTCTGCCACAAGGTGGTTTGTCAGCTGGAGCTGTGCCTTACCCACCTGTGCAAAGTGTGCATGAAGTCACCTTGCTTTTTTTTTCATCTGACCAGGTGAACGTTCTAACAAAGTGTAGAATTATTTCAGTCTGCTGAAGTAAAACAGACTGGGGAAATGTTTAAAATGGCATTTATGCAAGAAATAATAGGCATAAGGAGCTACAGGTAAATTGGAAAATCAGATTGCTATGTGCCTACAGATCTGGACCACTGAATTTAGCCTTGATCACTAATGATGTCCCTTATAGTTTGCTACATAAACTTTACTTCATAAAAAGAAATACCTGAAACATGCTTGGGTTTTGCCTTAAAACTGCAAGAATTTCCTGTATCATATTACACTATAACTTCTTACAGTCTTGCTCCATTTCTCTTGAGCACATTTTCAGGGACTTCTCACCAATAACACTTCATTTTCTCCACTAGAAATAACTGTCCCTTTTACAAACTATTAGGTCATACTTGTCATTCCACAACTTCAGCTTGTGATCAGCTACTGACTCTGGATCATCTCAGCCTCCATCTTTCCAAAGAATGAGCCCTCAAATTATCAGAATATCAAAATTTTGAGGTACTTGCTCTCAGGATTCATGATTTTCACATGTCAAATGATATAGAATCATGGAATCATAGAATGGTTTGAGCTGGAAGGGACATTTAAGATCATGCAGTCCAATTCTTCCTGCCATGGGCAGGGACACCTGCCACTAGCCCAGGTTGTTCCAAGTCCTGTCCAGCCTGACCTTGAACACTTCCAGGGATGGGGCAGCCACAACCTCGATATGATATGATATATGATGTATCATATCATATAGATTATATATGATACATACATACATATAAATATAAATATACATACATATATATATGTACAGAAAAACAGCATGTAGTCCAATAACACTGTCACCCTACAGAGTAATTCAGCTTTCAGTGCTACTCCTTGCTGATGGTTCTTTAGTCATTTCCTCTCCCACCCAATGATTCTTCACTTTCACAGGTAGCTACATTATGTATCAGGTAGCACTTTATCAAATGTTGTAAAAGTATCCAAGCAAGCAGAGCTTTTCACATCTCCTTTGGCTAGAAAAACAGTTATATTTGTCTGGTGAAAACCAGGCAGCTATTGGAACACTCTGGCACTATTTGTTTTGTGAACACATCTTTACCACATAGGTTTCCAAACCATCTGAAAACTGGGCTTCTGGCACTAGGAAGAACATAATTTATTTAAGGTGTTGATGGATGCAGTGCCAAAAGTGATTGCTTTTTACAGAACGTCATAAGGAAGGTTTTTCGCATGGGGCTTTGAGCAAAGTGCTCTAGTGCCCAGGGGCAGGGATTGAAACAAGATGATCTTTCAGGTCCCTTCCAACCCAAGTTATGATTCTAAGAAAGCTATATTTCTGATATAGATTATTACATCATTAACATTACAATGGCTTTTGTTGTTGTTGTGCTTATTTCTGGTTTAATTGAAAATGTAAATCTATTTTCTGATCACAAAATTCTCTGAATGTGTGTTAACAAGGAAGAAACCAAGTCCTCTTTCTCTTCTGGTTTTCCTCTAGTTATGTCCATTCAGACATTTAATTAGTGTAGCATATTGGATCTGTTCTCAGTTGCTTTCTGCAGTGGTTGGCCATTTACATCTGTACACAGTGGGTGTTAAACAGCATAGCTCTGATGTGCTGTATTTCTGCAGTGACCTTTCACAAGTGTGAATGATTATACAAGACACCAGAGACTGGTCAATTGACCCTTCTTTGTACAACAGGCATTATAGAAACTGGTATGTGTTTGAGTGGCCTCCTAAAGGAAAATGTCAGGACAGCATGAAACAGGATGTTTTGGTGTGTGTTAGAATTTCAGCTCTATTCTGTCTTTAAAGTCTGTTTTGGGAGTACAGAGGCTCCTGCCTCTGTACACATGACCATAATGAAAGTTCACAAACTGCAAGCAACCAGGTCAGCACAGCATAAACAGCTGAACAAGATGATGTTTGTATGTCACTTTCAACTGAAATGTTCTGTTCTATTTTATTCATTCCATTGCGTAAGCAGCAAGTCAACAACACACCAGGTAGCTTTGCTCTTAATTTACATCACAAGATGAAAGGGCTAAGCAAAAGCATCACAGAATCATAGAGTGACAGAATGGTTTGGGTTGGAAGGGACCTTAAAGCTCTTCTACTTCCAACCCTCTTGCCATGAGCAAGGACACTTTCCGCTAGACCAGAGCCCCATTTAACCTGGCCTTGAACACTCCCAGGGATGGGACAGCTACACCTTGTCTGGGGAACCTGTGCCAGGGTCTCACCACCCTCACAGGGAAGATTTTTTCCTAATATCTAACCTAAATCTACTGTCCTTCAGTTTGAACCCACTCCCCCTTGTCCCGTCACTCCAGGCTCTTGTAAATAGTTTCTCTCCATCTTTCCTGTAAGTTTTCTTCAGGTACTGAAAGACCACTATTAGGTGACCCCAAAAACCTTCTCTTCTCCAGTCTGAATAATCCCAGTTCTTTCAGCCTTTTCTCACAGGAGAGGTGTTCTCTCTCTCCAATCACCTTGGTGGCTTCCTCCGGACTCACTCCAACAGGTTGGTGTTCTCCCTGCTCTGGGGATCCCACATGACAGAGTAACTTAGCAGATACTACATGGATCTGGTGAAAGCCCAGAAGGTTAAGTATGAACCTCATATTGTGAACCTTGTGTTTGTTTCCACTGACTATCTTGCATTCCACCAGGGCGTTGGAAACTTAGAAGGGAGAGATATTAATATCAGCAACCATAAATGTGATTAACAATAAGGAAACCACTTTGGATGGGCAGAGCAATCCTGCTTAAATAATTCCAGGGGGATAATCTTGTATTTCCTATTTATCCTAAGATATTTCTAGCTTTTCCAATGCCTAACATAGACTTTGGTACCGTAGTTGAGAATACAGATTTTGTAATTGAGAATATAGATCTTGTATATACAGGTTTGCTCTGGTCTGTAGAGAATGAATCAACCTTCTGCTGGATGTATCCTGAGCTCATAATGCCTTTCTCATCTTGCTGTGTTCATCTTCTGTGCAAGCTGTTTGTGTCATCTACCATAAGAAAAACATGACTTTTCATTAAAGCAAGTGAGCATAAAGTAGAGATAGCTCAGAGCTGGTCAAGTACGGATGATTCTGAATAAGGATCTCCTGATCATTGCCACGTGCCTACAAAATTAATAGGTGTAAAATTACCCTTGCCTCAAAAAAATGGAGGTTCTCCATTGCAAAGAATACTTTCTTTTCAGACTATTAGCTCTGTCAGACAGAGTTGTTTTCCTCCTAACAGCTCCCTAAAAGTTTTCTTGACAAACCAATCTCAAGCTTTAGTTTGGGGAGAAAGACAGAAACATGTTGCTCAATTTAGAAATTTCATGGAAATGTTTATATACTCCTGCTCAGCCTAACTAAGCTGATGGAAAAGTAGATAAGCTGATTGTCAGTAGATAAGATGGTAATTGAGGGGTGAACTAGGATTGCTGTCTAATATCATCTGTTTACATCTGTAATTCAAAATAACTAATAAAAGGCATCATGATTCACAAGATGTTTCTCTTCTGTTTCTAAAGCAGCTGGTCCATTTCAGTAACTACTTCAAATCATTTGAGAAGGAGAGAGGTGGCTTGCTCTTGTTGTGCTGTGCTTTTTTTTTTGACTTTTTTTTCACCTCTTGCTTGTCACCATTTTTGATTGTCTGTTCTTATTTGTCCTACTTTCAGACTCAATGACATTCATGCAGCAAGCTTGGTTTTGACAGTTCACACTTTCCAGAATGACCCCCAGTATTTTAGGGGGGTTTTTTATTCTATTGTTTATGGATCTGATCTGAAAATTGATCATTCATCTCTGTCTTTCTTCGAACTCTCTTACTTTGTCATTCAGGGCACTGCTGACTGTTGCTGCCAAAATGTTTGCTATACCTTTCAGTCCTAGAGAAGTTTATAATCAGTGAAGGATGGAATCTACATTCAGGTTTTGTTCCTTGTTCCTTCAGGTAACAGGGGAAAGAGCTACTGACTTTGTAGAATTCTCCCTTAATTTTCATCCTGATGTGAAATACTAATTAATTAGTGTAACATTTCCAAATTAATTTAGAAACACCACGTCTTGCTTGATTTCACTTTATCTGAATGAATCATTTGCTTAAGAAACCAGCCAAGGTAGTCTTGGAACTGAATATGGAATATGGCTTAATTAGGGTCCTGAGGGACCTTTTCATCAGCTTTCTTAGCTTTTTTTAGTTTTGCCCCAAGCACTGTGTTTTCAGCCCAGAACATAGATATCTTTCTGGGTTAAACGCTAGGGTTTTGGGGTTTTTTTTTTTGGTTTTTTTTTTTTTTTTTTTTTTTTTTTTTTTTTTTTTTTTTTTTTTATGACAGCAACAACTATGTCCATCCTTACCATTTGAGCTCTGAATCTTCATTTACAGCATTTAACCTAATTTTGGTTTTGGGGGGGGGTTTTATGGTTCTCCCTTCCAGGAGGCATGTTCTGTGTGAGCCAAGCAGACGTTATTTTAACAAATAGTTACTGTCAGCTATCTCTAGTGTTAAGAAAACTGTGGTTTCATTTGTATTCCACCATGGAAGACAAAATATTTGAAGTTCTGAAATTGTATATATTTTTTAGCCTTTGATTAGGTGAATTAAGAACTTGATTGAAACACTGATAAAAGACTTGGAGACTTTGGCATGCCTCCAGGCTGAGGATAAATGAGTTTCATGACCATGTTATGGTTTGAGTAACAGAAAATGAGATACTTATAGAAAGAATAGTCTGGAATGTGATTTTTTTATTGAGGTGGAGAAGGATGAATTTTGTGTTAAAGCAAGAATTTTTCAGGAAGTCTCTTGAATAAGGTCTAACCACAAATTGTCTTCCCCCTCACTACACATCAGTAGGTGTGACCACACAGGGCATTTTAAAGGTAATTTGAAAGAATGGAAAGCATATAAAATATCTTCCACATTTATCAGTTTGTGGTGCTCTCTTTGGAACTCACTCATTCTGCACTTGGGTTGGTCTAGTTCCCTCTTCATTCTCTTGCCGCTTTGAAGCTCATCTTGTTTATACCTGAGGCAGTTGTTGCAGAAGCCGGATAAGAAAGAGAGGGGCACTTCAAGGTTACACTTGACTCCTGCTCTTATGCAGTTCCAGGGAAAGTAGTAGCCACAAGATGTTTATGGAGGTTGAAAAAAATTGGACAAGATTCAAGATCTCCCTGCTTCTTATTATTGTTTGAATACCACCATTAGTAGGAAAAAAATTGCAGTACCTATGCTCTGTTCTTACATAGTCTCTTACTGTTTCCTTTTAGTGAAGGGAAAGTGGCTTTTATATCTGTTCCGCTTTTAGCAGGGACTCAACACAGAGCAGAGTAGCACTGGAGTTGCCCTGCCAGCAGATCTGCAGGCCTGAAGCAGCACTAAGTAACCATGAGGACAGTGACTCTTTGTGACTGAGACAAAATGTTCTACCTCCCTCTTTGCTGTCCTCATGTCTCACACAGAATTGTGACTGTGAGTTTAATATGTTGCTATTCACTAGTATTTGGGATGCCAGATATTCCTATGCATTCATAATAGTAAGTTAAAATGGTAAGAGCTGTTTCATGAATGACATTTTAATGGAAGCCACAACCATTATAGGTATCTCATCCTGACAGCATCTTTAGCATCATAAGGTTATTCAGACATACCAATTTTACTGATGCTCAGTCTTGTTCTGAGTCAACTGTGTGAAGAAATTTCTGTGAACTGCAGCAGAGCTAGAGTTGTACTGAAGTTGGCTCAGGCTGCCCATAGATGCTCTTGTCCGTGTGTGTGTGTGTGTGTGTGAGATATCAGAGAAGCAACATCCCCGAGTAACTTATAGATGATAGATTCCCTCCATAAGAAGTGAAAGGATTAGAAGAAGGAACCTGTTATTCATCCAAACACACAGGACTTAGACAGGGACATCTGAGGTACATCTAAAGACTGTTTTGGCTAAAGTCTTTCATCTTTCCTGTAGGGAACACACACAATCATAGATCAACTGAAGGTGGAAGGGATCTCTAGTGATCATCTAGTCCAACTCCTTGCTCATGCAGGGTCAGCCAGAGCAGGATGATCATGGCTGTATCCAGTCAGGTTTTGAGCAACTCCAGGGATGGAGTGCCTGGGACTGTTTCTCCATAGGACAGGAACTGCCCCTTCTCTTTTCAAGGCATCATTGGACTCTTGTAAACCCATTTGTCCCAGTTGTTCTTGCCCACCCAGGAGCAGTACACCCATCCAATGTCTCAGCCTCCCAGTTTGGTACCTTCTCCAGACTTTCTGTGTCTCATTGCTCAGTGTATCAGTGAAGAGGTTAAATAGTACTGGCCCCAGTACAGCCATCCCTGAACCCCAGGAGTACCTGGTTTCTGGACTTTGTGCTGTTGATTGCAATAACAGGTAGCAACAAAGTCTTGCAGAAAGTAATTCGGAGCTGGTACCTTGGAGGAGCATTTTCTGGAACAGCACAGATTTCCTTGAAGAGTGATGGCAACCTCGAAAAGGCTCCTGCTGAGACTGCCATAACATTTTGACCGAAGAGAAAGCCCAAAGGCTAAAGATACAAATGCACTCGCTTATGAAGCAGTGGTAGCTCCTGTGCCCAGCAACAGGTCCTGAGAGTAGAGGGTATACAGTATCTTTTAAGACAAGACCTGCACCTCTTCACTTTTCATTGAGAGCAAGAACAAGAGTGAAAGAGCCTGTTACCTTTCAGTTGTTGTAAAATGTAGTCACACTATATTACTAAGAAACTCATCCTTTAAAAAAAACTGGTAAAAAAATTTTTAAGTAAACCTTTCATGCTGAGCGGGACACATTAGGGAGAAAGAAACTCCAAACCCTAACAAAATGTTTATGTTTTTTTTTTCTTCTCGAAAACCACTTTATTTCTATTAGGCTTTAATTAAAGGAGGTTCTTTTAAATTTGGGGTGCTCACTATTGCTCCCCTTATGTTCAAAAATTAAAATTGAACTATGGTAAAGAACCTTCCAGAACTTTTGCAGGAGGAAAGAACTGCAATGAGGAAAAATGTTGTAGTTGAGCTTTTGGTGAAGCCATTTGTCATGCTGTCTCTTGTGCCACAGTGTCAACCCCTCATCAGCAGAGTGCCATCAGGACCAGCCATGCAGCCACATCACGGTGCCCTCTGCAGAGTCCTCCTACCCTCCAGCCCATCAACACTCCCAACAAAATTTGTGTCATCTGGAGATTTACTGAGTGTGCACACAATCCCCTTATCCAGATCATCAATAAAGATACTAAACAGGGCTGGACCCAATAATGAGCCCTGGGGAACACCACTGGTGACCTCCCTGCAGCTGTCAGAGGGGTGCGGGCTCCATGCAGCAATGCACATTGGGACCCCTCACTTCTCCTTTGCTGCACTCAGGCACATATAAATAATCATTTTTCATTTTTGCCTCATCTTCGTTCCCCCCAGAAAGTAAATATCCCTTGCCTTATTCTCCCATGACTCATTCACAAACCTTCCCACTTCTAAACTACTTTATTTTGTCTTGTCTCATACTTGTTTATCTTGGGTGCAATCCTAACCTCACTGAAGTCAGTGGCAGAACTCCCATTGACTGAAAGAGAGCCAAGATTTCTTCTTTTGTCTTGATTAGATTGTGGGTGTGTTTGCCTTGAATATACTTAATCTTGTCCTGGTTGGATTGTAGCTTTTGGATAAGAGCCATGCTGCATCTCTGTGCTGTAAGCAGTGTATAAGCACTTGCTGTTCTGTGAGTCTTAGAGGATAATAATTAGTATAAAGGATTTACTGCAGCAGCTCAGGAAGGTGTGGATGGAGGCAAATAAAGGAAATCAAACATAGATTTCCATGTTTCAGAGCCAATACTTATTTAAAATGAAGGCAGAGACCACAGAGAAGAAAACAGTGCTCCTGTGATTTGAGGCTCAGGGTTTACAAAGCACATCCACAGGGTTACAGTGCACTGCAACAGCTATTGCAGGGAAATGCTGATGCCACAGAAAGCAAAAAAAGGACAGAGTGACTGCAGTGCAATAATAACTCAGACAGGCTTAGTGAGAGGGAAAAGTAGCTTCCGTGCCAACAACCCAGAGCTTCTGCTGTTCCAACAGCAGAGGAGAAAATGCTGGTTGGCAGCCACAGACAAAATAAAACAAAACAGGCCACTAAAAAGGCAGAGGGCAGGAGGTCTGTGCTCAGCTCTGCCTCCTTGCAGCACATGTGCCTGGAGCTGCGCAGCCAGCTGAGACAGCCCCGGCAGGAACTGTGGGGCTGGTCACTCCTGTGCCACACGGGGTCCAGACCCTCATCATCCCTCCTGGCAACCTCTGCCCTCAGCATGGGGGTAGCAGTATCTTTTCCCCATTCTTCATTTGTCTGGGGTCAGGATTGTCGTTGCAAAGCTTTCTTTCACTGCAGGGAGTGAATCCCCAAAAGATAAGCACTTCTTCCATTGCCAAAACCATCCTCCGGGGAAACGGTAGAAATTTGTTTTCTTGAGGACGCAGAAGACCAGTTGGAAGGGAACTGTGGGATGGGTGGAATAGCTAAAAACATCTATTCTGTTTCTGTGTGTAAAGAGCTGTAAACTTCATAAACCAAAAAACTACACAGGATCCTGCTGGCAACAGCTGACAAAAGGTCTTCTGGAGTAAGCAGCATCTTGGCTGTGAGGGTAGTGAGGCCCTGGCACAGGTTGCCCAGAGAAGCTGTGGATGCCCCATCCATGAAAGTGTCTAAGGCCAGGCTGGATGAGGCTTGGGGCAACCTGGTCCAGTTACAGGTACATTGCAGGGGTGGTTGGAACTAGATGAGCTTTAAGGTCCCTTCCAACCCAAACCACTCTGGGATTCTACGAGAAATCTTACAGTGCAGTTTGGAAGGCTGCACTACAGTCAGGAATTTCTTGCTAACATGGACTTCTATTTTCCTGGTAGTAAAAAAGAAAACAAAAACAAACAAAAACAAGCAAACAAGCACCACTGTCCCCCAAACAAACAAAAATACAGTTGAAAAATTCAGGTGGTTTGTTACAAAACTGAACACCAATTGAATTTTTTTTTTTGAGCAAGGTTTAAAAATTAGTAAGAAAGTATATCCTGTTTAAAGAGGAATTACCAAATGCTGAATATGGAGGGGGAAGGTAAGTAAAAAAAAAAAAAAATCTTTTGATTGAGATACCCGCGGTTGCAATACATTGGAGTATGTTTCAACACAGTAACCTGATATATATTTACTAAATTGTTTGGCACATTCAGCATGTCCCCAGGGAACTGTTGGAGAGAACTAGCAGTACATTTTTCACTCTTTCCCTGTGCATTAACAGACATAAGGTCACACTAGTATAGCAAAGATGGGTGCAGCCTCAGGCTCATTAGCTCTCAGCAAGCTAGCCAGATGAGGCAGCGTGGTGTTTTCCTTTCATCATTCAAGCTTGAAAGGAAACTGTCGGCAGCCACTTGCTCTTAAAACAATGAAAATTTAGGTGACAGCAATCTCATTAGCTGAAAGGTAGCGTTCGGTGGAGACAAAGATTTCTAGGTAAAGATTTCCCTCTTCTGCAACACACATGCACGAACTTGTAAGCAAACCATGTCCTTTGAATGCAAAAATCCATGTATGAGAAAAGCAAATAGGGCTTGTTAAATTGCAGCAGCCGCTGTGCACCAGTGAATTATATTTCTTGCAGGAAAATCAATGTCTGGATGACTGGCTTCCTTTCAGAATAATGCATACATGGTAGATGTATATACATATTTACAGAGCAGAAGTTTAATCTGTAACCTTTGCCACAGGATTGACACTTTCCCTGCAGATGCTTTCTTTGTCTTGTCCAGAGCAGAAATCAGGAAATGCAAAGGGCTATAAATATTGCTATTCTCAGAGTTTTCCTGGCTCCAGGCATGATACATGCCCTGCTTGACAATTAAATACCTTTTGCATTCCAATTACTGTATGTGAAAGTCTATTGATGATGTTTTATTGGTAATATTTCATCACTGTAAGTTCTTGAGCTGAGTGGAGCTGTATGCTTATGTAGATTTCCTTAAGTGCAGGAGATCTGGGGTTGAAGACATATTTATACTCAATTTTTTTATTTTTTCTCAGCTTCATTTCAAAACTGACCTTACAGAGGGATGTTTTCCTGGTTGTGTTCTATAGCAAGTGGGAACCTGATGGTCTTAATGATCATCTCTGAAATTCCCCGGTGGAGACATGAGAATGGTTTGTGTTTTTCTCAGTGATGGTGATGTTCCAAGGTGCCAGCAAACACTGGAAGAAAAGCACTTACTCCCAGTACAGCTGTCAGATATAAAGAAACTGATTACCACAGGCATAAAAAGCTACTAGATGTCAAGCTTCCAGTAAAAATTTGTGGCATGTCACTCCCCAGGAGTGTTTTGAAAATCATAGATGTAAAGGGTTAGATTTGCCCTTCAAGTTTACATTTCAGCTTCTAATATATTTTCTTAGACTACCTCCCACTCACAGCATTAACTCCCCTTTAATGACTCCCTGCCTCAACTGTTGCCTTCCCACCTTTTAAGATCTTCCTGATTCCTATCCCTCCCCAGCTCCGTAGGGCACATTCTCTCTCCAGGAAGCAGGAATCCAATCATCCCTATTATTGCTATTGCAATAGTGCTGACTAGCCCAAACTGCCTGTTAGTGCAACCACGAAAGAGTCTCCCAAAATTATCCCATGGCCCAGCTGCCAGTAACTTGCTGCCTGTGATCCATCAGGGAACTGACAGGGGATGGTCTTCAAACCCCTCGTAGATGACCTTCATTCATCTCCTGGTCACCCCTCAACCCTTCACCTTCTGATAAGACATGAAGGACTTGATTTTACTCTCTGAGTCATCTTCTTTTCCCCAGCCCACAATGAATTCTCTCCCTGTTGCTTTCTCATACTCTTATGTTCATCACATAAAATGCTGAGGTTCAAACCAGCTGGAGTCTCTCTCTCAACCTTTTCTTTGCATGGGGACTTTTTCCAGTTTGGACCAAAAGCTGTTTTTAGCCTAAAGTGACTTTTTCCTATTTTCTTTCTTTTTTTTTTCTATTTTTTTTTCCCCTTAGCTTGTTTATGAACTGTATCAGAAATAATATACCAGTGTATAAAAAGCCTCCATAGTCTTTTTGTATAAACAACAACCAGCTTGGACAAAGCTTGCAACAAGGCAAAGTAGGTCAAAACAATGTGACTAAATCATTCCAAAGCAATCACTGGAAAGAATCAAATTCACACCCACAGGGTTTATGTGAACAGATTCAAACTTGCCAGGGCTTTGGCATCTATTGCCATCTCTGGCACTTAAGGGCAGGATTCACCAAAACTCTGAGTCAGGGAAACAAAAGAAAAAGTCCAAAGATTAGAAAACAGTTTTCATCTGCTCTTTTAAGAAAAGGTTATTTGAACTTCAGAGCAATTTATATTAATTTTTTACCAGGTTGAACTCTATAACCACATCAGCTTTTTAGTGTAGGTAGGCTTCAACTCCTCTGGAGAGCCTCCAGAAAATCAGAAGAGGAATGGGAAAATGTCTTGGTCATGTGTACTTTCCACTTATTTTGCAAACTAAGCAGAATCTCAGTGGATATCTGTTGAAAACCCCTGTGAGACACTTTTCCCCAGTTTATAAGTTTCTCCAGGGAAGGGCTAAGCCCAGAACTGTCAGGCCATGGTGGCCCAAGGGGATCCAGCAACACTAGGACTGATGGCTAGTCCTCTGCAGGGCAAGTTTTTGTCTTCATTTACTCTTAATTAAGCCTCAAGAGCAAAGGATGTGATGTTCCTAAACCTGAGTGTGTGACTGTGGATCAGCCAGTTGCTGATTTCACAGAGTCTGGAGTAGTATTTCAAAGTTGTCCATATTTTCATTAAGATGCTTTTTCATTTATACTAGACATGAGTGTATCCCTAAAAAAAATCAAAATAATTTTTTAAAAAAGGGGGAAGAAGGAAAAAAAACCAAAAAACAAACAAAAAATAATAAAACCAAGAAGAATTAAAAAAAAAAAAAAAAAAAGAAAGAAAGAAAAGGCCTTATTCCCAATTCTTGCTACCAAATTTGAGCCATTTTTATGATGATTTCGAGCCAAACTTTGTACTTGGCACCATTTTCTGCAACGAGAAAAAACCAAACTCTTGGACACAAATACTCCTACACGTAGGAAAGTCTGAACCTGGAAACGTGTGACTTGTCCTAAATTTACACCACAGCACCTTTCCTCAGGAGATCTCTGCTGCTTTACTGATGGCAACTGCACAGCACCTCAGAGTGGCAGCAGCCAGCAGGCAGGGAAACAGAAGCAAATTATTTAAAAGCTGAATAAGGCATGAAAGAAGAGTTTAGTGACCTAAAATCTCCCTCACTAGAGAAGATAGAGATAATCCAATCTGCTTCCTTTCTTCATCAAGCCCACGGGATTCACAGAGTTCATGTCAACAATTGACAAATTACAATCATCTTCACCTTTAAAAGAACTGATGAAGATGCCACTTCACAAAAAAAAACACTTCTCTAGACTCTGCACTTTTCCCAGATGAAACATTTTCCACCTGAAGTAACAAAAGGAAGGAAAAAAAACTTTAAAAAATAATAAAAAAAAAGGTGTTGTTTGTTTGGTGGGGGTTTTTTTCATTTTTGTTTTTTTCAGGCTTTTTTTTTAAGGAAAGAGAGGGGGGAAAAGCCACAGACTTTCTGTGAATCCCACCCTGTATTTCATATTTCTCCAGTGAGGCTCACATTCTTTTATTCAGATTCCAAAAGTAGAGATAATTCATTCCAAATGTTTTCAAAAGCAATCAGCAGCATCGACTTACATTCTTTCCAGGGTTGGGGAAAAACTGTGAAATCTAAACACTTAATGGAGGAGTGAATGAGGGGGGAGGGATGGTGGAGAAGGGGAGATGGAAGAAAGTGAGGGGGGGAAAGGAGCAGAAAGAAGGAAGGGAAGAAATAAAAAGTGGAAAAAATGCATAAAGGAATACGCTGATAATCTATCTGCTTATATTGTTACAGTTACGACTCCTTGAACAGATCTGGAGAGACTGAGCACTTGCCAGCTATGTATTTCCATTGGCAAGGTAGCTTGCAGCTCTTAGCATGATATTATGTAGCAGGATATGGCTGAGAAATAGGCCATAAAATCATATATTTATTGCAAGACTGTCAGTGAGATTTTTGCAGGGAAGCTCAACATATAACTCCCTGTGTGTTGCACGTCTATGTTGTCTGCTAGAGATCTTTGCTGAACTACTCATCAGTCATTGTGCAGGCTTAGAACCCTGGACAGCTGTTAGTCGTGCAAATAAAGGCAGAAATGCCGCAATTTGTCTTCCATTTAAGCATATATACAAGCCACAGGGTTGTTGAATGTATGCCTGTAGGACGCAGTGCGGTCTGGAGCTGCTTCGGAGTGCAGCGAGGGCTCGCGGCATGCTGCCTGTTCTGCCGCTGGCTCTCTGTGTGGCCTTTGACAACTCATTTAATCCCTGGCTTCCCAAGCCTATAAAGCAGCAACAGTAATTCTTGCAGTGTTTCCTGCACAGGGACAAACATAGAGATTAATCCTGTGCAGCTGGACAGGGACACATCACCATTGTGCCATTGACTTACAGAGCTCGCAGCAAAACGCCAGGAGATGCTGGTCTTCTTGTTGGCCACCAGAGACAAGCCTTCTCTTCACCTCCCTCCAAGCTCAAATCCAGTAGTAAATCCAACACAGAGACAAGTTCACCATCCTAGTGTTTCTGAGCTGGAGACATTTCTCCAAGCCTCCCAAAGGTCAAACATCTGCTGCTTTTTTCACTGGCCTCTGTTTGCCCTTCCAAGCCAGGCATGGTGCCACTCATGTAATCGACCCTCCTGGGATGGACCCCAATAACTGAGACCCACATCCCACACTGGCATGCCCGTGAGCGCCCAGGGCCAGTAAACAGACAGTAAAGGGACGGTGGTTAGTGTTTAATGACCACACATTAACTCTTAAGCTTTCAAAAGCTCTCATTAAGCCTGGCTTTCATTTGAAATTCACTCTAAGTAGAAGACTAGGCCATTTGTTTTTACACAGCTGAGGAATGTGCATTTAACTATCTCAGGAAGGAAAAAGAAATGAAAAACACTTGGAAAGCTGGTAAACTCAACCACCTGTACTCCTTCAGCAGACTGGAGAGTTCCTCTTCCCACTGTGGAACAGAGTTTAGAACAGTTAAAAGAGTTGGCTAGTGTAAAATTTGGATTTAATACAATGCCCTTTGCTAAAAGCAGCAGGGCTTGGAGAGTTTTAACCAGTATTTTGTCTCTGTCAACCCAGCTCCGATGAATTTATCCACTCTGTACTCGTGTACCATGACACATCTGGACCTCTGCATTCCTGCTTCTCAGAGGTCCAGATCCTAAATAAGACAAGACATCTAGACAAAGCTGTGCAAACTCAGATCCCTCTGACTAACTGTTTGGACAGATTTAACCATAAACAGTATAGTAAATTAATGCTAGTCATGCCAAATTGTTTTAATGCCTAAATGCTTTCTGTTCCATGCCCAAAACAGTGCTGGTTTGTCTTCTGTCAGTTGCACTGGCCTCTAAGACTGGAGAAGTGTATTTTGAGAGATGCTAAAGGGGCCTGGAAAAGACCTGATTCAGTTTTTAAATTGTGGGTGAACCTGGAGAACTGGTGCATCTGAGTGAGGCACAAGTTTGTGAGACATTTTTAGCACCCACACCAAAACTGTGTGATTTAAGTAAAGTTTCAAAGTTAAAATATGAAACAAAGCATGGCAGTGATTAAGTAAGTGGGCGCTTTTCATTAAAAAAGGATTGGAAAAAACAGAAGAAATTACTTAATTTTCAGCGGCAACCAGAAAGATGATGTTTTGGGGCGGGGAAGGAAAAGAAATTGAAATGTTCATTGTTTATTTGTTAAAAAAAAAAAAAAAAACCAAACAGCTCAATTCAAGGAGAACAAATACTTTCAACAAAAAGAAGCCATTTGATCATGGTACAGAAGGAAATCTTGAGATGTGATGCTCCAAGTTGGAAAACATCCTTCATGGAAAGGAAGAAAGGAATTGGGAACTAGGAGAAGGGGGAAAAAAGAAAAAAGGATACTGAAATTAAACTCAATTCTTCCCTCCAGATGCTTTCTTCCCTCCAAGATGTTGGCAAGAATTTGAAAAGTAATTAAGCACTAGATTTACAACCTGGGTAAAAACCAAATAAAATTAATCTTTAATTTAAATTTAGCTACAAGTTTTTTCTGCCACCACTGCAGATGTGAGCCTCTATACCTGTTCTAGAGGCAAAATGCACAAAGGTGTTTTACCAGAACAGATTAATTTCACACTCTTTCCACATACCCAGGTGAAAAGCAGGTGGGGGTATTAAGATTCATCCCTGTACTTGGACTGCTGGTTGCACACTCTGTGTAGAGACACCACCACAACACTGACAAGTTGTCACTGCCATCTGAGCCTGGGGTTTTCCAGCATCTTCCAGTGTAGGACCCACCAGTGGGAAGACTGCAGAGTACCCAGAGATAAATCAGAGAGGTTTGGGATGGGATACAGAAGGCTACAGGGCATCCAATTCCCTGACAGTGACTTCTCAGTAGTCCAGAAAGCTCTCCTAGACTCCAGTTTTCACATCCAATCTCCACTGTGTTGCTCTTTGAGTATCTCATTTTCTGGGTCTTCAGACCAGGTTGGGAGGTTATTCATGCATTGAGTAGCAACATGCATTGAATACTCAGGTTCTGGATGGTTAAGGGGTTTTTTCCAAATTATTTTCTAGCTCCTCCATTTTGATACCAAGTCTTGTTTTTGGAAGTTCTTTTCTAGTGTTCTCTCCTGCAACCTCAGGTACTTTCTCAAACTACTCAATAAAGTAAAAAAGAAACAGAAATGGAAAAGAAGAAGCATTCAACTTTTCCCAAACAGGAGCCTTCTCTAGAGCAACTGGTTCCTCCCAGTGCTACCTGAGACAATGTTTACAATTACCTTCCCAATAACATAATCTGGAAGACCGTCAGCCTTGCTATGTTTTCACACCCAGGCCTCAATAAGACCATGAAATCAAAACAAGGCAATTTTTCCAACCACCTGGCAAGTTTCCCCTGGATTTCTGAATTAAAGAGATAGTGCAAGAAATTATGGTCTGATCTGGCCACAGCTGTGCTGTCTTTCAGACCATGGTGAGAATGTCTTACAGATTTAACCACAATCAGAACTTCCTTTTGGGCAAGGGTGTTTTTCCCCCAAGATCTTTTCTTTGGAAACTTTTGTTCATAGAGCACCACCATTACAGGTCCACTGGACTCTGGCTCCAGTCCCTAAGCATTGCTGTCTGTAAGTTTTATTGAGAGTTTGGAAGCAAGGGGAGGAGGGCAAGGCAGAAACACTCACCAGGGTCCGGCTCTGAGCCCAATGACACTCAACCCCCAAAGAATTCTCTCTTCTCATCCAGTCACTGCAGCTGCATCATAGTTACAAGGGACCTTATGACAGGCCACCTGTGAAGTTGCAGTGTGTTTCACCCTAATCTTACTTTAAATTTTTAGGCAGGATGACCTTAGGCACCATCCTGCTGTGCAATGCTCCTCACCTTGTTTAAGGTTGTTCTTGCACATCCCTACACACATTTCCACAAGGACATTGGCCCAGCTATAGCATCCTGGTCAATATCTATTCTAAAAATAAAGCAGATTCTAGCATTGCATCATCTGTCTTCCAAAGAAAACCTGTTTCTGCTGTGTATTTTACACAGAAGTGTGGTGAGATCCTCAGACTGATGGAAACTTAATTCATACTATGGTTATACCTTTCCCCAGGGACTTGTTCAATCTCCCCTTTTTCATACTGTGACGTGATGGAATAGCTGCTCAATGTGTGCTGCTCTACCAATCTCTAGCTTGGTCAGAGTCATCTGTATTTTCACTGAGTCCAATATTACAGCTCTGGAATTGAATTCAGAATGATTTTAGCACAAACTGTTATATTGTTGTTACTTTTATTATTATTACTATTATTATTCTCAAATATGTAGAAGTCATACTTTAGTTAACTAGTCTCTTCAAAATACTTGTCTAAAAGTTGAATTTGTTGGCCACTCTTATGATATTTGTGACACAGTTACTACAAAAATTGTAATCAAACTGAGTACTTCTTCCTGTGGACAGGTTTCTGAAAGAAATCCAGAACCCCTGCCTTTTCCTGCCCTCCTGTCAACATTCTCCATCTGTGATGAGGTTGGGCTCTGTTTTCTCTAGAATAATGTGAAAATCAACTCTTACAGTTTGTCTGGTTTTCCTTGCATCCTTCAGAGATTTTTGTATTTACTAGCATTATTCCAGGACTAGCTTTGCACTGCTCACATTTGAACACAGAGCCTTCTTCTCCCAAACCACATCTTCAGCTGGTGAACTGCAATTTCCCACAAGCAGCAGCTTGGGCAGTGGTGAGGCTCTGTCCCCGTCCAGCCTTGGACTGAGAGAAGTCTCTTCGGGTTGTGCCAGTATTTAATTAATTTGTTCCTGCAATCTTTAGTTTTGCAGTTGTCCATTTCCCTCATTTAATAGACCAGAGTTCCTCCTGTCAGTCCCATAGTTTTCATGAGTCATGTTAAATCCCCTTAGCCAACATTCCCAAACCACGTCTCCATGTATTGCACTGCGCCATGGTGACCCATTTCCATTGCAAGTAGCCCCTTCTTCTTTCATTCAGCTGCACCAATTAACTCTCCAGCATCTTTAGTAAGCTCAGGAGCCTACCCTGCACTCCTGGGCCCTATTTTTTGCTGATCTTAATTTGCCACCCCGGTAGAGCTCTGCCCTCTTTCAATCCTCAGCTGCTCTGGGGATGTGGAGTTCAGGCACGCCAGGAGGACTAGTCTCCACAGGCTCTTTAGGGGTTCAACTGGGGTCTCCTTGGGTGTGCTCTGGTGAGATGAGGTGAGTCCTTGCCATCACATGCCAAAGGGCTTCTACCAGATTTGGGTAATGCAGCTTCTTTCCTGGGGATACAGTGCTGCTGTACCACTGAGGATGAGCTAATCCAGCTGGCTGCCTGCGAATGCCCATGTCCCTTCCCCCTCTCTCTCACGTGCTTTACATCTAGCCTCCAAGTTTTCCACTTGTACTGCAGAATTAAACAGAAGCAAGAACTCCCAGGGAGTTTTTCCCTCAAAAATAATTGGCTTCTGTGGTACTCAGGCTGGGAGAATCCAGCCTTTCTGTTCCAGGACTCTGTTGGTTAGAGACAATGTGAAAGATATATGTGCCCAGTCTTACCAAATCTTCCAACTGGCCCAGTTCCCCACCCACTGACTCATCCAGACACGCTGGTCTGCACGCCTTTCATTTCTTTCAGAAGCTGATGTTCCTAGCTCCCTGAATTCATGCCACAGCACATCTCGGGTAGAAACAGATCAGGCCACAACTTTCTCCATGTCCTCTGCTAGGCTTGGGGGCAGCTTGCACCATCCTGATCCATCCTACCAGGCTCAGATGGGACCTATAACAGAGATCTCCTGCGTCTTTTCAGACTTTTCCTATCCGTTTTCCTGGGAAATATTTTATTCTCTCCAAATACAGGCCAAGACCTAGGGGATGTTTCCAGATATTTTTTTTAAAACCTTCTTGCTTCATCTTCTTCTGCCCTTGTTTTGTGCCTTGTTTCAGATTATCTGATCTATAGGATCATTTCCATTATTTGTTCCAGTTTGGATCAAGAGGAATTATCAGTGTGCTGTTTCTCTCCCCGGGAACCAGATCATGCTGCTGATATTAACATGACTCCTTATGTCATGAGCAATTAATCAGTATTTGAGGCCTTCAGGGTTTTTCTGTCAGGAGGCAGCATTGCTGCTGTAGCCAAGCAATGCGTGAGTGCCATTCTTTTTAGTCATAAAGAATATGTAAAAGTATGACTCATTTTCCCAAGCCGAGCATGAGGCACCCGGAATGATATCCATGTTTCCAGGCATCCTTCTAGTAAGAACTTCATTTTCTGGGCAACATCACATAGGTTTTTCTCATCACCTCTTCTTCTTTCTCCAGCCTAAATAACTTCTGTCTAGCTCCCTATCCCCACCAAAATTGCTACTGTTTTTAACTGTGTTTAGAAATTGAGGCCAAAATCAAAGCCTTTGGTCTCAATATCCTGCTTTTCTGACACTTTTTTGTACGGTCTTTATCAATGACATTTTGTTACTGTTGTATGCTATTAGCCTTAACTGCAGTTTATCAAAGACAATTTTTTAAATCCCTATACTTTCACTGTTCTTTATTAACTGACATCCCTGAAAAACTTCCCATGTGCCTGAATGAAATACTAAGTCATCAGATTTAGTTAAGTTTCCCCCTGCCTCAGGTATTCTGGGTAATGGAGTGTTTTTCATTGCATAGCCATTTACTGCAATTCCACTGCAATTACACTTAGAATATGTTTTTAAATGTGTGTAATTACCACTAAGTTGAAGTGTATGAGCAGCATTATTAACTCTCTGCTCTTAATGGAACAGAATTTAACCTGGAGCTGTCCTAGAATTATTCTGATCATTTTTGTAGCTGTTGTGATATATTAACCAAAATAAAACTTATAAATACTTGCAGTGCAAGGTAAGTTGTGCATTGAGATTGTAAAAATAAAATTCTTTAATCACAAAAATTCATGTGCAAATTAAATAATTACCCTTAATATTTTTTTAATGCCAAATATGTTTGTCAAACACCTTTACATCAAAGCAGTGACAGAGTAGTGCAATAAATCTGAAGACTGTGCTAATATGGGTGACCTTCCTTTAATATGAATTTGTAGTAATTATAGGCATGAAGGGTGCAACCATTTCATAATTAGGTAGGACATATGATGAGAGTGCAGTTGAGTAATTATGCTGTAGTTTTTTCTTGTATTTGGATCTTTCTGTAGCCACTGGTTTTGTGATGAGGAGAGTTCCTGGAGACCAGGGTTCAAGAGTGAAGATGAGAGGCAATAAAATATACTGTAACGTAAAGTAAATTAAGCATGACTTCAAAATTATAGAAGACTGAGCCAACACTCCATTATTTTTCACCCTGGGATAGTGTCTCTGGTGTTGATGGAGATGAATGGGTGTAAAATTGGGTTGACAGACTGGATATCAAGCTTTTTCAGAACAAGCTTATGAGACTTCAAGTATTTCCTACTTTTGGTCCATAAAGCAAAGAGCATCCTTTTCTCATGGCCAAGAACTGGTCACTGACAGCACTGATACAGCCTTGATCTAACTATCACAGCCAATAAATTCCCAGGCAAACCCAGAATTGGAAAAATGGAAGAAAACTCAAAAAGTAATGAGGATAGAAGCATTATTAGCCAGTCTCACTTGAACTGGAGTAAAGTTACATTCAGGCTTGGTCTGAGATAAGGGCAAGTGGCTGAGAACAGTTTTTCTTGTGAAAGCTCTATTTTAATGGCTGAAATACAGTCATTCCTATTTATGCTTCTTTTCAAGTTCTGAAATATAACAGCCTATAAAATAAGCAGCAGGTGACCAAAAAGAGAGATACATTGGTTAACTGGCATGCAGGAGAACTCAAAATGCAGTAGAAATGCACATTTTTATAGAGATTTATGGATTTTCTTTTTGTTTAAAAAATGGGGTTTTGTTTGAAAGGTGTTTCATTACAGCAAAAAATGGAGAAGTGTGAAGAGGAGACCCATGCCAGATAAAGGGAAGTGCGTGAGATCTACTGTGTGAGAATGTCCTAGATAATGACTGACAACTGCGAGGTTTTTGGTCTCACTTTCATTTTAATGGCATCCTCCAGTGATATGCACTGGATTTCAAGCCTTTGTTGCACCGTCAGCTCCTATGATGATCCACAGAATATGGGCATTTGACAGGTCTTTAATAAACAGTTTGCTGCTGGGATGAATTGAAGTTCAGCTGGATCCAGCCTGAGTTCAGCAGAACAGACAGGGCTGTTAACTCACCTTTATGATACAAAAGA
>JAWWEU010000091.1:69445002-69465903 GCA_035583155.1 Acropternis orthonyx
GAAGTGACAGACATCCTCTCCCACAGCCCACGCTTGCAAGCTCAGCTGAGGAGGAATCGGCAGGGCTGCAGTCAGGGGACAACTGTCTGCATGAGCTGAAGGTTCAACTTGTGAAACACCCTTGGTGAAGGAGAGACACTTTACTAAAGTGCCTTGGGATTAACATGTCAATTCGGGTGAAAGAATAAAAGTGGTTGCAAAACATAACCATAGAGCCTTAGAATTGTTTGATTTTGAAGGGACCTTAAGGATCACCTAGTTCCAAGCCCCTGCCACCCATGGGCAGGGCTGTCACCCACTAGATTAGGGCCCCATAATGCTACTGTCCACCTCTTTGTGTATTTAAAAATTCAATTAATACTGAAGTCCTGGGATTGCAGAGTGTGGTACATAAAGAGAAAACTGGGATGACATGGAAGAGCAGACAGAGCTGACAAGTCTCCTTTCCCTCACTGGGCAAGGGTGAAGAATAAACACAGAGTATAACTGCTGTCATGTCACTGGGGTTTCAAAATCCACGCCTTCTGTTAGCAACCTGAAGATTTCAGATAGGAAGCGATATATTTTCATGAAATGCTTTAAATGTTGAATGTGTTCTCTATCTTGGCAATGTCCTTTTGAAAGTCTGAGATTTAGTGTTATGGATATGCAAAGGAATGCATTTCAGACTTCTACATTTCAGATTCTCTCTGAGCAGAAAAAAAGAAAGAAAATGTTCCTGTTTGAATATGCATCCTGCATACCATGCCTCAGACACAGGGTATTAGCAGCAGTGCCAGTGATTCCGTTACCCCCTTTGGTGATGGGACATGTTTTTCTTTTCTCTCTTTTTTCTCTCCCCACAACTGTTTCCAAAAAAAAAAAAAAAAAAGGGGGGGAGAGGGTGTATTTCCAAAACCCACCTCACAGTTTCTTTATTTTTATAGTCTCCCCTCCCCAACCAAAATGCATTGAATAGTTCTTTATGTAACTTCAATTAAAAAAAAAATTACAGCTGCTCCTCTGAAGCCATCCAAATCTAATTAAGTACAGAAGCCAAAGTTATATTAAGCTTCTCACTTTCGTCTTAGCATTTCCATTCATGCCTTCATTCAATGTGCTCACAAAAAAAGGAATTTCTAATAATTGTATCTATAGTCCTGGAATAAGAAAGCCACTAATCAGGAGGCCTGTGAAAGAGGAGAGATCGGAGCCTCGCTTGAACTTGGCAGTCTGGCCCCAAAAAACTTGCAGACAAAGGGGTGAAGGGAACTTAGGAGCTTAGCCCTAGGTCCAAGGAAGCTGGTGAGAATTTGTTCAGCCTCTGAATAGAGATCTCCATTTCAGCCCTAAACTGTGCCCGTACAGACTCATTGAAATGCCTTCTCTGAAGGAAGAGAGGGTGGGAGGCAGGGGAGGGAGAAGGGAAGAAAAGTTTCTTGAATATAAATGAGGTTACGTGTGGCTGAAGAGTGAGATAGAAGCTCTACAGAGATTTATTCCTGACTGACATACAGTAACACAAAGGCAATAAAATGTGTCCTTGGCAAGTGGTATTAGCAGGCAGTAAACCTTTATCTTCAGAGAGCTGAGATGATGCTACACACCTCAGTGGAAAATACTTTCTCATTTGTGGAGTGTGTTATTTAAAATATGTTTAGCCAGTTTAAAGAAGATGTAACTAGCTATCTTGCCATGCCATGATTTTGTGATTTAGGCAATCTGCAGTGACAAGTCCAGAAAAAAAGGCTCTGGACATTTTTGCACAGTGAAACTCAGAGGTCTTCCTTCACGCTGTGTCTCATCTAGGGAAAATTTCAGTCTGGCTCTCCCCACTGCTGGACTTGGAGGAAATGAATGGGATTCCACCTCAGACGAGTTTTATTCAAGAACCTTTTATATTTTTATCTAGCAAAAATGAATATTCAGTCTGGCAATATGAGGGCCATGTTCTAATCTGGTTATTCATATTAATTTCTTCACTTACATTCACATGTTTTGCAGCCAAGAACCTCTCCTGAAACCACAGCATTACTCAATAAAAACAAAGGAACAGAAGCCTGGTCATTGAACAAAAATCTTTGCCACTGCACAGCAGAGAAATTGTATTAAAATCAGTGTCCGTACAATACAAAATGGTACACAGTGCATAAATCACCTGCCCTGATTCCAACAATAGGAGATTCAATTAAAATTAACAGAGAATTAATTTGCTTGCAGTCCTGACTGAATTTATTGTGAATTTTCTGTTTGCCCACTGCACACTCATGACTAGGAAACATTATAGCCTGTACCCAGCTTCTCAACTTATTGCTCTGAGACTGTCAAAAGACTGAGAGTTGATTTCCGAAGCTTGGCCAAGAAATGTTAACCAGCAACTGCTGCTTTCTAAGGAGTAAAGTCACTTCCCTACCTCCTACTGCTCTTCTGAGGCTGGATAAGAGTTAACTTGGTAAAGTGAAGAGTGGTCTTGCATTCAGCCTTTAGAAAGTGTTCTCCAACCATTAATCCAAGGCACAGCCCTGAAGATCCTCTGCCTCCGAACTCAAAAACATCACATAGCTCAAGGGTTAGAGCAGCTTCCCACTTGTTCTGATACTATACAGTCACTCACTGGATAAATGGAAAGTTATTTTTATGCTACAATTTAAAACAAAGAAGTAAACATTTTGTGAGGTTTATATCCTGTTTGCTCTCTCTTTCCCCATAAATTAGAAAGAAATTTCAACTTGCCTTGGATCTGCTTTTAGCTCATATGTATCTGGAATTTCTGGTACATAACTAAGGACATTCATGACAGATACAAATTTCATTATTGGACTGTAATTACATTTGTTTTTCCCTGCTTTGATGTTAAATATAAAGAACCCCCAGGCTACTTCATCTAACACAGGGTTGTTAGCAACGGCTCCTGCTAGGGGAAGGCAGAGTGCTCTATTTAACCTAATCTGAAGTGGTGATGTTTATCAGACAGCTGAAAGAGTTCGTGAATGAAGGGAGGCATCCTCATGGGGTCATGTACCAAATCCAGCACCAGAATCCCTAAGGACATCAAACAACTTTGTGGGGTGGAGGGGGGTAGGGTGTGTGTGAAATGAGTGAGTTTCATTTCTCCAAAAGCAAATTAAATGGAGACACACAGTTGCTATTTGGTGGGATCACCATGCTTGGAAGTATTAAAAAAAAACATGTAGATGTGGTGCTTAGGGAACACAATTTAGTGCTGGACTTGCCAGTGCTGGGTTAACGGTTAGACTCAGTCATTTTAGGGGGTCTTTTAAAATCTTAATTATTCTTTGACTCTATTTCTTATTTTAATGAGGGCCTTCCTCATTTTGACAGCAAGAAAATTTTGATCTATTCCCTCTGCCATCACCTTTCTCTAGGACATCTCTGAACTTCTTGGTTGTGAATGCTAATTAGTCGAAATACATATAAATGTACAAATAAGGGAAATCTTTAATCCTGTTCTCTTAAGCTGTACATCAAGAAGCTTTTCCCCCTTCAACATACGCATAATTAGGGGAGTCCCTTACAGGGCAAAAATTAAAAGACTTGAACACATCTTTCAAAGATGTCTCAACTATCTAAGTGCAAAAGAGGAAAAAAAAGGGGTCAAAAGTAAAACAGAAGGAGCATGAACATCAACAATATAGGACAATACAGACTTCATCTTCCTTTCCCAGGGAGATGGACTAGTGTCAAACCTGCAGCAGTGTGGAGTAAATAAAATTGTGATGATCCTTCCCTGCTTATAAGTTGCACAATGCTTTGAATTTTATGAGTACTGTCTATGTAAGCACAAGGGCTTCCTAATCTATAACCACTTGTTTTATCTGGGCCAGGCTTGTTAAATCAAATTAGGTCTGGTGATAAAATAGCAGTGAAAATGTTGTTCTGTGTGTGGGGTATGCCTTGTCTGCAGGGCAGTGGAGGAAAATTGCGTTATTGGGTAACACCATTAGTTCAGGGGCCTTGTAGCTTTACATAAAAACACTCTTTTTGTGGCTGTGCCTCAGCATGGTCCAATGGCAAAGAAGTTAAAGTGAGTACTCACTCTTCTCCCATCCACTTTTCCAGCTTGGTCACCAGACACTCTTCTTCTGGCTTTAACTAAAGCAGCTGTTTTATTATGCCCCCAGATTCCACCACATGTTTTAATGCATATACCAGTAAGTTTTGAATACATCAAACCCATTTTTTATTAGTATTGCTTGCCAGCACAAAGTTACTACCAAGCTAGTAAATATTTTCTCCCAGACCACACTAAGCTTGAGTCTAACTTTTGGGTTTACTACTGTAGGTGGGTGGTCTCTCCTTGCTCACTCACAGGGAGAAGTGGGAGTGTCCATGGATAGGAAAGGCATCGTTGCAGCTGGAAATGTTGTGCGGCTCCGTGACCAACCCAGCTTTGCTCTTTTTGCCTACCTTCAAGCACAAAAGCACTGTGAGCACAAAAAACACCAGACTTAAGGTCAGGTCATCCTGGAGAGGCACTTTTGACAAGGACTTACAGGACAAGGGGGAATGGTTTCAAACTGCCAGAGGGCAAGGTTAGGTGGGTTATTGGGAAGAAATTCTTCCTTATGAGGGTGATGGAACTGGCACAGGTTGCCCAGACAAGCTGTGGCTGCCCCATCCCTGAAAGTGTCCAAGGTCAGGCTGGATGGGTCTTGGAACAACCTGGGATAGTGAAAGGTGTCCCTGCCCATGGCAGGGGAGCAGAAGGAGATGATGCTTAAAGCCTCTTACAACCCAAAACATTCTGTGACTTCTGTGGCTTCCCAGCCCAAGATAATAATGGAAAGTTGAGTGTGACAGCTCTCCCCACCTGCCTGATTTTTGGTCCACGTGCTAGCAGCAGAGCAAGGTCATCACAAAGCTCCATGGAAGCCATGCACACTCCATCATTTCTCTAATCCAGGCAACTGGGCCTGCTTACATTCCTTGGACTGCCTGACAGTGGCAAGTGGTGCACGGTCTGAATGGCTCTTTGCTGTCTGTGTTAGGCTTGGGCACAGCTGTGCCACCTGCACACAGCCCTGAGAACCTCACCAGGCAGTGCAGGAGCTTGGTGACAGCCTGGGACCTGCCAGCAGACCCACGTACCTGCCCAGTTGCAGTGTTTCTACTCTCCCCCTGCAACTGCCATCACAGGAGAGATTGTGACTTGGTTCTGTAGCTCGTTCCCATTATCTTTCGCATGCTAAGTTGAATAAACTATTGTTTCCTTAACTAGTCAGCATGTCTTTGTGACACTGATTTCTGAGAGGAAGCAAAAGGCTTCCTGCCAACCCAGACCAATCCTTGCCAAGGAGGACTTTGACTCTCTGATTGTATGTAAGGTCATTTCCATCACAATCTCTACCCGGGGACACAAGTTCAGGGAGAACCAAGTGGCCAACTTCATCTCTGTTTTGAATGCAAGTCCAGTCTGATTTTCAGTGGTGCTTAATTAGAGTGTAACCAGAGAATGTGGGTTTCTGCTGAAATACTCAAAGCACCAAGAAAGAGTTGTGCAAACATTCTCCAGTCCTGGCCTTTAGGATGCTTTTCTGCAGTCCTCCTAAAAAAACTCCATACTGAGCTCCCTGGTCACCCTTCAATTTTACATCCCTCCACATGCAAAAGCTTTTCCTTGGGCCTCAGTACCTTCCATCAGGTTACTTGACATTTAAAAAACTAATGGTGAGGGGACATTTGAGACTTCTGTAGATCCAACCAGCAAGAGATAAACAGGAACGATATAAACTGCAAGGTGTCAGTCTCCTGATGCATTCTCTTTAGAGGGGAAGCATTTGAGCTGCAAACCCGGGAACTGAGGACTCAGCACTGGCAATTTGACTACCAAGATGATGAGAAATGTGTAGCTGAGGACAGGCAGCTCTGTCAGCGCTGTTTGCCTTTCTGGATGCAACTTGAAGAACTGAAACTCTCCAGTAGCTAAAGTCACAGTGAGAATCACAGAATTGTTTTTGTGTCCCCAGGGCAGTCAGGAAGACCTCAGAGCAGGTCCAAGATGAACACCAGGAGCTGTTCGTCACCTCCCTGCCTTTCCTGGCAGCACCATCTGAACATATTTAATGCCACTTCCAACTCAAACCAAGTTATCAGTCTATGATTTCAGGAGCTAGCACCTCATAAAGAGGTGCACATATTATTCACCAGGTCATTTGTAAAATAGAAAAGCTCATTTCACTGCTTTGCTTTGCTCTTCCTGGGTGACCTTGCTGAGTCTCAAAGAGTGATATTCGTCTCTGTCAACTGCAGCCATACAGGATTATGGATGTAATCTTCTAAAACATCAGTGACCTACCTTTACGAGCAGTAGGGAGAAACAGGTATATTCAAAGAGTAACTCACCTGGTCTGCCTGAGATAAGTTCTGTGCCTCAGTTTCCTATTTCCCGTCTATAAGATGGGTATGACAACATTGCCCCACCTTCCTGTAGGTGTTATGAGAGAGGGTTAAAATACTTGGATAGTACAGTTCTGACGTTATGGAAACATCTTCAGCAGCCTGAATTCACTGGGGAAAGAGGATATTCAGCTGATTAGTACATCCAGAGAGAGAAATTTTTGTCCTAGTTAATTATGGTGTTACTAAATTTCTGAGCACAGCATCTGGAATTTTGAAATATTTCTCCCTGAAAATCAGTGGCTTGGGTTTTTGGGGCCGTTGTTTTGTTTTTCCCCAGTGTAGCCAGAGCAATGAAGGCTTTAGATAAATTAGACATTCAGAAAGATTTGAGGCAAGTTGGGACTGATAGAGACAAAGTAAATCAAGTCACCAGTACCATCTGCTCTGTGGGAGAGGAGGCTGGGGATGTCTTCCGCTCCTTTCAGTTAACAGATGCAGGAGATGGTGAAAAGGTCAGAGATAAATGTAGTGCTCACCTCATGCCACATATTCACAGGGGCTGGACTAAAGAGAGGCCAGAAAAACTCATGTGTACTTTCAACCTTTCACTGCAGGCAGCAAAGAGCAGTACAGAGATAGAAAGGACAGACTATTTTTGTGCAAAGCCTGGAGACAGTCACTGTAGAAGAGTGGGACCGAAATAATAAAACCTCAACCAAAAAATAATTTCCCTTTCTGCTTTCATCCTCCCTGTTTCTCCCACACCCCTTCCCCTCTCTCGCCTTGCAGAAGCCATAAATCTAGGCCATCAGAGAGAAGCTGGAGCAGCGTATTATCTTGAGAAATCACTCCCAGAAGGGAGCAGAAAGTTCACAAGTAGAGTGCCAAAAAAGGAGAAATCGCAGCGCTATCATTGGATCCGGCTGCGGCTGGAAGGCGTCCAAGCTCCTCGCACTGCTGACATCCCTGTGCATAATCAGAAATTCCTTTCAATTATGTGGGAAAAGGAGCCTCGCATTGTCAGCCCAAATGCCCCCGTGAAGATATAGGCTGCCACAGCATCACCGTAGAAGGTCATGGTGGAGCAGCATCCACGCACAGCCAGGGAGAGGGAGGGGAAGTACACACCAGCAGTCACACCATGTGCTTTTATACCACTTTGCTCTTCCATTAGCACATTTAATCTGAGAGCCTCTGAGTGCTTTTCAGGCATCAGTTGTCCAAAGCCAATAGGAAATAAGTAGACACTGTTAGACCAGTGTCAGGGACGGAATAGAAGAATGCTCAGTCATGACGTGCAAGCTGCCCTTGAGTGCTGAGAGGTGGTTCCTGCAGCCCCAAACCCCAGTGTCTTCTCACCACAGCAGCCAAGAGGTACTGCCTTCCTCAAAGGTGTGTGACCTGGGATAGCAGGGACTCAACACATAGCTTGGGATGTTCTCATACTTAAACAGACCAACCTTGTGGCATCTGGGCTTCGCAGTGTCCTGCTTTAAATGTGAATCACAGAGGTGTCTGAGAGGAGATGTCAAATTTATGGAAATGCCGCATGTTTTCCATTATGGTTCCTGTGTGTGTTTACTGAGACGTGGAAATATGTACATTCTCCTGTAAATGGATTCTCCCCCTTTTTCCCAATCTTTTTTGCCAATTTATATCCATTAATAGATTTAGTGGGCAGCCTGACAAAGTTAGGCAGCTGCATGCTGCTTTTCCTGCTAGCTACAAGGGTGTTACAAGAGGTTATTTTAGCCTAATGAACTTACTATCCCCAGACTCCCCCTCTGTTGTCAGTGAAGAGAAATGGTTTCCATCAGGAGGAAGGAGAACTTGATTTGGATGCTGGAAACCGTCTTGTAAAGTCTTTCTCCTCCTGTTGGCAGTGAAGGGAGCTTAGAGAGAGCTGTCCATTAGGCAAAAGGTGGCTATTCTCCCTAATCTGCTCCACATAATAGTTGGAAAAATGACTACCATATGACTTTTTGCCATCTAACTTCGGTGCTCTAAGTCACTCCCTGAAAGCAACTATTTCTTGGCCAATACAGAAAATTTAGGCTATGAATCACACCTAAAAGTGATACTCCAAATAGTCTATAACAGGCGGTGTGAATGGCTGCTATTGTCTGTCTCAGTGGCGAGAACCCCACTCCAGGGACCATTGTTTCAGTGTTTGCACAGCGCTCAGCACAATGGAACATTTTAATTGTCTCCCCATACACCCACTTGTCTCCAAGAGTGCATTTTTCATAACATTAACGATCTATCATGATGCTTCCATCTCACAAAAGAATGGGAGGGAAAGGAGTGAGCAGTGTGCTCTGGGTGCTGGGCCAAATAGCCAAAACCAAGACACTGCAACATTTAGAGACCTCAGACCTACCCTAATAGTTATCTAAAGCTGTGAATTACACAGCCTGGTCACTCCTCAAAACTAGTTCTAAGGTCGCAAATTGTTTGGGGTTGTGTGTCTTTTTGTATTTGCCCTGGTGATTCAGGAAATGGGGCCATCTGATGAGGGTAGCTGTGCTGCAGCACTCTTTAAAGGCTTAAGAATGATGAAAAACCACAAACAGTGAGAACAGAAATTGCACCAAAAAGCCAGTTAGGCCTTGTTAATTCTCTGCCCTGGATTTTAACTCCACAAGGCTCCAGAGCAGGACGAAGCAGGGTGCGGGACATGCAGGGAGGAGATGGGACACGCTGGCTCTGCTGTTCCTGTTCTGTGGCTCAGTGAAGGACCTCTTCACTCCACGAGGCTGTCACTTCAGCATCTTTCACCAGCCCTGTCATTATTTTGAATGAATAAATACACTGGAGACTAGCTGCACGCTGGAATGCCTGGAATGCCAATGCAGAACTCAGCTAATAATGGTTCTATAGTGTAAATCAGCAGCATAGCGGGTCCCAGTTTCACTTGGCTGTGCTCCATGAATAGCAGAAGCGACATTGAGTAACAGTGAATTGAAAATCAGTGTAAAAAGAGGAAGAGGATAAACCCTGAAAATACTCTCTGTTATGGTGCGAACTATTTTTAAAAGCTGAGAATTAAATCTTTAAGTGATTAACTCAGGGAAAATATCTTGTTCTGTAAAGCAGTCACATAACTCTGGCAAGGAATGTCTCTCAACTGAGTTGGTCCCAAAGAAAGAAGTTAATGAAAGCACTTTTTATTCAGTCTCATGTGACCTAGGATTGACCCAAAAGAATCATAGTCACTGGGGAGAATGCTGGGTGCTGCTAAAATTAATTTAGATCATGACCTCTGATTGGAGTTCCTACTGGCACAATGAGACAGCTGTTGACTTGCATTAAGTGCCTGGCAGATTAGTTCCTTTTTCTGTTTTTATAACTTTGCTACATATCTGTGGCTAACAAGACCTTAGCAGAGAACTGAGGAACATCTTTTTTAATGACCCTTCTGTGTGCCTCTGTGAGTGCATTTATGATAGGCTACTCACCATGAAGTCTATGCTATGAGATGTTGCTGGCATAGTTTCTTTGGCTAAGAGCATGAAAAAAATCAGATGTACCCAGCCAATGTATCTTTGCCAATAAAATCTTACTGTAGACACAGCTATGCTGTTTGATGAGGTTTTCACAACTACATTGGCAGGATACTGGCTTCTGAGGGCTGTCACATTGTCTCTGCTAGGAGACGGAACTGTAGTACAGCAGCAATGAAACAAAACCACCCGAGTAGGATACTTCTCAAGGCTGGCATAATTTCACTCAACTTCAGCTTCTAAGAGTCACAGAATCATAGAATGTTTTGGGTTGGAAGTGACCTTAAAGCTCATCTCATTCCAACTCCCTGCCATGGGCAGGGACACCTTCCACTATTCCAGGTTGCTCCAAGCCCCATCCAACCTGGCCTTGGACACTTTCAGGGTTCTTCTCTGAACAACCTGTGCCAGTGCCTCATACTCACTAACATAATTTGAGAGCATCCCAAAAATCACACGATTATGTCAGGGATACCTGCATAAGGTGCTTATCCCTTTTGCCAAGAGCTAATGATAGAGAGATTTTGCCTAGACTGAAAAATTAGCATTTATAAGACATTTTTTTAGCAATTATTCAAGGAGGAAAAAGGAAACACACTGTGATAAAATTGAAGGTTGTAGCCAGAAGATTGTAACATAGTCCTGAGGAAAATTGGGTCCCAAATCTACCATGTGATGACACATAGGCACGAAGGGCTGTAAAATGTGCATGTAATTGTAAATACACTGTCTAATGGGCTGTATACTTGCTTGTAAGTGCTGCTGTGCATGGAAGATGTCCCTCCTGTACCGCTGGCAGTGAATTGGCTAGTGCTAAAGCTGTGAGGCTACCAGGTTTGCTGGCAGGTGTTTGGATTGGAGAACATGAAACAGAAACACAGGCAGTGCACACATGCAGAAAAATTGTACTACCTATTGAAAAAAAAGGGAAAAAAAAGAACCAAGTATGAGCCGGATCAGTCATTTCCATCTCAAAGAGGATGGGAGGGAGAAGTCTGTCTCTTGAAGTAGCTGCAAGCAAGAGGGTGGACAAAGAGTCTCAGAAGAGGGAATCTTCTGCAGAGATCACAGTAAACCCTACGGCTCTTGCACTGCTCTGTCCCTTGGAAATTCAGTCCAACAGGAAAATACCTCAAATGAGGAGTAACTGAAGAGCATCAGGTAATCCTAGGAAACACCCTGGCAGGTCTTGTCTGCTCAGCAGGGATCCCCGTGTTAGGAGTTTCTCCTGAGTTATCAGGGAGCTGGTCTGTCTTAAATTCTGGGCTGGCATTGCTGGCTTGCTAGGCAAAGCAAGGAAAATGCTGCTTATATGAATGGCAAACACATTCATAAGTCGGAAATCTAGTCAAATTTAGCAGCCTGAGAGAATAAGATTTTACTACTGCTCATAAAACTGCAAAGGAAGCACAGCTCAAAGTGACAAAAATGGTTCACTACCTGGGTATTCAATGTGGGCAAGGGCACAGGCTCCCAGACAGCTTTCACCAGCTCTTGGCAGAGATATTAGTCTGCCAAGGAAAGACTACAGGGAGTGCAGCTGTGCATGTCCCTGGCAGTGAAAGCTCCTCAGTTACAGGCTTTCATCTCTTTCCTTTCATTAGTCAGCAATGCATGTGAACTGTGAGATGCTGCAATAGTTGATTCCACACACAGGGTCAGAGAGCTTCCCAGTCTGGAGTGCAAAGACACATTAAAATCTGGTTCAAAATTTAAATGTTCCTGATATTTTTTTGTTGAAGACCTCTTTTACTAGCAAGTTGCTAGCGCTTATTTGCTCAAGAGCTTCACCAAAGCTTTCATGTGGTCTGAATCCTGAGTGCTTTACATAAACAGATGACCTGCGACCACAGGAGACATCACATTTCTTTCAATGTGCCCTTTCCCACATCAGGTCCTCTCTAAAACTATTGTACTGGCTTTATCCACAGCAGCAGCAGATGCAACCCAAGGGTGTCAAGCTGCCAAATAACTGGTTGTATTTTAACTTCTCTGTCCCTGAGCTCTCTCTGACCAGGTGTTTTCAAGATGAGGTGGTTAAAATGTCATTTTCCACAAGAAAATGGGAAGCAGGATGGCCCAGTAGCTAAAACACTGTCCCAAAACCCTCCAGACTGGGTCCTGTTCCCATCTCCCTCTGAGAGCAGCTGTTCCAGCAGCTGTGCAAGTCACTCCACATTTATTTTCTCTCCCACCCTTTATTTGTCTCTCCTATTTAGACTAAGCCCTTTAGGGCAGGGACTGCCTCTAAGTACAAGTTTATGCCACTAACAGCACAATGAGACCTTGATCTCAGCTAGGGACCCTTGGTGTTATTTGGACTTCAGTAATAATTTTCCTCTCTGGGTCTGCATTAGCCAGATGGGAAACTCTGGTGGGGAAACAGGGTAGTGTGGACACAGAGCAAGACCCCTTGTCTCTAGAAATCAGTGAATAAAATATATCCAACAGTCTTAAGTGTCTGTGGCTCCTTAGCCCTCTGGAACACACCAGACTATGTTCAGTGCATACACCTCTACATCCCAAAACCCAATGTCCCTTCATTTGTCTATGGGGGAACAAACAGCTGGAGTTGTATTTTATGTGTTACACATGTTCAATCAGCTGACAGGCATAGTGTCAGTAGAAATAGACATAGATACACATGTTACAACTGGCCATGTTTTAAATTAGCACTGTATAATTTTCAATGGTTTAGAGGCATGATGGACTTTCCATATGAGAAGCTGCAAAGACTTGGATTATTTAACTTGGAAAGAAGGATAATTACATGGGTTTAATTGGCCTATTTCGGATGATGAATGATGTAAGAAAAGCTGATCATTCCTTCTCTTTACACTCCACAGTAATATGAGAACTGGGGCTCATATGTTAAAATAAATGGTAGGTAAATTTAAAACAAATAAAGGAAATACCCTACAGCAGAGTCTGCCTGTGGAATTCATTGCTGTGCAGCATTAGACTTGAGGATGGATCTTAAACCAGGTGAGAAAATTTAAGGACATTTTCAGGACATGATCAAAATCCTGTGCCTACAGGTGCACACATAGTGCTGGTTTTAGTAGCCCTTCCAAAGCCAGGTTCTACGTTCTCCCAGTCCCTATCTTTGCCTTCTGTGACTCAGGCAGTGTGGCTGGAGCACTTGCTGGTGAGGACCGAGGCAGAAAAGTTGAATATCTCAACCTTCTCTGGATCCTGGGTAACCAGGTTTCTTGTTTTCTTCCAGAGAGGGTGCACATTTTCCCTATTTTTTCTTTTTACTAATGACACGTCTATAGAAGCTTTTCTTGTTGCTCTTGGCATCACTGGCCAGATTTAATTTTATCAGGGCAACATCTTTCCTTTATCTATCCCTGTTTGCTAGGACAATATCTTTGCATTCCCCCAAGACTACCTGACCTTACTTGCACCCTCTGCAGGTTTCCTTCTCGTGTTTGAGTTCACCCAGGAGCTCCTTGTTCATCCACACAGGCCCCCCGGCATTTTTGCCTGACTTCCTCTTCATTGGGATGCATGGCTCCTGAGCTTGGAGGAGGCAACCCTTCATTTCCTGGTCCCCTCTTCCCTCCTTTATCCCATAGCACTCTACCAAGAAGCTCCCTGAAGAAGCTAAAGTCTGCTCTCCTGAAGCTCAGGGTAATGAACTTGCTGTGTGCCCTTCTCATTGTCCCAAGGATCTTGAACTCCACCATTTCATGGTCACTGCAGCCCAGGCTGCTCTTGAGAGTCACATTCCTCCACGAGATCCTTCTTGCTGGTGAGAACAAGGTCCAGCACAGCACTTCTCCTCCAATGCTCCAGTTGTGCAGCACTGCCTGAAGATGCATGGGTTGGGTTCCAGCCAGTTCTCCCAGTGAGGTTCTCCCAACGCACAGGTGGTACAAGCAGTCATGGGGTAGTGGCTCTTGGTTTTTGCCTCCCCAGCCTAATATATTGGGTGGTCATGCAGTGGGTGATCCACACAGAGCCCAGGATCGTCCTTTCCTGCCTTCAGACGGGGCATGTTCAAATGAATCTTGCTCCAGAATCCTTTCCTGTGACTCTGGCTTGGTTTCCAAAACATGCACCTACTCATCAGAGGGCCTGTGGTGGAAATGTGCCTTGTTGCTGGGAGAGGACATGAGTATGTGAGAGAAAATGTCCCTACAAGGTCTGCTCTTGTCTCACTATCGCTCTTGTCTAGTAGAATATTTACCCAAACCAATGAAACTCCTCCGAAAGATTGACCTATGAAGAGGATGACATGACTTCTCCTCTAACGGGGAGGATCCACTTTTGGCTGGAAGTCTTAACAAATCAGTGGTTTCATCAGCTGTTTCACATTCTGCTTGTCTTGTCCCTGATGAGCCTCCTGCTCAGGTTTTGGCTATCTCTGCTTTAGCTAAGGAAAACTCATTGCCACCAAAATCCTAAATCCTCGGTGAAAAATCAACTCCCGATCAGAAGTAATCAGATGGCAGGAACATGAGAATATTGTAATTGTTTCTCATTCAGATGAAAAGAGACGCTGCAAAATATCTGCACTGTGAAATCTCTTCAGACGTGTTAAACAGCCATGATAATCTTGCAACATGTGGGGATTCTTGGGAAAATTTATTCTTCTAATCATAAAGATCCATCCTGGAAAGAGACATTACAGTATCTTTAAACTTCATTTGCGTTCAAATTGCTCACCATAAAAGCTCGATCAGTGCCAACAAAATTCCAGCCATGCAGAAATAGGACTGCTGTGTCAGGCAATAACAGATTTTCACAGGTGAATAGACAGAACTTTTCTAACTTACAGAAGTGAAGTTATCTGTTTTGTTCTGTTAGTTTTATAGACTGGAAATCCAAACAATATTATTTGCTGTTAGTCTTCCCTTCTGTGTATCTCAAGCCATTATATTTCCCCCTCAATATTTCTGAGCTGATTCCATTAACTTGGGCTAGACAAAAGATATTTCAGCCATACAGAGGCAAAATTACTGCATGTGGGAAACAGACATCTCAAGACTAGAGCACCACTTATATCCACAACTGCAGGAGTGAATAATTCATTTGTCAGAACATGTTCAAGTGACTCTTGAAGGTGATCCAGTAAAGGAAAGTGAGAAAATGCAAGACATATAACCATTAAACACTCAAGACAACACAGAAAGCAGAAACCTCTGTGATGCTGATGCCTTGGCTAAAAAATGCTACAAAGTAATGCACAGCCATGTCTGGTGGTGTAGAAGCGTGCAGGGTATATTAAGGAACTGCTGGAGGAGGAAGTTTGGACTTTTTGACCTTTCTGCTCTAAATTCATCCCCAGTAAAGCCTGTGAATGTTATGCATGTTTTAGAAATGGAAATCAGCATTTCTCTCACTCTGTGTTGGTAGATTGGAATTTTTTGTCACATGGATTCTGCAGATTGAAAGGACATCCTTGTCCCTGTGGGGAAAAGGGGAAGAAAGCACAGGTGATCAGAGCAGGTATAAAAGCTGTGACTGTGTTTCTTCTTTACCTTTTATTTCATATCTTGGCAAGATGGTTTTTAAACATGCTTGCCAAAGTGTTGCTGTTATTTTTATTTTAAATGCTTATCTTTTGGCATAAACATTTGATACTAGATTGTAGGAATGGCCAAATGTCTAATAGTGAGATTTTTGTGACAGTTCAAGGTTAGTGTGAAATCCATAAATTAAGAAGAGTTTGCAAGATCAGTGACAGAGTTATTAGACTGAGTGGAATTTACTGCATTTACAAATACATTTTTACTATATTTAGTGGGATTATAGGAGATTTAAAATTCGAGGGTACCAGAAAAAATTCTGTATGTTTCATAGGGAAAGGCAGTGAACAGTCTTCCTGATATCCCTTTCACCAACTGGTCAACTGGGTGGTATTTATAGACTATTTCTTTGCTCCAAACAGGCTGAACTCCGTCTGTATTCTCTCAACAATGGAAAAATAGAGATTTTACCCTTTTACTCACTTTCTTCCTTTACGCTTCTCTTTCAGCCACATAAAATAGAACTGTCTTCTCATCTTAGGTCACGCTTTAAGATGATGGGAGAGGCAGATACTCAACATCCATTTTTGTGAACAAGTGAATGATTTAGGTGAGATCAGCCAATGGGCTGGACTGGGGTTATCAGTGTAATGAATGGGGAGCAGGAGTTTGTGGGATGGATTTTTAGCTATACCTGTGTCTGCAATAGCCCTCCAACAACCAGCACTCTAAAATACAACACCATTTGATTCAGCTTTTATAAAACATTTAAAGATTATTTTAAAAATGTGCTTAAACTGGGAAAAAATATGAAAAATATTTCCAACTGTCAGCTTCATTTCACCAGTAATTATGCTGACTTCACACAGATTTCTCTGTGTTGGGGTAACAGAATGATTGAGTTATAGGCATTAAAAATATTGGTTTGCTTCCATCACAAGGGAAGGAACCTCACTTACAATAAAAGTGTGAGTTTTTTCCGTGTGTGAAAGTCTTGGTTTTCTACTTGTCATTAATTAAACTTCTGAAATATTGTGTCTTATTTGACCTTAATTCCTTGGAAAAGCCTATGTACTTCTTTGTTGGCTCATTTTGCTTCCCTCTTGAAGCAAATCCATTAGACTCAAAAAATTACTCATTATGATCTCTTCTATAAAGTGAGTTTCTGGCAGCAATTAGTTCTTGCACACAGAGTTACTTTTTCACACTGACGAACGCAAAAATTTTGGCAAAACTTGGTGTACTTTACACACTATGCTTCATGTTTCTTATATAGAACTTGAAAAAAACACAAGCAATTTTAGTAGGGTATCCAAGGCCTTTGACTTAAAGATTAACACATTATTTTTTTAGGGATAAAGATAGAATAATTAATTTGCCATTTACTCTGAAAAGCTGCTATCTTGAAATTCAAACGTTAATCCCATAAAGGGACTGAGAAATCTGATAATACAGATATTCTGACTTATAGATAGATTTTTTTTTTTTTCTTTTAAAACAAAAGTCATTCAAAATATTTTGGGGTTGGTGTGTTGGGATATATACATAAATAAATAAATAAATAAGCAAACAAACAAACAAACAAATATACACATAACTACTGTAGATTAGCTTCACAGACTTTAAACTGAGTTTAGACTGAGACACCTGATGAATTATGTGCCATGCTTAAAACCAGGCAACAAAAGCTAGAACAAGCAACAATTGGATCAAACTTAACATCTGGACAAGACTTGGGGTCCAGGGTCAAGCCAAAGTTCAGGAAACAAAGTCAAGAGGAGTTCAAAGCCATGTACTACAGCCAGTCAGGAATCAGCAGAGGGTAAAAGTCCATTCTGAAGGGAAAGATCATTTTCAAAGGGTAACAGGGACTATTTGCAGAAGGCAGAGCTCCAAGTTTGCTCATCAGTATAAACACTAAAGCCCACTTAGCCCATGCTCCCATGATACATGTTAAAGCAGCACACGGGGCACACTCAACTCCAGCATGCCCAGGGTGGCAAAACAGGGTGGTGAAGCACGAATCTGGAACAAAACAGATAAGAATGTGTTTGGAAACAGGCAAGTTAAGAAGGAACATTGCCACTGGTATTGTTGGTTGAGTGTATTGCACAGTCCAACCTCCATCAGCAAACAAATGTCCAGTCTCAGTACAGGATCAAGGTCTCTACCTGCTTGCAGCCTGGAATTTCAGTGTTTGTCATGGATAAACACTTAAACATAGTGGTATTTTCCCAAACAAGCAGGTTTTATTTTATAGTTTGAAAAGTGAGTCAAGATATATTGGCTTGTATTTCCAGCTTCTGTTAAAGTCCCAAATCCCACACAATCTGTTCTCCTCAAGGCATCACAGACCTTTTGTTTCCTAATGCACCTGAGAATGAAAAAGGTGTACTAGTAAAAATTACAATATGCTGGAGGAGGGGCAAACCAAAATGTTTTACCATTCCAAAAGCCTGCATTTAATTTGCGTTTTACTAACAGACCCTGGCAAGACCTGCAAAAAGGGGGTTTCGTCCATAAAAGTATGCAACCCTTTAATTACAATACTGCATACTATAAAAATACTAAAGTGTTACAGCAGCCAACAAGGAAAAAATTAGGCTTGCAGAAGTGAGCAAATAACATGGAGTCAAAAATAAAATTAAATAATTATATCTTTCCTCTTCTGATCTACATTTATAATCTGTCTTGGTGTTTTCTTATGAATTAGAACTATGTTAAGAAACAGTGAGCTACTTTAAGATATGAAAACAAACATGATCTGAAAATCATGCCTTTTTGAGCAATTGGTTTTCATTAATTGTTCCCTTCTTTAAGTTTCCAAGCAAGGAGTGAAAAAATATATATCTAGGCAGAAAGTCAAAATTCCTTTAAAATGTGGGCTGGATTTTTATTTTTTTTTTAATTTTGCTTTAATTCATTGCAAGTCAGCTCCAGGAGGTAATTACAGCCAGTTTTTTGTATTATTTTTGACATTGAGCCTAAAGTTTAAACTGAATCCCATGAAGGATTTGACATCTGTAACGCACAGTCAGAATGATGGTCCTTTCCCGCAGTAGGTTATGATGCTGGAAACCCTGTGAGAAACAAATTTTCTAAGAGTGTTTGCTGTTCAACTGGACTGAGAGTGAGCCAAGGCTCAGACCACAGGGCAACAATGCTGTCCTGGAATTAGGGCAGGTGGCTAGAGGGAAACTCTGGTGGGTTAAATGTTTCCGTGTGGCCATGAACTAATTTAAGAAACAACAACAACATTGACTCTGATCTTGAGTGTCTGTGTGTTCAGATGTGCAGGTTGACACAGCCCAGATTAGACATTCAATAGCACAGGCCCCTCTGTAAAAATAATAATAATTAAAAAAAAGGTTCCCCAGATCTGCTCAGCTGAAGCTGTAAAATAGTCCTTTTCTTTAAGCAGTAAAATGGGTGTATTTATGATCAAACAATGGTCATGGGTAAACAAATCTTAAATAGGAAAATATTGCAAGAACTGGGTTATTAATAATGATTGCTCTTCCAGATTCAGAAACTCTCTCACTCTTCGGAACACTACTAAGTCAAAGGCACCTTACCCAGAGGATCATCTTCCCTCTCAAAAAATCCTCCACCTATAACTTACTTTTCTAAATTCAGTTAATACCAAGACCATACTTGGGATTGTGATTACACAGGAGAAAAGGCTGCTTTTTGAGAACAAGCTGGAACAAGCATCTTCCGGGGAAGCAGTTTTGTTCCCCTCAACAGGCCACTTGGAGAGATTGCTGCAAAAGAATTCCGTCTACTGTAGTCAGCAGGAGAGCCAGCTAGTCTGCTCCTCTTTGGCAACTCAGCGGGAACAAAGAGGCAAAAATACTGCTGGTTGTTCAGATCTGTGTAGTGTGAAATGTAGGTTGCCATTCTCGGCCCATCTGCCTGCTGACACCACCATCACCTCTCGCAAGGGCCCTCGTGAGATCTGGGCTAAGCTGTGGCATCTCGAGAGCACAGGATAGTGATTCATATGCCCTGTGTCAGGTGGTGAAATGTGTCCCTTCCTCCTTTGAAAATACTAATTTTTCTTCATGGCTATAGGTACAAATATGCTTAAAAACCTCTAAGGTAGAGGAATAAGTGCCACCTTTACTGTTGTCTCAATCATTTCCTTCTCTCTGCCCTACATGTTGCCAGAAGCTTCAGTTTGCCATGTGGACGAGATTACTTGTCCTTATTTTAAAGACTCAATTTGATTGAAGGTTACTCCATAGAATTTTTCTCTGATAATGTGAAATATGAATAAATCCATACCTCACCTGCTCAAGGGTCACATCTGCCTATTTCTTCCTAAGCTGACAAGTCTTTGCCTGTGTAAGGCAACTTACCTGGGGCACAACACAAGGGTAGAGCCAAAAATGATCTTTATCTGATAAAGCCAAGTTGAGAGCCAGTTTCATGCTTCTGCTTCTCCACACTCACCTCTCAAACATTTCCACCAAAGTGCTTTGACCTCTTTGTCTCCCCAGTCTACGGAATCATAGAACAGTTTAGTTTGGAATGGGCATTTAAAGGCCATTTAGCCCAACTCCCCTGCAATGAGCAGAGATACCTTGGACCAGATCAGGCTGTTGAGAGCTTCATTCACCCTGTCTTAGTATGTTTCTGGATCTGTATCCTCAGGCAGATTTGGGGTGTGAGCTATGGCCACAGAGAGGGCAAGAAGCACTGAAGTTTTGCTGCAATGGAAAGGGCCATCTCAGTTTTGCCATACTCTCATCCTGTGGCCCCAGCATGGGTCAACAATACAGCAGAGAGGGACAGATCACATTTCTGGGTGCCTGAGGAACTTCAGCAAGGCTGTGTGGCCTTTTTAATTACAAGCAGTTTGCAGGATTTTGAGCTTCTCATATAACACACAGGAAATTGTCTGGAAACCTGTCATCAGATCAAAACACTGTGCTCAATGAGGCTTGATCTTCAATCATAGGTCATCCAGGTGAGGCTTTTAAATGATGGCTAACTATTAAAAATAAATATTTCAGAGAATTCAGGAGCTCTCTTTATGCAGCAGCACTGAATGGATGAGATCTCTGCAATCTGGGAGGTAAAGGGGAAGGAGAAAAATCTATATTCAGTTCCCTGAGAAAAACTGTTCCTCCTCATAACCATCTTGAAAAGATTATTGTCTTCATTTTATTCAATTATTCCATATGAAGCAATTAAAAGGGAATAATCATCTAGTTCAGTGATGATAAATGTTTCAAGTGAGAATTCAAAGGAGATTAATAAAGGCACCATCAGTCCACATCATTGCTATTAGGATCCCTACATCTCTAATTTTTGTTCTATTTTTATTGTTTGCTGGAAAACAATTGTTTGTTTCTCTTCTCAAGAAGCTCTGCTGCAACTCTCTCATTTCTGGAGACTTTACAGCATACGCCAGGCTACTACTCAGATGTTCTGAATGTAAGGAGTTACTGTATAATAAGGAGGACTGTGGAGTTGCAGAGTCCAGACTCTACTCTATTAGTAATGCCTGTACCAAACTCAGAGAAATTGCAAGGAGCAGACTTTTCTCCATGCTAATTATTACTTTGAGAACCTTC
>JAWWEU010000091.1:69481986-69494507 GCA_035583155.1 Acropternis orthonyx
GCAACCTGGGATAGTGGAAGGTGTCCCTGCCCATGGCAGGAGGTGGAACTGGATGATACTTATGGTCCCTTTCAATCCAAACAATTTTATGATTTCTGTGGTTTTGTGATTTGGCACTCATCTCACCCCATTGCTCATGTGTGTGTTTTGCAGCAGTTGAGGTGCAGATACAAGAAGAAGATGCTTTTGCTGCTGCTTGGTGCTTTGGTTTCTTTCGAGTTCCTCCCTGTGTGGGTTGGAGGGACACTGGCAGGGAGAATTTCCATCACGGCCCTCCCCAGTTCTGGTGGGGATGGTCCAGAGCACCTCACTTACTCTCTGCAAGTGGTTTTATTCTAAAATCTCCAGTCTTCCAGACATTATTTCTATCTAAGGCACGTGGTAAGTTATTCCTGAAAATGGAAAGGACAAGTCCTTGTTGTATAGAGAGGGAGACTGAAACACAAAATTTAAACAAGTTGCCTAACTGAAGGTTTTGATGACTTGGTTCATAAAAAGCCATGGCCTCTTTCTTCTTCATCTACTGCTTTTGCAGTCTCCAGACCAACCTTTTTTACCCATCAGAAATGAGTGTTTAATTCACCTTTCTCTTCATTTTTATCCTGTGTTTGAACGAGACATAACTGTAGAGAATGATAGATTCTTCTTATCCTGGTGACTTTTTACGGAAAGGAGGCATTTTGTCATTGCCAGCTTGACAGATGATTCAAGGTTTCATCTCAACATTTTGGGGGAAAAAAATAAATAAAGTAGAGAAATTTAGTGTTTTTTTCAGTTACAACCAGCTGTTTGCATGAATGGCAGAAAACAATCAATATACTTGAGCAGAGATTTTCGAGAGCTCTTTTTTTTCCCCTTTCTCAATATTAATGATGACCTGCACTTCCTATCATAATGATTATCTTAAAAGTCTTTTTGGCTTTGAAGAGGTTGTCTCTCCTTGTGAAGGAATATAATCTGAAGAAGTCTATTACCTTATAATTCATTATTCCTTTTTTTTTTTTTTTTTTGAGTCATTCAATGCTGTAAATTAAACTGCTTGAGTTGGCTTTGTGTTTTTTTGCATACACAGCAAGGATAACTACACATCAAATTTATGAGCATCATGCACAGGTTGCTATGACAACCCCGCCAGCCGCTGTACACCAAATAACCTTGTCATGTGAATGTTTATCACAAGCACATCAAGTACAGGGTTGCTTGGTATGGTTCTTTGGCTAAACAGCAGGATTCTTTTTCCTGAATAATAATTGGTCATGGCCTTTTCTGCTATGAGTCAAAGTTAATAAACTTCTGGATTTGAAATTAACCATCAGCAGGACAATCTGAACATCGTTCTTCATAGCTGTGGTGCTTGGCGAGAAGGAGCTTTGCAAGGAGCAGTGCTCCCTTCTCAGGAAAACTCTGGATTGTTATTTTATTGCCATTATAACCTCACAAAACCCATATATAAAATGACAGGCTGTGTCTGTGTGTGTGTAGAACGTATTATTACACTGTAAATGAAATCTGACTTTTAACTATCAAATCATTTGTGGGAAATAAAGCTTACTTTTCTTCTTTTTTTTTTGTCTTTTTTTTTGCCTCATTTTTTTTCCTTCTTAAGGAGCTTCTAAAGCCAGAGCTACATTCTAATTCTTCACACCCACTTTTAGTTATATTTTTAGGAGAAATTTGCAGGCTGCACACCTGGTCCTTTCTTGTACATTTAAACTCCTCCCTGTGCACCCGCATTTTAAAGAAAATGCAGGAATTTAGCTATGTTTCTAATTTATAGTTTCAGAGCATAAGATTAGTATGTGTGAGGGATTAGTGAGCTGTGTAAATTACTCCAGTAATGTTTATACAATAGTTACATCATAGGTAAACTCCAGCTCATTCATATGAGTAAGTATAATGTTATTTATTTGTTCCAGAAGAAATAATATCTTAGGCTGTAGGTACAGAAATTTTCAGAAAGCTTTCATCTCTAGTGTAGCCCTCATATTTAATGCCTCAATAGAGCTTTTATAACCACATTTTCTTAAATGACCAAGTGAGTAAAGAGCTTTGTAAGTGAGTTTAAACAATAGCAACAGCAGAGTAAGCAAATATCCGCAATGATCTCTCTTTCTTCTCCTAATGGGTAGGATTAGTTGAAATAATGTATGGTCTTGCCCATATGTGTGTTTTTTAAATGATGTTTCATTGTTCTATAAGTTTTCACAGCCACCACACCCAAATCAAAACTTGCTCAACTTGTTGGCTTGAAATGGAAATAGACAGCATGTCTTTAGCCTGTGTTAAATGTTTGTTGTAGAATGAGTTGCACTGTTCCCCACAAATTCCTGTTTTTACCCATAACTTTATCCTCCCTCTCAAGGGAAGACTGGGTCACTAGCTGAGATGTAGACATACAAATTGCAAATGGCAATATTCAGTCAGATGTATTTTTGCTGGTTGACTTCAATCTAAATCAAGTGCTCTCCGGGAAATGTTTCGGGCAAGCACAAGGTATTTGTCTTAACCTAGGCAGAAAAAGGTGGTATTTTCTGCCTTTCAAATATGCAAAAAGATTAGGTGATTTAATTTCACAGATTTACTGCATAGATCTCTGTTTATATTTTAAATCTCCTGAGATATAGGTTTATGCATACAATTCCGCAGCATTTACTGTGAACTTTGCGATTGCCTGTGAAAAGTGTCTTCCTCTTCACCACTACTCACAAAACACTGGCTGAAAAAATAGACCAGATTTCATGCAAAAATGTGTATGTCTTTTGGAGTAGTTTTATTTTTCTTCAAGAGCCTACCTGGGGCCTTGCTAAATTCTCTAGTTAATATTTGCACAGACCTTAAGGGAGTTAGGTGTACAGCTTGCCTTCTATTGGAATCATTAACCTTCATACATTCTTTCCTGCACAATACTGAGAATTGTCTTTATTAACAACCAGATTTAGATAAAACAAAATCAGCTAATATCACCAAAGACAGATTCTGTTTATTGAGTAAATCAATATGTGTAGGAAAAAAATTACATTATTATTTGATTTTATGAGAATGTTGATTTCTGAGTTCCAATTCTGCTGTATGTGCAGTAGTCATAAAGATACAATTAATGTGCAAAACTGAGGTTGAAGATGAATCCATCTGGAGTCAGCTGTGCATCAAACACCTTTGGTTTATTATACTGCTCCAGCTTCTGGTGGAAGAGATGAGTCATCCACTGTAGCTTCTTATTTGGTCTTTATCTTTTCATCACCCTGTGGTTCTAACAACAGGCAAAGGAGCTGTTCAGACATGGAATCGCTTGCTGGAGGTACACTGGAATTAAGTTCTTTATCTGTTGAATGCATTCACAGAAGCTGATGAAGGACTGTTTCTAGTGCAGCAGTCATTGCTCATGCATTCTGTTTCTTCAGAAACTGTCTAAGAGGACTGTAAGGCATCTGTGGCTTATACAGAAGATCCAGCTATGGAAGAGGGCTTCTGCTGTATGAAAAAGTGAAGAGAAAACTACAGTTTATATGTTTAACTAAAATATGCTCATTTGAAACTTCAGGCTATACTGTACAGAAACAATATACATTCTTTTTCTTCTGCCTGTCTAGCTTTTTCTGTAGCAGTTTTTGCCATTCTAAAAATATTAAATCCCACAATAATATTTTTCCTTAAGACAAAGGATTTTTCTCTTTAACAGAATTCCTACCTGTCCACTCTGACCTAGTATATCTCAGAAATAAATAAGTAAACTGTTTCACACTGGTGAGGCCCTGGCACAGGTTGCCCAGAGAAGCTGTGGCTGCCCCATCCCTGAAAGTGTCCAAGGCCAGTTTGGACGGGGCTTGGAGCAACCTGAGATAGCAGAAGGTGTCCCTGCCCGTGGCAGTGGGTTGGAATGAGATGAGCTTTAAGGTCACTTCCAACCAAACCCATTCTATAATCCTATAATCATATGATTCTATGAAAGTGTGCTTCTTTGTGCACAAATGGCAAGACAAAACCACCAGCAGCAATTTTGCCCCTGTGGCTTTTTTGATGAGAATAGCAATTAAGCTAATTTTGATGATATTTTTCTGATTGTGATGAGTAGCATCTGGACATGAAAGCAATTCACTTTCTGTTCCCAGGACAAATGGAAAAAAATGTCATAACATTGGGAAGCTGCATGGCTTTCCTCCCTTATTATCAGATAAAGCCTCCCCAAATGCTCTTTTTATATTCTAATACCATCAAATTCAGACTCTAGAATAAGCTTAGAAACCATTTCTTTCTAAAGGAAAAGGGTTGAACTATTTTTGTAGACTCAGATGACTCCATACTTTGCTGATATTACTGAGGTGTTTTTCAGATAGTAAAAAGATTCTTGAGTTAACTACAGAATAATCTAATTTTTTATGTTTGCTTGATGGGTGCTAAGTACACATTGTTCTGTGGCACTTTCATAAAAACTTTGAAACTTCTTAAACATCTTGTGCCAAGCTCAGTGTCTGTCGATCAGCCTGTGGAAAAACACTCTTTGGGACTCCCATATGCAGCTGTCATGGTCCATAATCAGTCCACTTGGCTAACAAGAAGTCGGCAGCCTTCAGAAAGTTGTGCAGAATCTTAAAGTCAAAAAACTTGCAAAATTTTCAAGGTTTTCTGCAATTTTCACTGAAAAGTTTATTAAATATGCTGAGCATAGGGGAGAGAAGTGCTCTTTTCCCAGGGAAATTTACTCTGAAATTCTTAGCCATGTTTAAAAATTACTGGATTTTTACAATGTCAACTTTTTCTTGATTGTTCTACCATTTATGTGTTGCATCACCACATCCTTCTTGCAAACTGATTGTTTGCACTGGCAGGTGGAGCTCTAAAGGAACTGTGTGAAAGATAGGTCTCTGGACGTTTGTGGCAACTTCTCTTAAGAAGAGAGGTTTAAATAGATGTTATTACTCAAAGAAAATCTAAAAATGTGTAATGAAAACTGATCAGAAGACTCAAAATCAAGAAATGTTAATAAGTAGAATGCATCATAAGAAGTTCACAGTATTGAATGCTTAGACAGTGACCAAATTTTAAGGGAAAGTATTACACTGAGAAAGCAAACTGAGATTTAGAAGCAAAAAGTATTTATTTGAAGCTATTTTTCTGTACACATAATTCATTCTATACCTTAATTTCTAGAGTTTTGATTTATAGCAAGATTTTTCAAAGACTACAAATTTCTAGTTAGTTTTAACTGAATCAAAAACTTACTTAAATGAAAAGACTATTTAAAAAATTAATTAAAAGCTTATTTAAAAAAATAAAAATCGAGATAATGAAGATGAAAGCACAGCTCTGACAAGAGCTTATCCTGAGCTTGGGAAAGAGCCCTGTGGTCACCTTGTGATGGCAGTTGTTTTTGTATAAATCTGGTGTCACCTTACTGTCCTCCAGGGAATTTCACCATCAAAAAAACTAGAGAAGAAGCTGACCCTTTCATGGTTACTGAGAGTACTACAGAACCAGAGATAGTCACCTAGAAGAGCATGTAGAGAGACTGACATGGAAAAAAAAAAATGCTGGGGAGATGTTGATAGAGAGCAAAGGGTGCTGAGCCTGTGATGGTAACTTTATCCTCAGAGTTCCATTGCTTGATGGAAAACTGATGTTTTAGGATGTCACACTCTGCATATTCTCAATTCAAGCGGGTAAAAGAATCATTAGTTCTTCTGTCAAAATTGCCAAAGAAAGTATATAAAATATTAGAATTCTCCTTATGGTAGGCACAAGACATGGTTTTCAGTAAAAGGACACGGCTGGAAGCAAAAGCCTCCAGAAAAGCATGTAACAGAGTCTCAACAAAACAGACAAAACATCCAAATGTCATGAACTATTTCCCATGATGTGCAATACATACATTCATGGATATATATATATAGGCTATAGCCCTTTCCTCCCCTTCATGACTCCTACACTCCTACCCTCACCAAACAATCCACTTCCCAGTTGTTCCTCATAAACTGGAAAAAGAAACTTATCCATGAGTATCAAAATGACCTGGGAAAAATTCAGAGGGGTGAATAAAAATTAGTATCTCTTTTCCAAACAATTTCAGTAGAGATTTGTCATTTTATCATCCTTTGTGCATTTAAGAAACTTTTTAATAATTTTTGAGTTCCGCTTTTTAATCTTGATCATGGTTAACCACATTACTGGCACAGTTTGTCTTGATCTGGCCAATGTGAATAAAGCGTATAGCACAAGAAGGAACTGATTTTAGGGTGTTCCTTATGGAAGATAACAGGCTGATGGATGTGCCCATTCTGTGACTCACTTCCTTACTAATTTCCATGCATCCCTTATGGATATTTCCAGGGTGAAGATTGCCATTGAGTTTTTACTGCTGGCAGCTACAGCTGATTTGTGAGATACGTAACTATCATTGGCTCCAATCGGACAGGGGAAGGCCTAAACCAAACCACTACAGTAACTCAAGCTGCGGGTTTGTCTTCCAAGACCTACACCAAAGAACAGGACAGGTGGAGGGACAGCAAGTCCAAAAACTGATGAAAGTACCTGGGTTCTCCCTCCCTGTTCAAACTTTCCCATAGCACCATGAGAAATTTCCCAGCGCCTTTCCCAGATCTGGCAGGTGTTTCCTATGGGGAACAGAAGCAATAATGACTGAAAGGTAAGAATAGGTGTCCAGAGATATCTCAGTTGAAGGGTAAATGCTTTAAGAGAAAGCAAGTTGTCATCATATTGTGACCTATGCCAGTTCTTGTTAGAACTATTTGGAAACTTGTCAAGTAACAAAGTTATTTCCCATTGGAAAGACTTATTTATCAAGACTGAATTGTGTAGACTGGAAGGATGGTTTCCTGGAGGGTTTGGTGGTAGAGAGATGAGAATATAATCTCTTTTTTGAGATTATCTTGACAACGGAAGATTTTCTCAAAGGAGCTGTACCGTGAGAATGTGAGAAAGGGTGAAATTAAGAGAGGCAGATAGCAGTGTTACCATAAAGCTGTAAGATACAGATTTGTTTCACTCCTGAATAAGGAAACCTATTCTAATCTCTGCATTTGTAAATTTGTGTACCTCTTTACAAAGGTTGAGGTATGAGAGTCACTGTGTCTTACAGCCAGAGAGACCTCCAGAAACTGTGGGTCACCAGTGACTCTGTTCATTGTAGTTTTGTACTGTTAATTTATAATAATTGCCAGGTTTATGAAAATCAAGAATAGTTTATTTGCTCTCAGTTGCCTCATCAGTGATCAAGAACATGCCACAGCTTTTTGCAAGTCCTCGGGGGAATCCATTCTCATAAACTCAGGGGAAAGAACATTGCCTTCACCCCAAGTACAGTAAAAAGCAGACTTTTGGATACTGACTCATTTAGCCACACAAGCCCTGACTGGTTTTGCGTGTTGGTTTTGAGGCACATTGACTCTGACTGTTCTAGACAAAAGTTCAACCCACTGCAGGAGGTCAAAACCGCAACAAATACCAAAACATCTCAGACACAAAAGTCTGCAAAGTTGTTGAGGGGGGAAAAAAAAAAAGAGAATGCCTGCATATCTTTTTAGACACCAAACTACTTAAAACAAATATCTTAATCCAATGGAAGTTATGTGCTCCACAAAACTGAAGGTACCAGACTGTTTCCACTGTGTTGTAGGGAAAGGTTCTTCTTAAGCCTTGTCTTTATGGAAAATGTATTTCCTTATCTAAAGCAAAAACCACATCGAATATATCAGCCTTCCTTTCACCTTTGTTTTTTTTAAATTTGTCTACCTCTTTTCCCACATTTAAACTGAACACAATGGAGCATGCAGGTTGACTTTATAACATTGCTGATCCAAATATCTTCACTTCTGCTATAGGGAACCTACTTTTTCAATCTATATAACCATTGGAAAGTCTTCACATCTCTGTGTATGAATTCCCTAATTTTGTTAAAACACAGTATTTCAGTTTAATTCAGTATTTTTGGTAGGTCCAAAGAGTTTCAGATGTAAAAGCTGCTTGTGACACTTGCCTGCTCATGCAGACCTTTCAGGATTTTTGTTGCCACAGTGAGACCCACTGTTCTACTATCCCAATAACTGGTTGTGAGATCTTAGGGATTCATACATTTTCTGCACTCCACTTCTCTTTGAGCAATATTAGAGGAAGGAGTATTTGCAGTGAGGTGACAGAGAGACAGAAACTTCTGCAGATTTTCCTTCAATTCCATTAATCTTGCCTGGGAAAAACCTACACAAGCATTGAATGCTCTGAAGTTAGCACAGATTTGGAGGTGGGTTGACTTATTTTGAGGAGTGTATTCCTTGGTGTAGGAAACAATAAATCCACAAGCTCTTTCATGCCTCACTCCAATATTGCCTAAATGGAAGCACACTTCTCAAGCTGTTGATGATGTGAGTCATTGCTTCAGCAGGCACAAATTTATATTTCAGAAGTACAAGTTCCTGTGTTCCCTGACCTCAGTGACCTGCAGGATCCCAATCAAGGATAAGCATCTCCACCACCAGTGCCTGTGCATTGGTTTGTAACACTGTGATTGGCCTTTTTTCAGCTCTCAGTGAGGCAGAGCTCATACACAACCCTCCTGTTTCTTCCTTGTATCACGAATGATCTGGCAGCAGCGTGCATTTCGGGATTTTATTCTCTCCCATAACCAAGTGAGGCTTTTCTCAATGGACTTTGTCAGTCAGGTGACTAATATCCTTATGGACAAGTTGGCATGGAAGATAGCAATGTTGTTATTTCTCTACATTACTCTCAAGATTCTTTAAAAGGCTATTTTAAAACAAACAGAATGAGTGTTGTCTTGCTTTCCAGCACCTTTTTTTATCTATCCAAGTCAGAGGGAATAGGAGTTTGATCCCAGAGAACAGCAAAAGATCAGAAGGATGGTTTCCCATACTGTTGTTTCTGAAGTTCTGTAGGATCAGATGGCTGTTTATGGCTAAAAGGTGGAGGATGAATCTGTGAACACTGACTATTCAGGGCAGAAAAAGCAAGTCCAGAGCAGTGCATAGGTTTTATTTCTTAAAGCCTTTTAAATTTTATAGCTCATTTATGTTCCAATAGAATTAAATATGTGATAATGTAGTGTTCTTAATTGCAGTCTTCAGAGTAAATCCTGCCCTTTCTAAAGAAGTATCTCTTTGATACAGTAATGATTAATGAAGAATTATAATTTAGAAGAAACCATCATAGCCATCTAATCTGATGTGCATAACACCAGACTGCAAAGCCTTGCTAGCTATGTCTGCACCAAGCACTTAATTGAGTTTAAATAATAGTTTATCTTTAGCTCATTTTCAAGTGACAGAAAGTCTTCCATATACCCAGTTAAACTGTTTCAATGGTTAATTATCTCCTCAGTGAGAAATGTACTCCTCATTCCTACTCTGAGTTCACAATAGCTTTGTTTCAGAGTGCCAAATCTCATTAAGCTTAGCTCTTCCTAATTAAAGAATTGTCTGTTTTCTAACATCTCTTCCTAACATAGATATCTGTAGACTGTGACCAATTCACCTCTTAATATACTCCTGGATAAACTGGATAAATTGTACTTCTCAAATCTCTCATAGTGAGACAGGTTTTGCCTACTTTAAGTCATGGTTGTAATTCTTTCTCTGAATGTTTTCTGATTCATGCACACCCTCTTTTGAAATGTGGAAACCTCCACTGGGATACCATCTTCCATACCAAGGAACATTGCTTCCCTGCTTTATTTGATAATTCCCCTGCTGAGGTGTTCGGGGTGCATATGCCCTCTTAGTGACAGCATTGGGTTGACACCTACATGCACTGGAGAACCAACATGACCACAGTCTTTGACCTGCTTCTTTTGTGGTGTCCCTATATCCTTCTGTACCAGAATACAGTCATCCTAGCAAAACTTTCCCTCATATAATACTAACAGAGGGTAGGGTTAGATTATATATATTGGAAGAAATTTTTTTCTTTGGGAGGTAATAAGGCCTGGCATAGGATGCTCAGAGAAGCTGTGGCTTCCACATCCCTGGAAGTGTTCAAGGCCAGGCTGGACAGGACTTGGAGCAACCTGGTCTAGGGGAAGGTGTCCCAGCCCATGGCAAGGGGTGGAACTGAATGGTCTTTAATGTCCCTTCCAACCCAAATCATCCCAAGGTCCTACGATGCTGCATTCCTGAGTGTCCATCTTATGCCATTTTATGGGCTCTAGATCTGCAGAAACTTGCAATCAAATATTACCTTTGGAATTATCACTTCTTTATGTAGAGGTCTGTGCCCCAGGGAAGCCAGTCATGCCCTGAAACACATTGTCCTGACTCATTTCCCAGCCAGAATGTCAGACAGGCACTTGGACATACTTGAGAATTCATGGATAGTGATCTTGCCTCCTTTGAGGCCAACCCTCATTCCAGCCCTTCCACAAACAGTGCACCCACAGAGCACACTGCAATGTTGTTATACCCTACCTAGCTTTCAAAAACTTTCAGTTCACTGCAGACACCAGCTGCAAGCAGCAGGAGGTACATTCAGTAATATAAGTCACCTTCTGATTTCTTCCTTCTCTCCCTGAAGAGATCACTCTCTCCAGGAAAAGTACTTTGTGAGGGCTGAGTATTCACTGCTCTTTCGAGATCCAATTCTACTTCAGCTGACCCTGTTTACATGTCCCTTCTCATACCCATTTATCGGGTAAATTTCTCAAATTCTGTTGTGGGAGAATAAAGTCATCTGTTCCACTTGAATGTACAATTGTTGAAAATCTGCAAAAATGAACACAGCAGTGGACAAAAGAAAGGGTGAAAAGAGAATTGAGGCTCAGAACACTTCATGAAAGCCCTCCACCACTTAGCGTCATTACTAACTCTACAACCTGAGGCAATTTATTAAGAGTTTGAAAAAGTGGCTTAAAAAGCTGGATGTGGAGATTTCCATTAGAAATGGATGACTACTTTAAAGGTTGCAATTGGTTTCTAAAGAACAGGCTAGATGGAAATTGTGAGAGGTGAATAGCTACTGAAATCTGTGGGCTGGGGGAGGGGAAGAAAATTGCCACCTACTTGAAATAAATAGCTCTTCTAAAATAATGGGGTTTAAACTTTGAAATTGTTTTGTTCTGTGACATACAGAAGCATGTATTTAGAGTTATTTTCAACTTCTCCAAACAGGCAACATTTGTGCGGAAAATAATTTCCACATAAAAGCATGATAATGTAATTACTCTATCTGATATTTTCTACCTTTTGATGCCCTATTCATAACAATCTTTCATGTTTTTCAGCAGTTTTAGCTATCCATATGAATTCCACCTGTTCTACAAGAGAAAGAGGATTTTAATAGGAACTGAGTCACTCCTCACTCTTTCCAATAACTTTTCCCTTAAGTTGATGCAATGAACCCTTGCCAGAAATCAAAAAGGTAATAGTTGCTAATATTATGAATGGAAATTCAGTTGATATTGATTTAGCCCAACAGCAGGATTTTTAAGTGTCATATCTGAAGGTGATAGAGTGGATTTTTGCTGTTATACAGGGCATTTTATGGTAGAAGTTTAGTATTTTGGGGTGTAGGGAACAATTTTTTCTGTACACCCATGCTTACTCCTTATAGCTAGGTCTCACAGACCTTGGCTGCTTACATAGTCAGTGTGCTGGTTTAAAGGTAAACCAGTGGGAGAAACAAACCCAGCTCAAGTGAGATTACAAGTCAGAATTATAATTTACTGAAAAGATCACAACAAATATGATGGTACAGAGAAAAATCAGTTTTAACCCACAAAACCCAGAGGTATAACCCAGCACACTGAGGCACGAACAGAATGGTGTTCATTGGCCCCTGTGCTGATCACCACGTGGTCCCCCTGAGTGCAAAGTGAAAGGAAAGCAAAACCTGTTGGTGATGATGATGGTCACAGTCTGGCTGAGAGTGGCAGTCGCAGTCCTGTTGAGGTTCTGGTCCTTCTCTGGATCCACCAAGTGGTACTAGAAGTCCCCAAACCTCCAAGATTAGGTATGGTCAGGTTCAGGTGGGAACGCCCAGTACCTCCCCCAGGACAGGGAGTTTCACAATGGGTGATTTAACTTTGTGAGTCACAGGATATTTTGGAATCTTTGATGGTCTGGGTCATTGTAACTGCCTGTTGTGCCAGTCCCTAATGGCCCATTAGCAGACATGACCTCTCAGGCTGTGTGTGAAGGTGCTGATGCGTCGCCGGAGGAAAGCTATCATGGCTGAGTCAGTGGTGTAAACACAGAAACATTCCCATGCCTCACAGGGTTATTTAACACCCAGCTTGTGTAGGCTGCGGAGCCAGGTGTGCCCTGGGCAGCTGCTGCAAACAGTCCATTATTAACAGTTCATCAGAAATGGTATAGAGGGTGTAGAATACACAGGTTTGGTTGCACACACACATGATAAACTGGTCCTGGCCACTGTAACTAGGACAGTGAGTGACTTAGCACTTCCCTGTAGTCTACATTTCCCACCCAACCCAAGCCAAAAATGTTCAGTGAAATCAAAACATTGCCAAAGCACACTTCATGAGCTTGGAAAAACATTTTCCA
>JAWWEU010000091.1:69494607-69507482 GCA_035583155.1 Acropternis orthonyx
CCAGTAGACAACTCTCAGAATCATAAAACCATGGAATCATTAAGGTTGGAAAAGTCCTCTAAGACCATCAAGTCCAACTATTAACCTAACACTGCTACATCCAGCACTAAATCATGTCCCCAAGTGCCACATCTACATGTTTTTTGAACACTTCCAGGGGCAGTTCTTCAGGAAAATACTTGACCAGCTTAAGTACATATATTGTCCTCAGATTACTATTTCCCAATGTCCTCTCTTACTAAGTGACATAAATCCTGCCAGCTCAGACCTATGGTTTGAGCAGTAAACCATCAATATCCTCATCACTGAGAGTATGTAGGTCTGTGTTAAAGTGGCTGAACATGAGATTTTGAGCTGTGGAACAGAAGTGCAGGAAGCATTCTCCTCCCTGCTTGGCAGATAATTGCTTAGAAAGAGTAAAGAATGGGTTAAGGGAAGGCTATTTGGTATTGGAAAAATTTTTTTTTTCACAACTCCAACCAATCCTTACCCTCAATGCACATTTTCAGTCAGTTTGTAGGCTGAGGACAGGGTGGCATGATTAGCTGTGTTTTATTTATTTGAGTTCCTAGTGATATCTATGTTCTACAGGATCATTTAATATGTCCCTGTTACACCTCATTTTCAGCACATTTAAGTGATTCATGATCCTGCTTGTACAGTTGCAGGAACTATGTTCATTTAAGTACAGATGGGAGAAAGTGGAGAAAAGGACATAAACTGAGGTGCCAAAATTAGTAGTATAGCCACTGTAGACTTCTCTTAGTTAATGGTGGCAGGGAGTGAGCAGGTGCTCCTGCTCTGATGATTCAGAAATTAGATGGGCTGTTGTCCCTTTCTTTAGTTCTCTAACTGAAAAGTGAATTCTTGCTAAATATCTTCAAATAGCTGCTATTCAAACCAAAGGAACACCAGAGAGAGCAGCTGTTGGCATGCACGTGGAAGGATTTGCTCATGAAAAATAGGGTTCTTGACTTCTCCCTAGTACCACCTCAATAGCTCAACAACTCCTCTAAACAAGTTTAATCTACACATTTTTGCTTTCAACTTTCATTTCTTTTCATCACCCTAGAACAAATCCATCAAATATGAGGCATGATTTCAATAGCAAAACAAATAAAAATACCATTGGAAGCCAGACATTCTGGTGGATATACTATTAATTTAGCTAAATCGATAGGCAAAGAGGCCAAAAAAAACAAGACTACTCATAGTGATACATCCTGCTGAAGATAGATACAGGCAATGAAGAAATCATAGCAAATCAAAATATCATTGATTGGTGACAAAAGAGCCTCATACCTCCATAAAGAATTCTTGTTTTCCTGGGATTTATTTTCCTGGAAGGTTTAGCAAAATATAATCCTTTACCCTAAGCGTATGAACATTGCCATGCAATCATTGTTGCCTTTCTTTTTTCACTCAGTCCTTTTACTGAAATAGACTGAACCTGATGAGTGGAAAGCACAATTTAAAAACCTTTATTTATTTTTTTTCCCCACACTCAGCAATAAAAGGATGCTGGGGAGGTAATCTGTGTGTCTGAGGTTATAAAGAGCTGAAATATCATTTATAGCAGCACTTAAATCATCTGGAGATTGCAGAAGGAAAAGGATAAATCTACACAGCTACCCTGGGAGGAAAAAGAACAAATCCTACCTCTACTACCACATGCCCTTCACAACATGGACAGACTTTCTGTGTCTGAGCTGAATAATCAATCCCACTTTTCCACTCAAATTCTTAGTCATAATTTTCATTAAATTCTCTTTTCCTAACTGATGATATAAGAGGACTGATTGCTGGACAAAATATGAAAGTCATGCATGATGCCAATAGGCACAGCTTTGCAGTTTTCTCCCTGAAAACCCAAACATTTGGTCTGTTTTGCAACTCTTCCTCAACAGAGAAAAGAGTGTGAACCTTGCTTGGAGTGTCACTCTTGGTTCCCACTGGCCCTGGAAACATGATTGTATATTGAACATATTGAATTTTGTGACTTCCAAAGAAAATTCTACTTTCTGAAACTGACTCTATTCTTTTTCAAAATTTCTTCAGTCTCCAAATGGATTTTTGCTGTGACAGGTAAAACCCACTCAAGACCACTAGACAGGAACCATGCAATCAGCTGGAAGAAACCGATGATTTAATATCTGAAATTCATTTTTGGTCCAAAAAAAAATAGTACTGAATTAAAAGGAAAGCCAGGGAAGGGGAAAAAAAAAAACATGGATCAACTGAGCAGTGATGGAGAACTAGGAGTAAACAATGCATCTCTCCAGCTTTGACCCTTTGAAAGCATCTGATCTTGATGGGCCTGTTCCCAGTCTTTGCTGCTCCTTTTCAGGAATGGAGACATATTTGAGAAAGTGCTCCTTCCGTGGAAAGCAGGATAGCTGGAGAGGAGAGGGATGTTACTCCCGTCTCCTGTTTCCACATAGGACTTGGAAGCCCTTTTCACACAGCAAGGCAGAGATATACCCTCACTTACTGCAGACAAATGCCTCCTCTGCATTGGTCTGAACATAGCTTTTGGGTTTGAATTCCTTAAAATCCATGCAAAAACAAAAAAAGGAATTATCAGATTTCTATTGAAGGGAATTTTTTTTCAGTTTGTTCTGTTTGCAAACTGATAATAACCCACAAAGTGTTACTCACCACATCTGAATTTAGCCCAAAGTAGGAGTTTCATCTCCTCAGACTCTGTGTAAACTCAGAAGCAAAAGTGAGTGGCTGTGTCAGAAGGGATTTCAGAGCAGAAGTCTATAGTAAAACCAGTTAATGTCTATAATCAGATAAATGTCCATTAGAAACGTATTCCCCCTCTGGCCCAGAAATCATGAGGAAAAGGGGGAAAGAAGTAGGTGGGTAAATGTCAAATTCTTCTGTACAGATTTAACACTGCTGGTAGCACATCACAGAGTAAGGTGCCTTAGCAGCCCTTGCCACCAATGAATGAACAGGATTGAAAAGACAGGAGGATCAGGATTAATCCTAGGAGTTCAACTCTCTGTGGTGATTGAAGCCCTTAGATCAAAGAGGGTAATATGACAGGTCAAGGGAAAGAAAGGTGAGGTAGATGTGGAAAGGCAACAAGCAGGGAAATAAATTTGGCTGATTTCTGTAGTGTGCAATTCACATCCTGGTATAAATACAGGCTAACAACCCCTGCCCATTGAGGAATGTTAAGTAGACAGTAAGGAAAAAATATATGGTCAGCAGTACTTTAAAGTGCTTACTCAGAAGTACAAAGTAAATCTGCAGCAGAACATGAATTTGAATCCACAGCCTTGAACAAAAGTGTGTCTACATTGTGTAACATTCTTAAAAACGACATTTCAGACAGGCTTGAGGTCAGGTATGAGGAGCATTCTTTCATCAGCATTCAAGAACTGCTACTGAAAGATGTATTTATCACAGATCTGCAAAAGCACCCAGCTAGCTATTAAAATTTGGTAACTCCAGAAACTGGGATGTTGAGAAAAAGGTCATTCTCCTTAAAACCAAAGGGATCACATGTCGCTCTTGAATAGACATAGAAGTTTATCTGGATGCATAAATACTAAAGAATTTTATTCAAGAAAGAAAAATTGACTAGAAATTCCTGTATGAAGTTGTTATAGTCAGCTGCATAACCTGCCATCTGAGTCTTAAAACAACACCACTCCAAATCTGATTCTCTTCTCTTAAATGGTAAAACCACTGTTGTAGAAAAGAAATCCACTGTTGGGCAATTTGTTCTCTTGCCACATGTATTTCGGCTACAAAATAGTCAGTGGCACTTAGACATTAGAAATACTCCAGAGGAAGTTAATACAGATGATTAGCCCTAAAGGGGCTGTAAGATGATGAGAAGCTGAGTGAATTAAATTTATTTCCCTTAGTGTGAATCTGTGGAGTTATGTTGAGGTTTACAACATTTGTGTTCAGAGATCTCACCGCATCTGTATAAGGGGAGGGATGTAGGGGGCTTAGTTTGGGTGGACAGCAAATTGCAGGAGGGAGGGAGAAGAGGATAGATGAGGTCTTTTCATTCCATTTTTCTTTTTTGCTGCTAGCTGATTAGGGAAAGCAAGGGCATCTAGGATTCTGCATTTGAAAGGCTGCTAGATGACTGCAAGAAACATTAGGCTGCTTGAAAATGTCAGCACTTTACACTTTATGTAGGACTGAGCTGATTGCTATGGTGAAGAGAACATAAGTGATTCAAAGGTGAACCAGAGGTCTCCGTGTTAGATATGTGAATGCGTGCCGAATGGGGGAAGGGAGCCTGGGTCCACAAAATACTGGAATTCTTTCTTGTCTCTAAGCAGAGTCAATAATGATTTATATTTCCTTTTTGTATGAACTAGTGACTAACTTGTCAATGAAAATGCCTTTAATTTGGTATCAGATCTGGAAAGCAAGATAAGGCAATCAGCAGCTTCTTCCTGCAACATCCTTATCTGTGGAACAATCTGACTAAAGAGCAAAATGGGTCTTGCTTCGGGAGCAGGAAAGGAAGCTCTGACTTAGTTAACTCGTGGAAACTAACACAGGGTCAGATGCTGATGCAGGACAACCTGTTTTCCTGTCTTGGGCATTAACAGGTTAATAATCATCCTGATGTTTTCTTGAGATTTGTCCTGATGAAGCACAATGACCTATAATTTTTTTTTCTTAAATTTTACAACGGGCAGGACTTATTCTGGTTAACTGCAATAGTTTCAGACACCCCTTCTAATTAACTGTGGTCTCACTACAGAGCTTGGATATTGAAATAGGAACTATTCTGCTTGTCCCAGATAAACACCTTAGGATACATTGAAACATTGCACTGTCTTTTGAAGGTGCTTTTTTTAAATGATTGCAACAAAATAGACAACAAAATTTTATCACTTGACATTTAGCGGGAAAAATCCCACCTGTGGGAAACAGTATGTGCTTTCCTTGTGTAGATTTACTAAATGCATAATAACACCTTTAAAATAATGAGCTCCCAACTGGGATGCATTATGTGACTTTATTTTTCAGAAATCATACAATCGTATGTGTTAGAAGGAACCTTAAAGGTTAGTCTTACTTTCAAACAGCCGGCAGGTGAAAGAACCTCTATTTGACCTGCATTGGCAACTAGAAAAAGAAAAGACAAGGCACACATGCTGAAAAAAATATAGTCTTTTCATCTGATGTGTTGTTAACAGAAGTTTCCGGTCAGCTTACTATTTGGCTTCAGTTCCACCTTTCTAAAAACTTTAAGTTTTTTAAACATTTTAAAAACAGAGGGCTAAAATATAGAACAATGTGGAGAACATCCATTAAAAATTTCACTAGGAGACTACAGTCTTGTAGAAGAGGAAACAGGATCATAATTTAATAATTGTAATTATTCTCTCCCTTTTTATCAGATCATTGGCTCTCACAGGACACAAAGCTTTTTGAGACATATATATTGCCTAGATTTTCATCATCCAGAGGGGCAGGCCACTTCATGAAAACTCTAGCTTCAGATGGTGTAAGAGATGCTCAGTGTCCCTGTTTGCCCCAGTGATGGATTGTACTCTCTACTGCCCATGTTCCTCATTTCTCACCACACAGTTGGATGGGGTTACCTGCCCTGATTATGTGTCTGGCTGAGATAGAAGCCTTGATCATGACACTACCTTATGAAATGGCATCTCTGCAAGGAAAACGGGTTAGGGGGATCAGTCCAGGGTTTCCCTACAAAACAGATGAGTCCCAGAGCACAGACATAACCAAGTTCCCAGCAGTCAGGTCTTAGAAGGATTCATGGAGGAAGGGCTGAATGGACCAAGAACTGGAGAATCCAGCGTATGCAGTTACCTCCTAGTCAGGTGTACTCACTGAAGCCACTTAGGTTGACATTTTGAGATTGATTTCAGGCAGCACTGTGAACCAGTGGTAGTTACTGCTCAGCCTGCACCAGATTGTCAGCTCAGCTCCAAGACAACAGTGTATTGCAGGAAAAGGGCTTACCATAGGACAGGACTACGCAGTTGTGAGCTGGTAAACTTCACAGCACTGAACCATCATCTGTGGACTCACTAACCTGGATCATTTCTGCTTTAAGGATTCCAGTGAAAATTCTTTGAGGATTTAAGAGGAAAAGAAAGAAAGAAAGATGAAAAGAGAAGCTGCTCTGGCTTCTGTCATTGAAGTCAGTGAGATTCCCTCTGTAGCACATTCCTCTTCACTGTGCCATCTAGATTGGGGCAGGTACACGAGGATGGTGTTAGAAACTTTTTATGTAAGTACTGAGGGTTGCTCAAGACAGGAAAAAAATATTCTATTTGGGGAACTGAGCTCTTACAAAGCACATGGGTAACTCCCACAATCTCTGCTGTGTAGCAGGCAAGGACAGCAGCAGCAAGTACAGGGTAGCTCAGCACAGGGGAGACCATCAAAAGGAGAGCTTTTAAAAAGTCTTTTTGAGATGAATTTACTACTCAGATCTCCAGGGCATTAACCAGTTCCACTTTTACTGTTTCCCATCAACTAACCATCTGCAGGCAACACCTTTTAACAACTTGCTGTAATACATTTACTGGACATTTTGTCATTGTAGTATATTTGAGATATCAAAAAACAGCTGGTAGAGGGCCATAAACAAAGATTTTATTACATATTGTTTATCATCACTTTAGTTTTGGAAGGCTAACCAAGAACGTTAATGCATAGCAACATTGAGATGCATCTTTATGGTTGCCAGGAAGGCTAAAGGTTATTTCACTAATAATATGCAAATGGAGCCTTTACTGCATATAATGAATAATCACTTTAGATTAAAGACAGAAATTTCCTTTAGTAGTGCTTGCAATAAAATCTTTTTGCATGAATTTAATAATTAATTTAAAGAATTATCACTTCACTGAGCCTGAATACATTATTTATTAAATGTAATTGAAGTATTTATTAGGCGAGTAATAAACGATGGACAACAGCAATGGGTGGTTTCGCTGTTTATAAAATAGCCTCAACCTGTGTTTACAAGTAGGGATGGTAGTATTGCTGCATTGTTTTAACACATAAATTATCTTCAGAAAAACAGATATACTTGCTGGCATTACTAGCTCAATTTTCCGTACTGTTTAGTTCTTCTCCTTGGATGTAACAACAGAGGAGTCAGAGTATTGTCACCATAGACTACATTACACTGGCAGTCTACACCCTATTTATGTATGATCTTTTTTCTGACTTTAGACTCAATAAAATTTAGGTTGCTGGCCTGTCTGTCCAGTATTTGACAGTCTCAGCCTACACATAAAGTCAGAGCAACTGGTAACAGGCAATTTACACATCAGAGCCTTCAGATGAGAGTAGCACTGACTTATATTGACTAACAACAGTAGAGCTACTGAACAGTTTCAGTTTAAAATGAATTCATTAGAATATAATGAATTTAATAGCAGTGGGATAAACAACCAGATCAGCAATACCAGCTACCCTTTTATGTTTCTACAAGAGTTTGAAATACTACCACTGGTTAAACTGCTTAAAAACAACAAAGTTTAAGCTGGTCCAAAAGTCTGTAGGCAGCATCATTGGGTTTAGGAGGCCAAGGAAACTCTCTATGGGGGTAACTATTTCATTTTCTGTATGCCATTGGGTCTAGAAGGCCAAGTTGACAATTTTGATATTAATTGTTACTAAGTAGATCCATTCATAAAGATATTTTATTTCCCTCCTCATCCAATAGTCTGCAATCATGTTGCAGCAGAATTGTATAAATAGAAGTAATTATTTTTGGAGATATTCTTTGTGGGGGAAAAAAATTAAGAATTTCTAGCTTTCCTTTCATCCATGTTGCCCAAAGAGCTTAAGTTTAATGTGGAAAAATATTTTACTTCTGTACGGGGTTTCTTGTTCCAAAAAGTGCTGAAGCTTTTTACTTGTAATAAGATATCCAGTTACCATACTGCTGTTTGTGGAAAAACTCTGACTCCTTGGTGTATTCCTAAAGGACAGTGCCTGCCATATGAAAGACCAGAGCATGTGTGTTCTGCTCTGAATGTATTCCACCTGCTTGTCCCAACACCTTTCCAGATCATCAAGAAACAAGTGAAAACGTGATCTTAGCTGAAATGCATTTTTTCTAGATGCACTCAGCTTCCTTTCTCCAGTCTAGACACAAAACCCACCACCAGAAGAACTAGGAGGATTGCATAAATACTTAAAACCTGTGGGATCAATTTGAAACCAGAAGTTCTGGCAAGAAACTCCAAGGTTTACTAGACAGAAAGGTTTTCCAAATGTATAATATAGCACAGCCAAAGAGATTGGAAAAGTGTTTCTTTAATAACAAAAGACCATCTAAGGCATAAAATATTTTCTTACATTTAAAACTATATGACACTGACTCACATTTCAGCATATTTTCCTTTAACAAGTATGAAGGAAAAAATAAGCTGGCATAACGTACTGCCAACCCAGAACTTTAGCAATACCCTGAATCACTCCTGGATCAATTTATCTTAGATTAAGTGAAAAACCCAAAATGTTTTCATAAAACTTCCCTGTCAAAGGTTGCTCACCTGTATTTTCAGTAAAAATCATAGAATCTTCTGGGTTGGAAGGGACACACAATAGACCCAGAAGTTGTCCCACATAACAATAAGATACCAAATTTGAAGTGGTCATCATAGAATTTTTAAGGTTGGAACAGACCTCTAAGATCATCTAGTCCAACCATTATCCTAACACTGCCAGATCCACCACAAAATCATGTCCCCAAGTGCTTTTATGAATACTTCCAGGGATGGTGATTCCACCATTTCTCTGTGCAGCTTGTTCCAATGCTTGATCACTCCTTCAGTGAGGAAGTTTTTCATAATATCCAATCTAGGATTGTGCACTGCAGAGATTTAGGAACCTGGTCCTCTCCTGTTAACAGTGGAAAGGTTCTTTGATCGCTTTATAGGCAATAACACATAGAAAACATACATTCTGTGTGAACCTATCCAGTCTGGTGGACATGTACATACGCCAAGATCTGGTGCTTAGAAGTTAAAATTGAAAGTGATCACTAGGGAGAACAGTAGAGCTGTGATTTGGTGCTCTTGCACACTCTTGGTGTTTATGTGAAAAGACTGAACATCTTCCTATCAGTTATCTTGTTATTTGTATTCTTGAAGAACTTCTGTGGTGTCTGTATGGTTGCAACCCAAAAAAAACCCCCACTTTGTGACATCTATATGGAGACCTGCTGAAAGTTTTAGTAATTGTTTTTGGTGTTGCAGTCTATAATGTTCCTTTCATTTTCTCTGATGATTCTTAAGGATGGGGAGGGTCAGTTCCCTGAAAAACTCAGATGTTTTTCTGCTAGAGTTTTTCCATGGCATTTTTTTGTTGTTATCATTTTACTGTACTAGATTGAGACATTTAATTACAAAAGGGTTAAATAACTGCTTCAGAGTTAATTGCCTTTATCTTCAAAAGTTTGTTAGGTATTGTGTATGAAGAAGTTTCTTTCCCTTCCCCAGCCCCCTGGAAACCTGACAAAGGCAGGGAAGAGTGCTGGGTAAACATTTCACCCAGTTTTCACTGCAAAACCTTTCAACCAGCTTAATTGATTCTCCCACTTGACTGTGTAGTACAAGAGTTTGATGTGGTTAAGTATATACTTGTCTATAAAAGTGAAAAAGTGATATACAAGAGACACTTGTGACTTGTGGTCCATTATCATGATTATTAACTTCTCTGAAGTCCTGTAATGAACAATCTGTCATTTACAAGCCAGTAGTACATCATCACTTAATGGGCTGAATACTTCTGTATTTCTAGAAAGCTAAGTAACAATCCATTAAGCAGCCTGTGCCACCATAACAGATCTTAACTGGTCTTGGACAGAGGGGTAACATGAATCTCTTGAGCTTTCTGTATGTGTTTTGAATTTTGTTTGTTGTAATAAAGTGTCCTCGCACTGGAAATCTTGACACAATAGCTTGTGTCCAGATCACTTGTGTATTTATGTGTCACAGATGCCTGCCACACCTATCTGCTGTCATCCTCTGGCACATTATTGTAATTTATTGTCTGGAAAATTCATCTCTGCTTGTGTGTCTAAACTGCTGTTTTCATCTGCGTGTCTGAAGATCATTTTTTTAGAGTTTTCTCAGATGGTTTTGAACTATATGTTTGACTTTTCTAGTGACATCCTGTTGTGGAAAACTTTAGCACCTGAGCCAAATTATACTTAAATCCTTGTTGTTACACTTTCTTATTGCTGACTATCCATAAGTACTCCTGAAAAGATTCCTGCTTCAAGAAACATCCTACCAGGCCTGTTTTTTTTCCATTCTGTGCCCATTTTCAGAAGTTTAGCTGATCTGATATATTGATGGCTAGAAAGACATTTTCACTGGTTTGAATTGATTACTCTCGTCCAGATTTTAAAAACTTTTCATTACCAGACAAAAAGTGAACACTTTGAGCACTTTATGTATCAGATTCATATGCAAATCTTATGAAGAAAAGCCTTTTTATTAAAGACGTAGTCATAAATAATTTACCAATGGCTACAAAATTATTTATAGTTGGTAATCTGATTGTTACCAACTCAAACAAATAAATGGATGATATAGTGTAGACAACATCTTTTATTGATGTGTTTATCCCCGTCTTTATCAGATGTCACTTCTGTCAGCAGCAAGCTTAAAATATCTAGCAATCATTTCTGAATCTTTTAGCACTGTTTTATATTAGCACCTTTCAAAAAATATTGACCTATTCATAATGTTCATTTTTTTATAGTCCAATAAATGCTTCTAAAATCATCTACTCTTGCTTCCTCTGGGATATTTATAGGGAAACTTATACCACTGTGTCAAACTCCGTGACAGACTTTTCCTTAAAGCAGACATAACAATGTGGTTTTGTCATGTAAACTCATACTCAGTAAATAAGAACTTTAGTTATCAATTTTAACTCCAGGCTGCCATTAATTCTTCAATGCATACTCAAAGTGATTAAACTGCATTAAAAATCCCAGCTACAAAATGTGTATCTGTTGTCTTTTGATTTTGTATCTGGAAAAGTACCAATCAGTTGCCAGGGTAATGGGAAAATTTCCCTTTCAGGTGGATTTTTAAGACATTTTTATGCTATATACAAACATGTATTTAAATCATGCACAGATTTTGGGAATGTGTAAGGATGGACTTAAGTACATATGAGACACATGTGTACTTTTTGATAACTTCCACTATTTATTTGTAGCTTTGTCTAAATAGCCCAAAGCAAAAATATATTCAAAGATTAGTCAGTAGTTATGAAGAAAGCTTTAATAATTATGGTTCTTAAATTAAAGTGCTAGGATATGATGCACAGTTTACAGTAATAGAGTTGAGCAAAAATATCACCCCACAAAGTACAGTGTAAACAAAATGATTAGCAACCTCCCAGCCTCAAAATAAAAAATGACAACAACCTCGATTCATAAAGCAAGCAGGCCTCCTTTGGCTCCAAAATAAATACCAGCTTGTCAGACTGTTTGACTATATGAAGCACCTGGCATGTTCTTGATACTCTCCAGGTTGTAAATTATAATGAAAAAATTTCACAGACCTGAGCTCAGTGACCCATGTGGTTCTCTTCATCTCCGTGTTCCTGTGATTAAGTATTCAAACGAAATCTACAGAACCTGGTCTAACTGATCTGCTTATCTTCAGATGCTCAGGAATACCTCTCCATCTGTTTTCCATGTATCCATCCCCGTGGCACCTGGGATAATTAAGCATTAAAAGTGCAGGCAGGACTTCAGTCAGCCTGTTTGAGCTGTTGCAACCTGAGCTTTGCTTCAGACCCAAACCTTTAAATGTACTTAGGGGTGGGCTTCTGCCTTTAATAAAGCTCCTGGCTTTGCCTGATTTTCAGATGCTGAAAAGTTCCAAAGTGCAGTGGAGATGATCTACACCCAGGAGGTTTCAAAGAGTTGACCAGGTCACCAGCCAGGTCTTGAGAGGGTTTCTTTGTTATCAGTCTGTGATTTAGGCACCAGTTAGGTGTTCAGACATCTGTACCCCAAAAAAATTCAAAGACAGATCTCTAAACACCAGCAAAATCTCACGTGTCTAAATTCATAGAAAGATAATTTCTTTTGATATTGTAGAAGACATCTCCGAATTTCCATTCTCTTTCATAGACTCAATATTATCTCTTTGCAAAGCAGGTACATAGAGAACACCTGAACCAAAAGGCAGTACAAGAGGTTGCCACATGAGAAGCACTCAATTAGGAAGACCTTTATAACTGGGTTTTTGTTTTGCTTCCTTACAATTCAGAAAATATATTTGTTAAAGAATATTTATTGAATATAGTATTTTTCACCTGTTTTATTAAAGATGCCTTTCCTATTCTACCTTCTTGTGTTCATATTCCACTGCTCTTCCTCTTTTTCTTCATTTACTTTTCTAAATATTTGTCATTAGGGTAATTGAAAAGATAAAAAAAAATTTAAAAAAATAAGAAAGAAATGAAAGAAAGAAAGAGGTCCACATGGTTTTCAGGAAGAAAATATTTAAACAGACTGATAATTGGTTTCTACATGGATTTGTCTCCTATGCTGTTTAGAAAGCCTTAACTGTGAGACAAGATTTTTTGTCATATATCATGCACACTCTCACACTGAAGCAGCCTTTATTTGATCTTTTAATCAGAGTGCCAGTGTAGAGGAAAAAGAGAGATACAAGACAGTTTATATAATGCCAAGTTGGCTGTGTTCCTCTGAACCATCTGCATTTCCAGCCATGGTCAGACTAAATGTCTGCTAATGGTCCCCTTCTTCTGTGATCCATTTATATCCCTCTTTCTCCTTTCTCTCTCATTTTTTTTAAGTGAAAAATAAAAGACATGACATTACTGGACTTGATCTGCTGCAA
>JAWWEU010000091.1:69528222-69544001 GCA_035583155.1 Acropternis orthonyx
AATAAAATAAAATAAAATAAAATAAAATAAAATAAAATAAAATAAAATAAAATAAAATAAAATAAAATAAAATAATTTTTAAAAGAAGATTTGGCATATATTTTGAGGAGAAAACTGGAGGAAAGGAAACATGAAAAAAAGAAAGACAAACACAGCTGGGTGGGGGGGTTTTATACTTTAATTCCACAAATGTGCAAACAAAGCAATGTAAAGGCTGCGGTGTTGAGTACATAATGGCAGCAGCTGCTGGAAGGAGTCAGGTCCTCACCTGCAGCAAGCACACACAACCCCAGCAGAACAACAGAGCCCACACTCCCCCCTCCAGGAGCCAGTTCAGTTAAAACAATGATGCATGGTATACAAAGGATTATAAACTGAGCAGGTCAGGTATTTTTCAAATCCAAGATGACACTTCTGCCTTGTTGAGCACCAGTCAAAACAGCTGCAATGAAAAAAATATGTTACCTAAGAAAACATTTTGGTTGAGGCAAGAGTTGGGTTGCAGAGCCTGGATGGATAAAGCCTGTGTGTAACCAGTAACTCCCTGCCTTTGTTCAAGCTGGGCAGCGAACAAGGTGAGTTTGAGTTTTGTGAAGTGAGGGAAAACTGGAAGGAGGGTAGGAAGAAGTCTAAAGCTTTACATTTACAGAAAAATATTGTTAATTATCATTTTTTCTGAGTTGAAAAAGAGTGAGCTGGCTTGAATACATACAGATCTGCTTGGATGTCTTCATTTTTTTGTAGATGAATTTAGACCCTTGTGGGTAAAAGTTCTTCTCAGCACTAATAACATGCAAACACATATGTGCATTAATAGATTTTATTTTTTTAAGCAAGTTCCTTTTCTTTATATTATCTGTCTGTTCTTGTATCTTTCAGAAATAGCTTAGCTGGGAAAATAGATGCAGCTTTTAATGTGAAATAAGAATTCTTTATGAGATTTCCTTGACTTTTTAGCCAAATTTTTCCATCTGGACTCTGAAACTGCCATGTCCTGATATCTCCATTAAAAACACGCACACTCTGCATAATTTTTAAATGTTCCAGTGCAATGTCTCTCTTCTCTCTTCATCAACTTTTAACTTTTCAGTACCAGCCTGAAGGCATTTTTTGAAATTAATGCCCAAGAGTGCAGTGCAGAACTACCATTTCAGGCTCTGAGCAGACTCAGGCAGCTGTGGTTGAACTGGTGACATCTCACTGAAGTTTTGAAAATACTTTTTTTTTTTTTTTTTTTTTTTTTTTTTTTTTTTTTTTTGCTGGACAAGGAGAGTTACAAGACTGAGACATCACCAATTTTAATAAGGATTTGGGAAGTCATGTAGGGCTTTTGCTGTCACATAATCAAGACAACATGAGCAGCATGAAGCAGCGTTAAATGAGGAGTGAAAAGCAGACTGTCCTTAGACTCCCTTCCCCACAATCATTCTGAAGCATGGAACAGGAAATTGCCCGTATTTCTTGCACCAACCCAACTTTGAACCCTGAAAAGATAAACAGTATGCAGCAAGTTAACGGCACAATTTCAAATTTAAATTTGTCCCCAGTATAGACACATTTTAGGTATATGTTAGTTGCTGGTGAGTAACATTACCCCTGTCTCTGGAGCCTGATTTAATGGATATTGGGCCGAGCTCTTACCAAATATAAGACATTTTGCTATGCTAAGTCATTACAGCTTTCTTAACGCAAAATCTCTACAGCTTCAGTGGTTCCTTCTTGGCACACGGAGACATATGAGCACTGCCAAAATACAGAACACCTCTGCCCTTTCTTAAAGTAAAAGCCAACATATTTGGAGCGCTACCACTCATTTAACTAGACTCCCCAACTGCATCTTTAATTGCAATTCATGGAATGCATTTACTGCTGTGAGATACGCACAATAAGCTTTCACAGTTGGTCTGTAGCACAGTATCTCTCCACAATCTGTAACTCTAAGTAAAAGAGTCTCCAGAGAAGGATATAGCAGTCCATCCTGTTTTAACAAACAACCAAAAGCTTAAAAGGCTCAATTCTCAACAGAGCATGAGAACTGAAAAGGAAACTACAATTTCTAGAGCATATTGAGGGTTTCAACCATCATACTGTTATTTTAATCTTGAAAGTTAATTTCCTGGGGGCGAGTGGATGAGCTCTAGGAGTGCTCTAACAGGTCTGCTGTGCTGGCGTAGGTACCCAGCAGACCTCCCTGGCCAAGCCTGGATAAACTTAGTGACTAGGTAGATGGCAGATGCTGGCACTGGTGATTCAGATGCTGGACCTTCTTGCTCTGACTCAGTGTTGAACGAGTACCCACACGTATGCCTCTGGAGGGGCCATCTCTCAGCAGAGAGAAAGCCCAGACTACTAAGTTGTCAGAGTCATTAAAGGTTTCCTGGGCATTTTCTGCATCATTGGAGGAGTTTATAGGTTTACAACGTAAAGCCTGGGTTGTCATGTGTTTTCTTTGAACTGCATCGAGACTTAACAGGATTATGATGGTCCCCAGTACAAGGCAGAGCCTGGAAGCCAAGGCAAGAATTTTGGTTCACCTTGTATACAAAGGGTGCATAGGGGGAAAATGCTTTAAGGTGTTTTTTCCAAGCTTTGTTACCCTCATTAGTCATACAAGGAGTGTCTGAGGTCACTTGGTTTATTCAGTCTGGAGAAGAGGAGACTGAAGTCAGACTTCATTGTGGTCTGCAGCTTCCTCACAGGGGATATCAGAGGGGCAGCTCCGATCTCTGTTTTCTGTGACCAGTGACAGGACCCAAGGGACTGGCTGGAACTGTGTCAGGAGAGATTTAAGTTGGCTATCAGGGAAAGGTTCTTCAACCCAGAGGATGTTCGGGCACTGAACAGGCTCCCCAGGGCAGTGGGCATGGCCCCAAGGCTGGCAGAGCTCAAGGAACCTTTGGACAAAGCTCTCTGGGACACGATGCGATTCTTGGGGTTGTCCTGTGCAGGACCAGGAGTTGGACTCAATGGTCCTTGTGGATCCCTTCCAACTCAGGATGTGGTATGATCAGGAGTGAGTCCTGGCTCCATGATACACATTGGCATAGGATTGATTATAAAGTGCAGCCCATAACACGCACCAAACTCTGTTCCCCACACAGAGCAACTTATTTTCATTTCTTAAAGTCATGTGTCCCTGGAAGGATAAAAAATAAAAATTATCAAATCAATTTGAATCTTGAGGAGACAATATTCTGATTTTCCAATCCCATTATAGATTTTGCCACAGTTTGGATTTTGAGTCAGCAGGTTTCAAACCTGCTCAGTAGTTGCTGGCAACTAGTTTTATGGAGATTACCATTAGCAAAATGGTGGTAAACTCCAGTGCCACTCTCTCAGCTTCCTCACTTCAAGGTTATTTCTATTTTAGCTGCTCTCAGCACTTAGCAGTGTTTTTATTGCTAGGGTCATGTAGGCAGTGCAGAGGAATGGAATGATTGCCATGGTACATGGCAGCTTGGTCATGCATTAAAGCTGGTTGTTAATCAAGCTCCTAACAAGGCCATTAGCTCTGTTTTCTACAACAGGCCAAGTGTCTACCAAACCAAGGCAGTGTCAAATGAAGACGATGTCTTGAATATCAAATCTCCAGTTTCAACTGCAATATTTATGAGTTGCATGCAAAAAAAGACAGCACTCAAGAGTATGGTTGGGTAAAAATTTACCTGGAATATGTTTTTTCTACAAAGATGACACTCAAGGTGCAGGAAAATTATGAGCTTCCAGTGGTTGCTTCTTGCAGAGATATAACTTCATTTTCCCTAAAGTCTGTCTCCACAGATTTTAGGGGAAAACTCAATTGATAAGAATAGATGTGATTTCAGCATTATTTCAGATGAATGGTCCCCCTCTGCAACATGAACACAAAGAAAGAACCAAAGGGATATTTCTCCCTTTTGCACACATAGAAAGGTGGCCTTCCAACCCCCTGAGGCAGGAGAGTTAAGATCCCAACTAAGACCTTAACTCAGTCTCCCCATTTAACTGTAATTTCAGACTCTTTTACAACAGGTTTGATGGCTCAAGCTTAGCTATGGCCTAACATGACTCAGTGGTCACCCAGAACCAAACAAGCTGCTGCCCTCACAGCCAAACCATTTTTCAAGTCTGGGTCTGCTCTTGAAAGGGAGCTTCAGTCTGTCTGTGGCCAACAGGATGGATACTTCACCATGGAAAGTTCTTCCATAGGAGTACAATTTTTTCTCACTCTTTTATTCTCCTTTTAGTTTCTCTTCCATTGCTCCATTCTGTAGATAGCAGTTGGGATGGACAAAGAGTTAATTCTTTAATTTGCCTGGAAAAGCAGGAAACACAAAGTAAAAGCAGCATAGCTGTAAACTAAATAAAGCTTTACAAAAAACACTCCAACAAAGCAGAGAAATCACCCAGGTTCTGTTTTCATACAGGACTACCAGAAGCTCCAAAAAGAAAAAGCCAAACTCACAGAAAAGCATCAACATCTGTTCATGGTCCTCTCCCTTCCAGCAGTCTGCTCAGGAGAGTTCTGAGTGTAGTGATTCTCTTCCCCCAGCGACCTGCAGGTGTTGACCTGGAGACATCTTATTTCAGATCCATCTTAAGCAACAGGAGAGAGAGGAGTGAAAAGCTTTCACCTGTTTAGGACAGGCTCCTCACCAGCAGCTATGCAGTCTGCTGTGGATGAAAGTACAAGTAAGGCAAAACAGAGGTTAAATGTACAGCAATCCTTATTAAATATCCCCAGAAAAAGACCTTCTGAGGGAACTAGAGCATGCACTTCTTCAGTCTGTGGCTGAAACCAGATGAAATTATTACACTGCTGAAAAGGACTTTCAGCAGCAGAGAAACATCACTTCCCTTGGTGGATGTTGTATTTCCCTTTCAGTTTCAATACTCTACAGTTGTATCAGCAACTTCTTTATATCTTTTGGAAAATAGCCTCATTTTTTCCTTCTAACACTGTCTGCTGTTATGAACAAAAAAATTTCTTCAGAGTTACACGTGAAAGTGGTGACATCTAATCACAGTAAAAAAAAAATTCATACCCTAGCAGTAAAAAAATATGTTTGCAGGGACATGAAGATAAACATGGATCTGCGCCACATGCCAGCTCCAGGAAAATAAGAGGGAAAAAGCAGACTTAAAACAGACCTAGAGCTCTTCATCAGCTGTGGTCCTTCATCTTTAGGAATGCCTTCTTGACAACTGGATGCTTTCTCTGTCTTTGTTTATCTTTTTAACTGGATTTGTATATGGGACAGCATCCACAGTCTACAAGAGGTCACTATTTGTGAAGGTATTAATGTGACTTGCCCAGTAAGCACTGTCCTGCTTCTCTCCAAGTTAATCCAAGGTGAATATCATTAATTATCTGGGGAAAGAAAACCCACACTTACAGCAGGGGCCCTGCTTTTCACAGTCTTCTTGAGGCAGTGCTTAACACAGGGACATTGCAGAAGCTGAAGGACAAAGTCCAAATTTTACTACACATGTTCGCCCATCTCTTATTCTCATAGTTAAACTAATAATGGTCCAGGAAAAGTTAATAAAACATACTATTATTTTAAGCCAGTTGTTCACCAGATTTTATGGATAGGCAGTCTAGTGACCAACAAAGGTAGCCCTTCTCAGGAGCATCCTCAGATGTCAAAGCTTTTGCTAGTTTGGTAATGAAGCTTTCAGGGTTCTTGGCTGAATTTTGAGCTATTTGGAAGGAGTCAGGTGGTCCCACAGGTTTTAAAGATGTGTTAATAGCTGAGCCAAAACTGAGCCTGTTTTCTTTGCCTTTTACCACTGCACTTGCATTTTGTTATTTTTGTCTAATCATCATGTGCCCATTGACAGCATGGGCTCAGACTCACAGTATCATATCTTAAATGTCACTGGGAAAGACTAATTCTGCCCAACTTCAGACATCAACAATATAGATACTTACATCTGAGCTAGTTCTCTAGAAATAGCACTTCTGGGACGGGATTCATCTGATCTGCAGTAGGCACCTAAAGCGGGTCCGTTGAATTCTGCTTCACACGCGTTATATGTACCAGCTATAAAAGGAATTGGGAGCTACAGAGCTACCTATACCTTTGGTACAGGGATAGGCTGTACATGATGGCAGCAGATGATCACCTTTGAGTCAACTCAGGCAGGGTAATTCATCCAAAGATACAGCTCAGTGAGAACACTGAGCCTGTGCTGTGTTCTTCTGCCTGGTGACCAGTGACAGGACCCAGGGCAAGGGTTGGAGCTGTGTCAGGAGGTTTAGGCTGGATATCAGGAAAAAGTTCTCTCCCCAGAGGGTGGCTGGGCACTGAACATGCTCCCCAGGGCAGTGGTCATGACATCAAACCTGCCAGAGCTCAAGTAGAGTTTGGACAATGCTTTCAGGGACATGATGTGATTGTTGGGGCTGTTCTGTGCAGGAGTTGGACTCAATGATCCTTGTGAATCCAACTCATGATATTTTGTGATTCTTTGTAAATGAAGAGACATTTTAAGTCTCAGCAAAAGGACACTGAGACAGGCATTTATGGCAGCACAGCTCACCTGCAGCACGTTCTTAGGCCATTATAACTTTAAGGTGAGTTTGATTCCAGTGCAAGGTGAAGACTAAAACGAGCATCACTTTACACTCCAAAGAGCCGTCAGAGAGCAGCAGCTGTCTTTTAAGACCAGGGTGGACTAGACCAGCAAAGTGAGCATTCACTAGAGATGAAGGTGTGAAACTGTGGCTAAACAACACCCTCCTGTTCCTCTTGATTTCATCTGAAAATCATGCACAGTTAACACTTCTAAAAATCACAACTCAGACTGCTACATCTCGAGTCTTCTAAATCAGGATGTCATTTCCTCATAGAGTATTTTTTTCTTTTAATCTTTTTAAGAAGTTTAGATAAGTTTGAAGATGAGGTTTTATTGCCAGCTATTTGAATGACCTTAGAAAAATAGGCTTGGGTGGTGACACAAGATATTTCACACCTAAAAGGGCTACACTGACTCTTAAGTGTTGTATTGCTCCTCTGTTACCAGTGGAACATTTTTAGGAAATAGGTGAATAATAACCATTATGGTTTCATTGCTGGAGATGCTAAAATATTTTTTTCAATCAAAGAAAAACTTCAAATACTAAATTATTGACTCATCAGGAAGTATTTTACCTCTGGGAGGTGTAAGAACATGCCAGTTCATGCCAATTCTTCCATACACCTTCATGGTGCAAAGCCAAAATACCACATCACGGCTGTTTCTTGAGAAGCAGTGAGGTCTACTCCCCAAAAACACCACATGATCTAAAGGAAAACCTTGCAGTTTGAGTAGTCCTGGGTTACATTATTTTGCAAAGGAGTTTAAAATCAAGTCTAAGGTTTTTGGGTGCTTATGGTAGCAAATTTTACACAACTGATTCTGTGCTGCCCCTGTTCAGCGGGTTTTTTCATCTTCTTCAGTGCTCCCTCATACACCACACTGCGTTATTGCCAGCTGACATTTCGCAAAAGCCATTCTTCACGCTGGATTCAGCACTCCCCCTGTGACCAGCAAGTGTTCAGAGATGTTCATCTGTGGTTCAACAATGTTGTCAACATTCAAAACCTTCCCTGATCATTTGTTGTGCCTTATACTGATTTAACCTTTCTCTCAGAAAGGCTAGGAAGGGGGCTTATTCTTCTGCTATCTGAAGTGCTTTGTTTGTATTTTGCTAATAGAATTCCAGCTAAATAACATTCCAATGCAAAGGGAGAAAGATGCATTTTCTTGACTGAAGGGTACAATCTTCAACAAATCTTTCAAGTTGGGGGGAAGTACCCCCCTTTTTGACAAGCAACTGTAGCAGTGGTGACCTAAATAGTGACTGCAAGACCATCGTACCCACTCTCACCATTTCTGATCAAAAAGCAGCCACTTCTGAGAGTAGCATGAAAAGGCCAACAGGACTCTGAGCCCCAGTTGAGGAAATGTCCAAGGTTATGTCACAACCAGCTTAAGGATTTTGATCTGTGTGCTCATACACAAGGTTGATACTGGAGCAGCTTTTGTCAACCAGTCAAGCATCCTCCTGAAATACTGTTGAATGCAGATAGCTACTGAACAGCTTTGGCAGAGATACCTATTGAGTGGACTGTCAGACTGTCAAGCACTTTGTGAACCATATCACCAGCTGAAACTTCCAGGAAAGGCTGCCATTTACCTGCAATCTAAACCTCAATAGTGATTATCAGATTTCCTTCTTTTACTTAATTCTGTTTCAGTTTAAGCACCCAGGCTGCTGGGTTTTCCCTTCAGTGATACAAAGTAAGTTGTTAGAATCTCCAGTGACACACCATGTCAAGTTGCATCAACATCACCATGTAATCAAGGGATTACACAGTCTGACAGAAAAACCTGGTGAGGCCAGTGAAGAACTTTGGAAGTGTTTATTTCCATGCAGAATTCAGCTCTACTAATTGCAGAAGGAAAGGCATCATGGTCTTCAAACAGGCAGAATTCATCTCCTTTCAAAACATGTTTTTTCTGTCAAGGGCTCCAAAAAGGTTAGGTAAACTTTACTTAGTGAATTCTTATAATCTGAGCAATTTTTGGAGCAAAACATTTTGTCATCAACAAAATGAGTTTTATAGAAACAAAATTGTTCAGAGAAGTACATATGGTTTAATTTATTTTTCTTTTTCTTGACAGGAGTTCTAATATATGTGACAGCTACAGAAATGCAGGCTCCTTCCAAGCACCTAAAAACATGGGTTTAAAATGCTAGGAAGTCCCACATTTTAACCCAAGAGTGAGTTAATCAGCTGTTTTGAGGATAGATCTTTTCTATTTCCCACAAACTTTCCCAAAGATCTGAATTTGGAATGTAATGGCATTTTTTTTTAATATCAGCTTCTTAGCCTAGGAAAAAAATGCTTCCCACGCAACTCAGTTATATCGTCCCAGTAGGATGTGATTCCCTTGTTTCGAAGCAAGACATTTTAGTTATGGGAGGGTTTACACAGTTCAGAGGAAGTGACAAAAATAGAAGCTGCAACCAAAATGCCCTTGTGCTCTGTCTGTCCGTCTGTCTGCTGTGTAATCTCAAAAGCCAAAGGGGATGAGAGATCCCATTTCAGTAGCAGGTTCAAGTCTACAACATCTGGAAAAATCTGGAACAAAATAATTAAGTTCTCTTTTTCCAGTAAAACATTTAAAACAGGAGTTGATCTTCGGCTGGCACAAATCAGTTCTGCCACATTAACCCCACCAGACCTATACTAATCTATACTGTTGAGGGACATCAGAATAACCCAAATATCTCATGATAAATTATAATCCTCAGGCTGTAGGGAAAGTTTTTTAGTTAATCCCATATTACACACACATTCTCCATTTAGCAAACATTCAATAAAGCATAGGAAAAGACTCAGCAAAGGTAGAGCAAACTCTGAGTGTGACCTACAGATTCCCAGCTTCCTGGGAAATGCAGCATGGCTCTTCCAGCCTGTCACTCAAGCAAGCTTACATGTATGTTTTGTTTGGTCTAATTCCCATTTGACTTTTGCAAATTGTCCATCAACTCAGTTTCTCTGAGGATGCCCATTCATGACTGACAAATCCTTCTCCTTGCGTTTGAATTCCACATGGTTCCCACGAGTAGTTTCTAGGCCATGAGGTAGTTTGTTTCCAGCTAGGCTGGCTTTGAGCTGAGCTGTGGAGATGAGCAGAAGTTCCCTTTTCCTCTCACAGACATCTCCGTGATAACACACAAATAAAAATCATGTGATTGACTCCTTTCCCAATCTGCACAGGTTTTTTTCCCCACCATACAGGATCACCATGAAGCTTATTATAGAGAGTTGATCTCTGTGAGAAACAACATTTTCCAGCCGTAATATCTTTGAAACAGGCTGTTCTTTGCTGGGTTTGGCCCATTCTCTTCTAGACTTTTAGTAAACAGAAAAAGTATATTACACCCTGTCAATCCCCCTCAGTTTATGCAGAACTGTCCAAGTCAGCACAATCTTGCACATCATATTTTTGGGAAGAGCCATCTGTCATAAACAAAACGTGGCCATGTGTGTCTCACTACCCTGCACTACAATGTGGAATCCCAGAGCAGCATTTCTGATGTGCTTCCACCACCAGGTTTTGAGGTGAGCCAGTGGTGTAGGACAAGGAGCAGCTGGTCTGCAGCCAGGAGCTCCAGCTATCTAGATTCTCCTTTGCCTTTAGGTTATTACGATTTTTCATATCTGTGTGCAGAATGTAATCTTGCTGACTTAGCATATTTTTTTCTAAAGTTTATCTAGTTTTCCTGAAAGGTTAACTCATTAAGTTCTCCTGTGAAGACAGACTAAGAGAGTTGCAGGTGTTCATCTTGGAGAAGAAAAGGCTCTGTGGATACCTTAAACCCCCTTCCAGTGCTTAAAGGGGCTCCAGGAGAGCTGAAGAGACTTTGGACAAGAGGTGGAGGGACAGGACAAGGGGGAATGGCTTTCCAGTGCCAGAGGGCAGGGATAGATGGGATATTGTGGGAAATTCTTGGCTGTGAGGGTGGTGACGCCCTGGCACACGTTTCCCAGAGAAGCTGCAGCCAACCCATCCCTGGAAGTGTCCAAAGCCAGGTTGGACATAGCTTGGAGCAAATAGGTCTAGTGGAAGGTGTCCCTGCCCAGGGGGAGTTGAAACTTCCAGGGAAGTTGGAACTGGATGACCTTTGAGTTCCCATCCAACCCAAACCATGTTATGATACCACACTTGAAAATACAGTTTCAGAATAAGTCATGAGGATATGCATAAGGAAGGAAGGCATTGGATTAGTTTATAACTGGAGATAGCTGAGAATCTAGACTTCATGTGTATAAATATTACTGTAGTTGGCTTTAACTGTAGAAATTTCAAGTTGCAAATATGTATGATTGAGTTGGTACTATGAGTGCCCAGAAATTCAAACTTTTCTGAGTGCTGTGAACATGAGGAAATTATGTTTCCATATTGAAGTAAGATAAAAAATTGGGAGACTTTAAAGAGAAGCTTTCAGAGAACAGAAATTTTGAAAGTAGTCATGAAGAATTATTGATGTATTACTTCAGAAAAGCAGAAATGCCTCACTGTAAAGTTGAAAAACACTGTAATGAAATATTGAATTTAATACACTATACTAAACTACATGATGAATTCAGTAATTGCTATAAGTCAAAACAAAACAATATGGTAAATTCAAAAATGCATTTTTTGTTTTTTCAAAACAAATAATTTCTGCATTAGTGGCACAAATAAGAAAATCAAAGCAATTTGCTGAGACATTTTTCCCATTAAAAATATCACTGAAATAGTTATGTTCCTTAGAAATATTCTAGTTTCAGTCTGCTTTCATTTTAAACATAGAATTGTTCTATCAAAAATGTTTTCACTTGATTTAATGCATGTATATCATAGGCTATGAAGTTTATGTCTATATTTTTATTTGGTTTTGGGTTTTTGTGATGTTCTGAATTAGGTTACTGAAAGAAACTTGCATTAGCTGGCAGTTATGAAGTCACAAGACACATTTTTGAACAGTGTAAATACACAAGATGATACCAGCAGAGCAATTGGCTTTGTATTTTGAGCCACTGTCATGTAAAATTCAGCTACAACATATCTGATAAAGATAAAATACATCATATTAATATTAATATTATGACGTTTGGCATTCCATACAGCCCACTCTGTATTGACTATGAAGAATCAGTGGGATGGCTAAGCACATTCTTGTTTAGTGTATAAAAAACCTCACGAAAAGCCCTGAAATAACTCCAGTGCTGGAGGCAGCTGTGTGCTGAAGCATCTCACTGAATCATGGCCACACACTTTGGGAAGACAAAGTTGCTGCCCTTAAGGGGTTGACCCAAAGCTTATTGAAGTCAGTGAAAGTTTTCCATTCAGTTCAGAGGTCTTTGGATGAGACTCAAAGACAAGTAATGCATGAAATAGGCAGAGGGGGAAGTTGATATGTATTGTACTTGTTTATTTTATCCTCAGGAATATCTGCAGCTGAGATCTACAGACACAGACTCCCCATATTTCTTCATCTCTAACAGTATTTGTTGCTTATTTCTTGTAAGTTTTGCTGTAGAGGAACAGTGCTGACTGTTGGGAATTTAACCATTACACTGAACATATCCATCAAGTACCAGTAGGTTAAGTAAAGTTGATAGTAACCTAAATCAGCCTTGAGGAAAACAGCACGGATTCAAGTGGCAAAGTCAGTAAACCAGGAGCCAAACACTCAGTTCAAAGGTGTGTGAACACAGGGCGGATTTATCACACGATAAAGGGCACAGGGTTTAAGGCAGTGATTGCTGAGACAGCATAACTCTCTAGCAACATGAAAAGTAAAATTTAGTTTGGAACTCAGTCCCTCACACTGAGATCTGTTAGGTAATAAAATCATCTCTCAAGGTAAGTGACTGGAGTTTCACTGTTTTGAGACATTAAATGGTTGACCGGACAGAGACTCAGAAAGTGTGGTGGAGGGAGCTACACTTATAAAGGAAAGCCAGGATTTCCTAATAGATCTCTTCACCTTTCCTATCTGTGATTTAGTGATAAACCTGTGCCTGACCTTAACAAGAGCACAGGGGAAACCAGTAGTTCCACTGTTATCTAAAAGGACTAATCAAATTCCTAATATTTCCTTTTACATACTTTTTTACTGCATAACGATGTGAGAAAAATTAGTTTAAAATTAAAAATCTTCTGGGTAATTTCTAGTTAGGCATTTCCTTTACTGTATTTCCTTGGCATAACTCCTTATGTCCTGTAAGAAGATGCCTTGATCATTTTTATTTGACTAGAAACTTTGACCATGTAGTGTTTTAATGAGCAGACTTTTAGCATGTGAATATGTATGTTTAAAATTGTCAGGAAGGTTTTATGGGAAATTAAGAGAGAAGCACATGTTCCATTTTGAAAGTTAATAATTGATTAGAAAGATAAGTTTTCTTAAGTGCAGGAACCCAGAGCTCTGAGTGGTAATATAAAATTTACATGTATCTCTTTCAATTTCAACCACAAATAGTCCTGTAATTAACTTACCAAGTTTTTCTTGGAGAATAAAAATGATCACATCAGATTTCTTTTCTGAAACCAGTTTTTGGTAAAAGTTACATCATGTATTTCTTCTGGGCATTAAAGGACAACATGTAGAGGAGAAATTCAGGGTCCTGCAATTATGATTGATTGTATGGTGAGTCATTTATGGTTTTGAAGGCAGCTCATTTGAATATATTTACTGAAAGCAAATGACATTGTGAATTTTAACATAGTGTAGAGGAGCCCAGAGCTTTGGATGAACGCCTGTCATTGTTAAAAATTCAGTGAGAGAAAGGAAATAAATGAGTAGCCAAGACCAATATGACCTTTACAAGTATTCAAAAGGAAAAGGATACACAAAGTCTGACTGCAAAAATGCCCTTGCAACTGGCATGTAGCAAAGGCTTATGTCTTCCAACTAAGAAATTAGGTAAAGCTCTACATCAGCAGGTTTTTGCACCAGGTTACTTATATTGGTGTCAGATGTGGACACTAGAATAAATCCTGGGGGATTTCTTAAGACCTCCCATGGGGATGAGCTGTCAGCCTCTGCAGGCAGTCACCCCTCCATCCAAGCAGCACTGGCGGGACTTGTACTGAGTTTAAAGCAGGGCTTATTTTAGCATGTTGGACCTAGTTCATGACAGTCAGGAGCAAGGAAAGGATGACAACCTGAACGTGACTGCAAGTACACTGTTCAAAATGTCCAAACTGGCCCCAAAAACGTCACCTGGAAAACAACCTTTTACATGGGCAGATAGTGACAGGACAAGGGAATGGTTTCAAACTGAAAGAGTGTTGGTTTAGATTAGATATTGGTGAGGGTGGGCAGGCCCTGGCACAGGTTGGGCAGAGAAGCTGTGGTTGCCCCATCCCTGGAAGTGTCCAAGGCCAGGTTGGATGGGGCTTGGAGCAACCTGGGATAGTGAAAGGTGTCTCTGCCCATGTCAGGGAGTGGAACTGGATGGTCTTTAATGTCCCGTTCAACCCAAACCATTCTAGGATTCTGTACTGACAGTACTAGATGCACTCAGCTGCAGGGCTACAAGAGTGAATTCAAATCACCTAAGCACATAAGTACCCACCCTCTGAAAATAGTCTCAGGAAGGTTTTGTGGTTGTGTCTTGATTTTTGATTGATCTTAGTTTTCAACACATCAGCCACTGAATAGGAAGAGTTCTAAGGAAAAACACAACTCAAATTAGGTTAATCTCCCTATATGTTATAATTAGTGTCACTAACATACATGTCTGTGGATTAGGAAGAGAATTTTCATGTCAGGAGGCATTAAACTCCTAGCCACAGTTTTTGGGAATGATTTCTTCTAACTTACTTTTGGAGGCAGGACTAGAAGACACTGGGTGTTTGGACTTTTCTGATGCTGTCATCCTGAGACTTGTCTCACCTGTAGGGAAAACATTGTTCAGAAGGGCACCTGCTGCCTCCAGATGATCACATCAGAAAACTTCAGCACACTAAGTAACACCAGAATGCTTGACATTTCTGTATTGCATTTTGTGCCTGAGGAATGATCAATACTGGAGTAAGATAAATTACCTCCTTTGTCAATTCCTTGTATGGTCCTGTGGGTTTTATTGTTTATGTGTCTCCAATTCTAAAACATTACCATGCTCAGCCAGAAGATGACAAGATGATGGCTTCAACTTTGTCAGCAGATAACCAGGTAATACTGATATATCTTACAGATGTTCTTTGTATTAAGGTTCAATAATATTTGTTGTTCTGTGCTTCAGTAGGAAGGATTACTGGTTTAAAAATCATTCTAGAGGTTTTCAGCTGCTTAGAGGACATTATTATACTCCACAGGTTAAAATCACTCTTGCTAAATCAAGAAGATCATAGAGATGAGCAGTTTATTTTTAGTGAGTTACTACTTGTGCTTTGCATACTCCCTTCAAGTTGTTTAGCCATTTTTCCTTGCTGATTCTGCCCTTGACTGCAATATATAACACAACACCACTCGGAGGTCCCAACCAAGTCAGTACTGCATCCAAAAGCATTTGTGCTGTATCCACTCAGTGATAATTAATCCTGCTGAAAGGCTGGGCTAATTAGCAGGCTGCTCAGCTCAGCTCAGTCCACAGCACAACTCTGCTTCCAGGACGTCGGATGTTGCTGTAATGTGGCAGTAGCCGGGCAGACAAGATGTACCACACAATGGATCTGTCTGAGATCTATTAGCATAGGTGAGACCCAGGCACTGATGCCTTGGATGGTTTGCCCTGTTTCCTCTCCAGCTTCTACTTCCTTCTCTTTGAGAGCATTTTACCAGGGGCTTGGTCCAACTATAGGTTTGCATTTGAGTTATCCTCTCAGGATAAGCCTCCCTTGTACAATCATATAATAGTTTGGTTTGGAAGGGATCTTAAAGCTTGCCCAGTCCAAACCCCCTGCCATGGGCAGGGACACCTTCCACTATCCCAGGTTGCTCCAAGCTCTGTCCAATCTGGCCTTGGACACTTCCAGGGATCCAGGGGCAGCCACAGCTTCTATGGGAAACCTGTGACAGGGCCTGCCCACCCTCACAGACCGCAATTCCTTCCCAATATCCCATCTGTCCCTGCTCTCTGGCACTGGGAAACCATTCCCCTTGTCCTGTCCCTCCATGCCTTGTCCCCAGTCCCTCTCCAGCTCTCCTGGAGTCCCTTTAGGCACTGAGAGGGGCTCTCAGGTGTCCCTGGAGCCTTCCCTTCTCCAGGTGAACACCCCCAGCTCTCCCAGAGCAGAGGGGCTCC
>JAWWEU010000091.1:69550156-69560803 GCA_035583155.1 Acropternis orthonyx
CCTTGGCTTATACACGTCTTAAAGGCACTTGTAGCTGAATTTCGGAGGCCAGGACCATATGGTTCTTCAGACAGATGTGGATTATGGGCCTCTGCTACCTGTGAGTATGTGAAACTCAGTGTCATGTCCTGAGTGATAGAAGCACGTCAGATTTGTTACTATCATGTGACTGACACACAAATGTTTTTGTGACCACCACAGTCACAGGATAGGCACAGTCCTGCATGGGCCAAGGAGTTAACTATGGCACTGTCTCAAGAACTGGAGAGTTGTCCACTTGCAGAAGGTCATGCATTTACATCTCCCACTCTGTGTGAGTGACATGAGTCCTCTATGAACCAGCCTGGGATATTCTCCATGCCTGCCTTTGTTGTTGCTCCACCAGAAACCTGATAAACTGAAATTTTTCTCTGGTTTTAAGACTTTAGCACTGCTCTGTGAAAACACAAAGTCTCATAGAGCTGGTGGAGGGAGAGGAAATGGGTTTCAAATATACTATATTCTCCCTGACTGAAGAAAAAATTGGCATAATCAAGTTACAAATTATTTGAAATTCAAGCAGATCCTTAGAGAAGTCATTCTGCATAGAAACTTCATGGGAAAACCATGCAGTCTCCATGAATGTGAAGTAGATTATTTTTGTTAAATCAAAGACAGAGTGCTGTATTTGTCACCCATCTGCTGCAGTCTGGCTTGTACAAAAAATCCTGCCCATACATCTTCCATATGTTAGAAGGCAATTTGAGTGTCTGGAAGTTAGTCATGGAGATAAGAGAGAGATGCAATGTCATCTCCAAAGAGGGCAAATCTCATCCCTGAAAAACATTCCACAGCAGACACAGAATTTTTTTTCCTACTTTTTTTTCTGTTCAGTGGCCTAAAACAAATCCAAGAGAAAATCCTGGGCAGGTCTGTTATAAAATATGTTCAGGATTTCCAGCAAGGCAAAAAAAAAGCATAATAACCAACTTCATTTGGGGTCAACTTGAAGGAATTTGTTCACTTAAAAAATAAACATATTTTATGTCCTGAGAGTATTTAGGGGTTCTTTTACTTAACCTTTTTTTTTTCCCCTTTACACTGTAATCATTTTTTTTATTAAAAAAAATGTTTTGAAACAAAAGTCAAAATATTTCTTAAAAAAATACTGTCAGGAATTGCTTTGGCATTTCCTGAATTGAAACATTTTATGTGGAACAGCATTTCAGTATGAATACTTTCAAAAACGGTGTCTTTTTTGGATAAAAGAATTTCCTGAAATGGACCCAGCTTCATAAAGAATTTGGCATATCCCTCAGAACTCCATCTCTTTATTCCATGTAATGTTAATTGGGGGACGCTACTAAGTCCTTGGTTTACATTGCAACTGTTGTGCAGAAAATCACATTGAGAATTATATTTCACCTGAATGTGTCTCTGGCTTTTCTCACTCCTTGGGAATATCCTTCCCAATATTCCAACAGAGGCTCTGGTGATACAACTGCTTTCACACACCCAACTCCCTACTAACACAACAGACACATGAACGCCATCTTAGAGGCCAACCACTCAGCAAGTAGAAAACATATCAACAACTTTTGTTCCTTTTCGTTCCTTGACAAAATGCCAAAACAGAATTTAAACAAACAAAAGGAGTATCTACTGCAGTGTCCCATGTGTATAAGTTCAGGTACCGTTATATCCTGAGCCTCAGCTAGGACTAGGTCTGGTCTGGAGGTAATGCTGAGTCTAGACAGACTGCTATTGCAATGGCAGCCAGGGCAGGTGTGTTTGTGGGCACAGTGGATTTTTGTGCATTTGTCCTAGTGCATGGACATTTACTGCATAAAAAATTATACTAGACCCACCAAAGGTAAATGAACCACAATATCCTACTCATTATTAAAGGGACTTACTCTGTTGAAGTTATCATGTATCAGGAAGCAGGAATCAAAATTACAAAATTTAGACAGAGAAGAAACCAGTTAGACTGTCCAGGCAATTTTCCTGCTCTTATGAGCATTATCGCCAGAATATTTGCTGATGTTCTGTTTTGCCTGGCTTAAAATCTTTCTTTTCAGGGATTTCAAATTCTTCCATACCCCCATAGGTCTCTTTCTCAGAACATTTTCCTGTAAGGTCTGCCTAAATTTCACATTTTCTCTGTCTTAATTGAATCCTCTTGCTGCTAGCTTTACCCTGGGTATCATGCCAAATAATTGCTGTTCTCCTTCTGTGTTAACAATCTCTTGAAGCTTGGCTTCTCCTAACTCTTCTTAATTGCTTCTTCCACTGTATGCATATAGATATGATTCGTTTAATTCTCCCTATAAATCTATGCCTCCAGCCTTCTGATCAGAGGAGAGCAACTAAAATGAAGTGATTCTGCTCCTCAACAACTTTCTGGCAATACCAAGCTATTAATCAAATGCAATATTCCAGCAGTTGAATCATATGTAAATGGAGACAGAGAGCTGCAGCGATTTGTTTTGGCATACTCACCTATCTTTACATGTCTAAAAATTAGATGGTTAATCTACATGAGGCGTCTGGCCGTCTTTTCAAAACTCAGAAGAGGGAGATACAGAGTTTTGAGTGTCTTGCAGGCAGCTGTGAACCACCCTCTGAGGGAAGAACATTTCGCTCTCTGTGTAGAAAATTAGGGCCAGTCCCTTTGGTGCAGAGTGAAGATGCTGACATTTAGTCAACAGAGTCTATCTGAGTTCAGTGAGTGAAGCCTAGAGAGGGAGGCAGCTGACCAAGTGCTGGTGTTTTGGAAGAGTACAACTGGTCTCTGTCATCCCTTCAGTGCATCACCTGAATGGCCACTGGTTGTAATGGTAGCTGAGACATACTCAGGTGAATTCATAGAATTGCGGAATGGTTTGGGTTGGAATGGACCTGAAAGACCAACTAATTCCACTCACCAGGGACATTTTCCACCAGCCCAGGTTGCTCCAAGCCCCATCCAACCTGGCTTTGGACACTTCCAGAAATGAGGCAGCCACAGCTTCTCTGGGCAACATGTGCAAGGACCTCACCACCCTCACAGACAGGAATTCTTCCAAACGTCTAATCTAGGTGTCCAATTTTCAGGAGACAATACTAGGAGAGATGTATCCTCTTCTAAGTACTTTTTCAACTTCCACTCTCCTTGCCAGGGGTTTCCCTTAAGATGCTGAGAAGTGTTCCAAATCCCAATGGAGCACATTTCCATCTTTACTTCCAGTTATATAAAGTTCCTGGTAATGTTTTCAAAGGTTTCCCGTGGTGTCAAAGAAAAATGTGGATTCTTTTCATGTTCTACTTAGGGATCTTTTTATCTCAAAGGGGGTTTATTTTCATTCATCAGTATGCAAGAACTAAATCTAGCAGATATTTTGTAGAATGAACCTGTAGTTCATTAAGGATCACCTTGAATTGATACTTAACTAATAATTGAAGTTATTTCTCTTGGTGAGCCCATAACACTGGTGTTTCCAGAATGTAGAAATCTGATCCATTAATCAAAGGCAGTATTCAAAGGGTAAGAGGGATAGCTCTTTCTACTTCCTTAAAGCTCCATGATCCCAGCTTTCAGAGTCCAAGCCGTTTAATAGTAATCAATGTTTTCTTGTCTTGTCATCTCAACAAAATACTTAAATGGCACCCAGTTTTCAGAAAATATTCGTGCCCTTTCTGCTGAAAATCAGGTTACTCTGATGAAAGTTGGAATAAAAGTCTCCCTGTATTCATGTTACTTGACATATTTTGTGGACTTACTGAAACTTTAGCCCAGTTTATGATCCCTGAAGAGCTAGTGCTTTCTAACAGGGCTCCTGTGAGGTTACACCAGGTTGACAGAGGGGTGATCATCCAACCAGGCAAAGACACACTTGTACTTCAGAGCCCTGAGAAACAGACAGATTTCTGTGTGGAATGAGGCAAAGAAAACCTGGAGGTTCCTCACTGAACCAAAATAATTTCAAAACTGAGATTTGTCATCATCATCATCATCAATCATCATCATCATCAATCATCATCATCTATTGCTTTAAGCAGCTTCCCTTAACCCAGTCCAGGCATTCACCTGGAATTAGAGAAAGTTGAGTATTTTTACTTCAAAACTGTTTATTCCAATAAAATTGTCGTATCAGGAATTATTTTGAAAATCTGCCAGTGCTAGGAATTGGCCTGAAGAAAGAAGTCTTGAATTGCTACACAGTTCCTGAGAAGTAATCAAATGATGGTGTTGAGAAATTGTTGAGTTAAATTGAGTTGTTGAATTGTGTTGAGTTCAGTGGGTTGTTTTATTTTCTTCCTTGCCTGGCACTCCCTCAGAATGTGTTTGTTAAAGTTAAGGTCAACATATTGAAGGAAGAAAACCCCATAACAAAGGTAAACATGGTGGATTTTGTGGACTTTGAGAAAAGGTGGTCTTGACTGGGACACACAAAAGTTACTCAGGTCTCCAGCTTGCTATTAAATACCCCAAACTCATATATACTTTTGGAATAATTAATTTAGGTTTCTTGACTCTGTAAATTGTGTCAGTCTCCTAAGTAACACTCCCCCTGTGGTGCCTGTGTCTTCCCAGCGAATAGGCTCCCAAAGCTCCTTCCAGTGCTGCAGCTACACAATGCCATGCTCATTATCACCAAAAAGTAACAGACAGAGAGCCTGGGCCTAGAGACGAGTGTTATAATCGTCGAGTTTGACTTCCTTTGTAATAACATCACTGCAACTTTTATTTGATTTATTACATCTTCCTCTAAATCTAAATATTTTTAGGGATGAAGAAGCCACTGTAGTCTCACTTAAGTTGTTCCTGCCATCAAGACTACATTTTTCACCATTTTCATCTTCCTAATCTAAATTTGTCTAATCTCAGCTTCAGACGATTTATAGATGGAAACAGATTGACTATTAACAGGTGATTCCTCCAGTACAGACATCTCTTAAACTGGCCTTAAACCCACTACAGTAAAACTAAAAATTAATACCCAAGTATTATAATACTGATTTGCCACTACCTTGTTTTGCCTTTGACTGTATAAATTCATCCACATACTAAAGAGAAAACTAAAATAAAAGGTAGATCCATATTAAAAAGAAACGCAAATAACCTGAACTCTCAGAACACTTTTCATTAGTATTTAAAGCAGTACTTGGAGATGAGGACATTTATTTGCATCTCAGATTTTATTTATCAGGTCGCTCTATAGGCATTGATAGTTCTTATTTCTTAAATTATGACAAATACTGGCCATTTTGTTTAATGTTAAAGAAGGACCAAAAATGATGATCTGTTTCTTTCCTAGGCATTAAATAAGCATGCATAAAGCACACAGGATTTTGTAGACAGTGACAGACATGTACCATAGCTAGACACCGTTTGACTCTCTAACCACACAACACATACAATGCTTTTTTAGAAAAGCATTGGCAGCCTTCAATAAAAATTCTGTATCCACAGCAAAGTCTCTTAACCCTCCTACCACCACACCCCAACTGAGATTCAAGTCCACTGATGTCGGTCTGCTCAGGACACAGGAATGGATTTGAACAGATGCCTTTTCCTAAACATCATTAGATGGGAATGTTCTCGGTTGGTGTTTTGTTTTGTGTATTTCTTTTGGAGACAGATAGATCAAAGCATTCAGTTTAAGGAAAAAACAAGCCCATCCTGCAAAGTCAGTGAGCAAGTACTGGAGATTGATGCTGATGTTCTCCAAGTGCTGGAATTCATTTTGCAGAGTTTGTCACTTTTCTAATTGAAAAAGCTGTCTCCGCAACATTTAGCAACTAAAAATACCAAGTGATGAAGCACACAAGGAGTGGAAAAAAAAATAAAAAGCCAAGCACTCAGCAGCAGACATCTGCCACCCTGATTTCCAGGCCGTACTGCAAGGACACTGAGAAATGGAGCACTGAGGTGTTCCCATCAGCACATCTCCAGGGCAATGCATCCTGGAGTGGGGCATGCAGGTCTTCAACAAAATAAAACATGGAAAATATTATAATCAGCAATTGAATGTAGGTATGTGAATAAAGATTTGGTTAACACTTAATACTTAATATCAGTTCTATATCCAAGTGGTAGGCAGCTAGACACAAGATTTAAATAAAGATCTTAAATAAAGACAGGTTCAGTCTCAAAATGGATTCTGCCTCTTTGCCTCCTCTCTACAGTTCCATCTCTTGCCTTGTGGTAAAATTTAAGTGAAAAAAAATCTGGGGACTCAGGTTCTGGATTAGCTTTTGCATAGCAAAACAAAGAAAAAAAAAAAAAAGCCATTAGGTTTCAGATCTTCAAAAGTCACCTTGAAATCAGATGAAGTCACAAAGTAGAATTAGTGATTATTTTTTTCTAGGTTTGGGTACTAGGGTTGTGTCTTGCATTTATTTATTTGGTTGGTTATTTTGGGGCTTTTGGATGTGGTTTCTTGTGCTCATGTGTGTGTGTAAAATGGGTCTGCTGAATGAAAGCTTCAGCACCAATGTTTCTCTCAATTACTTTAATCAATGTAAAAGTCTAACTGAATGAGCACAAGGATGAGAACACCAGCTGCCCAAATTTCAGGGCTAAGGAACTGTTAGCTTCCCAGGACTCACGTTTACACCCACTGCTATTATGAGAAACTTGGAAATCTGTCCAGTTCGTTCTGATTGATTTAAACCATGTCAAAGTGGGGGGTTAATCTAAAAACTGGGGGATTAATCTAAACTACTGGAGCTCTTCTTGTAGTGGGTGTAGAGTACTCACTCAGAGGAATCAAAGACGCTGCTCCAAGGGCTGGAGCTGCTCTGCTCTGGAGCCAGGCTGGGAGAGCTGGGGGTGTTCAGCTGGAGAAGGGAAGGCTTCAGGGACACCTGAGAGCACCTCCCAGTGCCTAAAGGGGCTCCAGGAGAGCTGGAAAGGGATTTTGGACAATGGCCTGGATGAACAAGACACAGATAATGGCTTCCCAATGATAGAGACCAGGGTTAGATGGGATATTGGGAAGGAATTCCTGGCTGTGAGGGTGGGCAGGCCCTGGCACAGGTTGCCCAGAGCAGCTGTGGCTGCCCCATCCCTGGAAGTGTCCAAGGCCAGACTGGATGGGGCTTGGACCAACATGGTCTAGTGGAAGGTGACTCTGCCCATGGCAATGGGTTGAAATGAGATGACTTTTAAAGGTCTCTTCCAAACCACACTATTCTGTGATGGTTGTCTGTGACGGTCCCAAGAACCACACAGACCCTGTGGGACAGATGTCCAAAATGAATACAATTGTCCAGAAGATGTTTCTCTATTACTTATAAGAGAAGTCAAGCCACTTAGCAAACATCAAAGCACCAACACTTTACATGACTAAACTGAGGCCACAGAAATTCTACTCATTGGATCTCAAGCTGCTCTTAGCAGCTTTTGTAAGCTGGCACAGTACTTTGATGGGTTTCGGAGTGAGAAATGTAACTGTGATGCTTCACCAGTATCAACACCAAAGCACAAAATGCTGACTGCTAAGAAGACCTTGGCAGCATTTCTGTAAACAGACAATTGAATACATGGAGAAGCAAAGAAAGAGAAAGCTAAAAGGAGCTCTGATTTGTCTCCTGCTATAAATGATCTGAGCTGATGACCACAAAATTTCCAGATGAATTTATGATAGATAGCAAACTCAGAGACCTCATAAACAGAAAAAAGGCATAGTTCCCTAGCTGTAGGTAGAAACTAGATGGGAGCATTGTGTCCAATGGAAACGTAATGCAGCTGAAATGCACTGATGTAATTATTCTGCCCATCAAAGGAGATGGCAATGCTGGGCACATTTCAAGAAAAATTCAGTCCTCTAGGAATTTAGGAAAATGCATTATCCCTGCAAGGATTCACTGAACCTTTGCTTCCAGACCAGCCAAAGCCACTGAGCTCAGGAATGTAGAATGTTTTCTCCTTCATCTCTGGCCTAGTCCTATGCAATTTCACCCAGATACATCTCAGTGCAACTTCTGACAAGATAAAAACAGATCATGCAAATTTTTCCAAGATGATTTAGAGCTAGAGAAGCTCATGTAGGACTGTGAATCACAAGGACATAAAAGAACTAAAATATAAAAGTCCTTTTCCAGCTCTGTTGACTCTGGTCAAGCTCCTTAGCCCAGCTCAAATGCTGCCTCTCATTACTGTAAATAACAGTAATAAGGCCTCCTTTCTACTGAAATACCAGAATTTTGACCAAAATGCCCAAATTTTTCTCAAAAATATGAAAATATCCAAGGAACTCTCTGCACTATGTGTTTTATGCCCTTGTCTGGTGCCACTGGAGTCCTGACTCTGAATTTTATGTCCTTCTAACCTGACCCAGTGCACCATCCATTTGCATACTCTTTTCTCCCCAGATCATGCTGTGGGATACTCTTCTCAACAGAGAGACTTACCTTCATTTTTTCGAGGGGCACTTCCTGCCACAGAAGGTCTTGTCTGACCTCAAAGCCCTGGATGGACCACCAGTTTGACCCAGTAGGAGTATGTTTTAGGATAGTCTGTATAGAACAAGACAGCACCTGCCACAGAAGTGCTTTGCCTTTCCACTGCCAAAGTTGGATTCAGAGGGCAGATTCACTCTAACTACACAGTGATTAGCTCTGTATTTCCTTTAACCTCCTTAAAGAGGTGATTTCCAACAGTATGTGTCAGCTGCTGCTCATTACCTGCTGATTAGAAGTTCAGGGAATGGTTGAAGACAAGGACACACAAGAATGAAGGTGGGAAAGAAGTCTGCATGGAAATCTGCAAGCCTGGGACTTTGGCCACAAAAATAATATTTCCGTTTTCATCCTCCTTGTCATTATTAATATTTCCTTTTCTTAATTTATTCCTTCTTACTAAAATTAGGCAACAGCAGAAAATTTTATGCAAACTGAGCAACATATCCCTAAAAAAAAACAACCTGACTGGTGGATTGGCAAGGGTGGGGTCTGCACAGGAATGATCCATGGTTTTGCTTGCCACTCCCAGCATGAGTTCCCCGTTGCAAACAAGTCAGTGTTGCTCCTAGTCCAAGGCTTGCTCCAGCACTTTTTCCAGAAGCTATGTGGCTTGGCTGGTCACTCACTCATGTGATCTAGAGCCAGCACCATCTCTTGCCTGAGGATCCAGGCTGGAAAAGAGCACAGGAGTTGTCACATTGGATCAGACCAATGGTCCAATGAGCCAGCCCTTGGTTTTTGAAAACTATTGTTAACAAAGGAGCTGCAATGGCTGAAATGGAGTAGTCTGCTCACAGGAGAGGCTTTTCAGTCCCAGATAGTTGTGGGTTGGTGTGTGCCATACAACGTGTAAATTTAACATGTCTTCTGAGAGAGAAAAATCCCATATCACCTCACCCAGTCTGGGTGAGGATGCAGGCTGGTCCAAGCTGCACAATTGCTTTGAATCCATGGGGTTTATGCCCAAATTGAGAGCACTCCCTTCACTCCAGCTACAAATGTTTCCATCACGTATGTAAACCTCAAACTTCCACTGTCTACTGGGCAGGGCAAACAACATATTCCACACAATGCACATTTCTGTCTTGACTTAAGTTTATTTTTCTGATGGTTGTGAGCTACTCTTGAGTGAAGAGCCCTGTTGTACTTGTTGGTGCACCTTTCCAACCTGTTGGCAACAATGACACCTTGAATTTCACAGGTTAATCCTGAGCTAGATACAACAAATCCCTTATGTGCATCTGAAATCATGCTGTCTTCAGACTGTATCACCTTTCCCCTTTTGCCTTGACTATAAAAAAAAAACCATCCAATCATAAGCTTCTACAAGAAATCACAAGGAAAACAAAACATCAAAGACATTCTCAAACTTCATAGAAGTCTTAGGCCTCAGTTTTAGCTCTCTTTATGGGTAAAAGTGAGGGGAAATAAGTATTTTTTCTCCCTAATGTGTCCAATCCAGACAGAAATGCCATCACATAATTTGTTGGTATTATTTTTCAGTGTGGACATCAGGTTCCTCACCTGAAGTTCCTGATGGCATCCCAGCAATCTGAATGTCCCTGCTGTTTCTGGAAATCAATGACATTGTCCTTAAAATATGTGATAGAAAGCAGCATCAAGAAACCTGCAGATTTGAAAGCACTGCCAGTGCTGTACAGATCCCCAAAAGCTAACAATGGCCATGGCTTTGAAATACTGCTGATTCCTTCATTTCCCATTTCCCCCTGTCCCACTGGTGTCATTTGGAAATACATTACAGCTGAAAGACTTTGGGATGTTTTAATTACATGTGACTAAAACTTGCTGTTGCTAGAATTAGTGCGCCTATGCTTACGATTTATAGGTCTCTGTTTCGACACTAGTGAGGTCATAAATAACATGAAATGGGCCCTTTAGTATTAGAAAATTCAGCGCTCCTCTCTAAGCCCTGACACACATATACACTGAGAAACCCTTGTACGGCTTGTGCTGAGTGCGGTATGAAATACAATACAACTGCACAGAGTGAGGGAGAGGAGCAAGGTAATAAATAATTTATCTGTAGAGTATGAACGCTGACCCTTTGGGCAAGAACATCCCGTTGTTTCACTGGGGTGGGAGAACTTGCTGCACTTGTGGGTTGATGTGGATGTTTAATGGGTGATTATTTCTGTAGAGCATGGACTCCACTTAGACCTGTCTCTCAGAGAAGTGTGTCAGAGGGGGCGGGGGGGG
>JAWWEU010000091.1:69567264-69584363 GCA_035583155.1 Acropternis orthonyx
AGTAGAGAAAGTAAAAAAACCTTTTCTCAAAAAAAAAAAAAAAAAAGAATCCTGGATGTAGGCTTAAAAAAATTCACTTGCTTGAGAACTTTTCAAGAAAACCCAGAAGGAAAATTATCTCAGGTTGATGTTTCAAACCAAAATGATGTTTTTTAAAAATGTGGGGGACTTTTACTGAAAAGGAAAAAATGGCAGTTTAAGTTGTTCTGTAACATAATATTTCATCTTGTTTGGAAATGATTGCTCAAAATGGTTTTTTTTTCTTTTGAATTTCTCACCGGTAAAGTTTTGTGTATGCACGTACATATAGCTGACATTCTCTTGCCGAAAATTAGGTTTGACAAAACTGTATTTCTTGGCAGGAACTCTTTCCTCCTGAAATTTCAATAAGCCTTAACTTTAAGAAATAGATATGTTTAAACAGAAGGGAGAGGAGAAAACCAAGAGATCCTGGGCTAGACACCGGGATAGCAGAGGTGCTGGGTCAGCTGGAGAGCAGAGTGAAAAAATCCATCATCAGAGAGACTCACTGCTGAAAAGAGTCATTGATGAATTGTGCATCAGCAAGAATCTTCAGCTATGAACTTTAGTTATGTGTAAATGTCTGGGTGTGGGATGGCTGTGAATGAGAAATTGTTCATGGAGGCACAATAAAATAATGTTGTGGATGAATTTCTACCCCAGAGCACATGCAGGCATGGTTATAACAAAACTTTATAACAAAAGATTATTATTATTCCGTTCCCCATGCCCAGATACAAGTGCTTTGCCACCTACCAAGACAAATACCAGAGTAAGAAAGGAACTTTCTTTTGTCTAGAAAGTGGCAAGTCCTGCCTACAGGGCTGCTCTGGCCAGAGACTTCCACCTTTGCTGAGAAAGGATTGCTGCAGCTGCGCTGTCAGCCTCAAAATGTCACATGCAGATACAAAGCTCACCATAAAATCCAGCAGATAGTCAATTGAAAGCCTGTTCATTGCACTGGGCTCCAAATCAGGCATCCAGCCATGACCAGTGCTTGCTGAAGCTGTCAGAGATGCTGCAACAGTAATTTAACAACTGGAGGAGCCACATCAGCATCATCAAACAGGTGCCCCTGCTGTCTACTCCTAGGCACCAGTCCTTGGAATCCTGAGGAAGCTTCTGGTGGAATCTACCACTTTTTCCTGTCTATAAAACTTACCTTGGGATGTAAGCAATTTCCAGGTATGAAATGTAAGTCATCCTGGCTGTTTGCCCTACTTACTAGAAGCACCCCAAAGGACAATACTTCTAATCTTAAATCTGGTAATTCATAACCTCTCACTGTTAACTTTGGACCAAAGTGAAACAAGGATGAACATCTCAGATGGAGACATCTAGTCTTTAGCCTTGACTTGTTTGTGCACTGGAAAAGGGTTTTTGTACCAACAGGGATGTGGGTTTCATTCTATTATTAAGATCTGACGTTTGTAACCGAAAAATTAGCCTCTTGTTAGCATATAATATATTGAATATAATGAACCATTTCAGGACAATAAGAGAATGATGGGAGGTGTTTTGTCTAAGTGAAGATATGCCTTGGGGTGGGTCTGCGAGTGTATATTTGTGTAAAGAAATTCTCAAAAGTCTAGTGATTTCATAAGAAGGATTCTACTTCCTCTGCATTTTAGGATGTTGAGTGACAGTGGTAGCCCCATGGTCTGTTCTCATTCAGGGGAACAGGCCATATTCTAAACAGCAGATTTCAATGCTGTGGTATTGCATGGTCTAATGAAAGCAGGAGAGAATATAATCAAGATCTTTCCACAGACGCCTTTGTCTTTGCATGAGATATTTCTGTGAGGTATTTCTGGCTGGTGCAATCCCATTCCACCTGTGCACTGAGCTGGCAGGACAGGAGTCATCCACTTCTAAGGCTGCTGAGTCTCTTCAAGACCTTTGTTGACTTTGTAATGACGCTAGGATGGTCATATTGATGCAGGTAGGATGATGCATGCAGCAGAGAAATTGGATCAGAGAGAGACTTATTGAAGATCTCTGAATAGTACCTAATCCTCCTACAATCTTCTTCTACTCCTCTCCTTTGCCTGCTGTGTTCTAAAACACCATATTAACTCCTCTGCATGTATTTTATGGGCAATAAACCATACAATAATACAGTCATAGAATCAGAGCATCTCAAGCTGGAAGGGACCCATAAGATCAAGTACAACTCCTTGTTCCTTGCAGGACTGCCTAAATTAAACCATATGACTAAGAGCATCATCCAGATGCTTCTTGAACTCTGATAGGCTTGGTGCCATGTTTCTGTTTATTTGATCTACAGATTTTGATTAACTTTATTGTGGGATAATTATACCCTTTTCTTAAGCTGCTTTTGATACCACACTGAGGAAACCTAAGGGAATTTAAATTGCCTAACTTGGACATGACTTTCAAATGTGTCTTGTACCCTGTAATTTCTGCATGGACAGGTCTTCTCATATACTCACCAGGTTTAGAAAGTTTACCAACTTTTGTGTAGGGAAATAAATGGGAGTTTAGGGGTCTAATTTTCACCTACCTTTTTCCCAATTTCAGTTCTGACACTTAAGCTATACAATTATATTTTATTAACTAAGACATTTCATTCAGCTAGCAAAATATTCAGATGTGTATTCATCAGGAACAATCATAGGGACATCCTACACAAATGTTACATCTACATAACAGAGAAAGCACTTTTGCACCATGATGTCCAACTCATTGCTCAGTTCCTTGTTAATGCGAGGCCAGAACCCTGGAACCATGCCCACAAAAAATAGTTGGTTACTTCCCAGAACAGAACTGCAGCTTGAATAAACCTATAGTAAGTCTTTAACGTATTTGTAGAAAGAGATAAAAACTCATGAGACACACCACTGTTGACTTAGTGCAGCTGGTTTCAACTTTTGATCTCTAGGGTGTATAAGAACTACACCTAAGGAGGAGACAAAAGAAAGGGCAGCCAAGGGAAGAACACCTCTAGTCAGAAGGTTAACTTTGCAAGATTGCAATCCACATCTTCACTGGGAAACAAAACAAAAAAAACAAAACAAAAAAAGAAACCAAGAAAAAAACAACAAAAATCCCCAAACACAAACAAAACAAAATAAACTACCCCCCCAAAATAAAATAAAAATTAAACAAAAAAAAAAAAGGAAAAAACCCATCAGACAAACAAACAAACAAAAAAAAAAAAAAAAAGGTAGGAAAAATTGAAGATCACTGGCAAATCAGCAAAACTGACTCAAAAATGACTGTTTGCTTTAATAGAATCACATAATTGCTTACGTTGGTAGGCGTCTTAAAGATCATCTTGTTCCAAACATTTACCATGGGCAGGGACACCTTTCACTAGACCAGGTTGCTCCAAGCCCTGTCCAGCCAGGCCTTGAACACTTCCTTCTACTTTTATCAAGCATAAGGAGCTACTCCTCAAGCAGCCAAGAGAACCACCTACACCATGTCCTTAGGAACTAGAGATAAGATTCTTCACAGGCATACATGTGTGTACAGAGAATTTGACCCACTGTAGCTAGGGGGACATGGAAGGAAGTGTTTATTGTTCCAGCCTGATGCATCACATATGCACTTCAGAAGGCATTTCTGTCAAGCCTATCAGCTTGTCCAGGAGAGGTCCCAGAGAGATCAGCTATATAAACCTCCTTTCAGTATAGAATATAAAATACATATCTTTTCAGAAAACAAGAAAAAAGGTATGGACTCACCTGGCCAGAGCTTTCAGACTGGGGCTCTTCTGCTCCGGGTCTTGGCAGTGTGCTGGTTCTCCACACTTTATATTGCTGTGGAGGAAAGCCAAATTCCTAATTCGGCTTCTAAAGGGAAATCTGAGATTTGGGGCACAATACTTGGAGGGTGGTTGGAAGCGTGACTCTACATTTTTAATCTGCAAAAATAAGGGTCATGGTCAAGCTTTGCAACAGAGAGCAGAGCAGTCTATGTAGAGTGCTGGAAGGGCTCATTTAGTAGGTCCACAGGCTTGTGAGTAAAAGAGGAAGGAGATGCATGATAGATTTTTAAATTCTGTTCTCCTGATTTCAGGATGGTTTTTTATTGTTATTACTTTTGAAGACTGCTAAAGCACTTGCTGTGCTGGTTCGGGGATAATTATTCACTCTGAGGTTGTAAGTGATTGTCTTCTGCTGGTCTTCTTTCCTAATACTGTGTCTCAGCCGAGAATCATAAGGTTGTGTAAGTGGAAACGGAGAAAACTACTGTGGAACTATATAAACACCTATTTAAAAATTACATTGTTAAAATAACAAAAATAAAGGACTGAATTCAATTCTAGCAGCATGTATGTATCTCTTCTGATATCAATGAAATTGAGGCTATTAACACCAGCAGAACATGTGATTCATAGCTGTAAGTTCTGGTCACAGCAGAACAGTTCCAGGAGGCAAATGTTTTGCTTGGTCAAAGAATATGTGGTATCCGATTACATGCCCAAATTCAAAACATGAGATAACCATTTCCATGCTATGTAAGCTTGCAAGACATCCACAGAATATTCAAATACAAAACTCACAAAAAACCCCCCCACATTATCAAACAGGTACTCAATAACACTCAAAAAAAACCCAACCGATTCATTTACTAAGATTGCATTTCTTTGTCACTTTCTTGACCTTTAAAGTAAAGCCTAATTCCAATTAGTTCAGTTACAAAGTCCATAACTCTTGTAGGTACTGCAGTGTGCAACACATTATCATTTTACAATGTTCTCCCTGATTTGCAGCACAAAACATGCACTCCTTATGGGAATTTGTTGGCAGGCATTTGGGGCAGCTGGAAGTGATCATGAAGTACAATTACTGTCTCTGCATATCCACATCTGGAAAACAGTTCTTTGCAGATTTTAAAATAGCCTTAATGAAGAATGGAACCTTGTACTTGAATCGATGGAAAGGGTGAAGGGGTCTCAACGCCAAATTTGTTAGAGAGCTAGAATAAAAAGAGCACACTGTACAGAAATAGAAAATAATTAACGGAAAATTAATTATTGTCAGAAATGTTTGCCATCATTCTTCATGGAGGGAGAAACACCACCTGTGGGCAGGGGTGAATGGAAGTTTTCCATTAAATAAAATATTTAACTTTTGCCATATAAGATTTATCAGTGATGATGTTGGCTGAGTGAAAGATGTTAGCTGATATTATTTTTAATGCATAATCTCATGATGTCTTGTGGGCAAGAAGACACCAGTTCATGTGAGACACACTAAGAGGTTTACTGAAAAAAAACTTCTGAGCCAAAGTGAACCCAAGAAATACCAGGATAAACAAGATGTTGCGATGATGGATTTCCTGTGATGAGAGTAGCTGCATCATGTGCTGGATCTAACCCTCTTGTTGCTTCAGTGAATCTCTTGTGCATACACTCAAAAAAATTGCACAGTATTTATTACTACATTTCTGTGATCTTGTCATCACTGGCCATATTTCTAGTTGCCTCAGGACAACAGAGAGCTCAGGATGATCTCTTTGTGACATGCTGGATGTATCTGTTAGCTACTATGCCCAAGAACCCTTGTCTGGAAATGTCTCCAGTTTGGATATACTTTGCCCCATTATTCTCACAGTATTGATGTCTCTCAACTTGAGCTCAAAGCATTGGACTCTGCTGCTTCTCAGCACCCCCAAAAAATGGGTAAATTAAACCTAAAGTACACAAAACAGAACACAGAGTAATTAAAACACGTTTTGCACATTTGAATGTGTATTCTAAAATCTCTTCCAAGCTGGTTCTGTTTTATTCTTAGGTTATGAAACTATAAAAAGTTTTCTCTTTCAATCCTCCCTAAAACAAGTAATCCCTATTTCTCCTTTATGTGATCAATAATTAGGTTTTAATCCTTCCCCACATATGCTTTGGGATGAAGGTACCGTTGGTCTCTTCCCCCAGTCAATCAGCAGCAGGAAAAGAGGAAATGGCCTCAAGCTGCACTGGAGAAGGTTCATCTTGAACATTAGGAAGAGTTTCTTCACTGAAATGGTTGTCAGATACTGAAATGTGCTGCCCAGGGAGGTGGTGGCATCACCATCCCTGAAGGTGTCCAAGGAATGACTGGATGTGGCACTCAGTGCTCTGGTCTCGTCGACCAGGTGGGCGGATCAGTCCTAGGTTGGACTCAGTGATCTCGGAGGCCTTTTCCAACCATAATGATTCTCTGATTGTGACTACTCACAGCTGACACAGACCTCAGAGCATCACGCTCTTCCTGCAGTCTCAAACGCAGGAAACCACCCCACCACCCAGAATCTTCCATAACCTTTCTCTACGTTCTTCCTTCCCCATGTTTAGTTATTTGCACTTCTAAACAGCTTCTGCTTTCTGTTCTGCAGGTAGGTGCATCCTTTTGTCAGTGTCTAAGATGTGCAATTTGAAAGATTTATTTTGGCCCCTTCTGGCTGAAACAATCTTTAAAGAATGCATGTGAGCACTTCGGGCTCCTCCCTTTTTTTTTCTCACAAGACTTGTCTAAATCACTGAGTTTCATTCATTTCAGCAGAAGGTGAATCATGTCCCATGTGAGCATTTCTACACTTAGAATATTAATTACTTTTAACAGACCTAAGTTAAAGTATGTAAATAGTTAACACAAGCATAAATAGACCTCTACTAACATAAAAGATCACAATGAGAAAGGTTTTTGCAACCAAGCTAAGAGGTTTTATTTTGGTTTTGGTTTTTTTCATTTTCCTCTTCCAAGTGAGGAAAACGAAAGCAACAAAATCTTTGAGGGAAGTGGCAAAAATGGAGAAATCTAGCAAGGTCAGAACAGCTGAGGTGGGAATAGTGGATTTCTGCTGTCTTGAATGAACCCTGCTACCTGCACAGGAGCAGGCCAGATGGGTCACCACGCTGGATGCTCTTCTAGCTACATTACAATCACACACCACAGCCAACACACTGCCCAGAGCGAGGAATGACCCCAGACTTCCCCACTGGCTGCAGCCTCCAGCTGGCTTTTCTGCACAGTGGTACTAAAAAGGAAAAGTATAAGCTGTTTCTCCGGCAAGTCGTGAATTTATTCATCACCTCAGTGCTCCCCAGGCATGGGCAGGACCTTGCCTGTAAAGCAGAGCACATTTTGGCAGTGCTGAGAAGCCTCTGTTTCTGCCAAAGTGGCTCTCCAAATACTCTTTGTACAGCCAGATTTCATCAGAACAAAGCCAACGCTAATGCAAGGCTAGGTCCCTCTAATGATGTTTTATTATGAGTAAACATTGGGCTAAGGACATCTGTATTAAGTGGATTTTGGATTCTTTAGTTGTGAAGAACCCTTGGGAACATCTGTCCGTGCATTAACATCACTGCAAGAAAGGGGTTTCACCCAGTAATTCCTGCAGCAAGCCAATAATTTCTCTTAGAAACTGAGGGAGCTCAGGAAACACTTTGATGGCTTTGCAATTCTCTTGAATTTATCTGTTGTTCTGGGAATCTCTGCTGCAGTATCACCCATCTAGCTTTCTTGGGTTTGCACTGCTCTCACCGTTTTCAGCAGCTCCATGGGACCCAGGAGGGAGACAACTAAAACATCCATTCCTGGTCTGCCTGTAGTGATAAAGTCTGCTCTCAGGCACATCACAGGCAAAGGAGCATTATTAGCATTATTACTATTATTATGACTAAAATATCCATTCCTGGTCTGACTACTCTGGATAAAGACTGCTCTCAGGTACATCTCAGGCAAAGGAGCATCATCATCATCAGTAGTAGTAGTAGTAGTAGTAGTAGTAGTAGTAATCAAAGCAAGACACAGAGACAGTCATTAGATGTAACAATGAAAAGCATCTCCCTTGCAAGATTCACAACACAAAAGCACAGAAAATGACAAGGAAACTCGTAATGTCAGTAGTTTCATGAAAGCATTTCCTGTGCAAGTATCTTTATGTTAGTGTGGCCAGGGAAGGGTCTGGAGTTGGGGAAGAGTCTGGAGCAGCAGAAGCGGCTGAGGGAGCTGGGAGCGGCTCAGCCTGGAGAAAAGGAGGCTCAGGGGGACCTTTTTGCTCTCTGCCAACTCCCTGACAGGAGGGGGGAGCCGGGGGGGGTTGGGCTCTGCTCCCAGGGAACAGGGACAGGAGGTGACAAAATAGTCTGAAGTTGCACTTGGGGAGGATAATATTAAATATTAGGGAATATTTCTTCACTGGAAGGGTTGTCCAGCTCTGCCACAGGCTGTCCATCCCTGGTGGAGTCCCCGTCCCTGGAGGTATTTAGAAGAAATGTAGATGTGGCAGGTGGGGACCTGGGTTAGTGGTGAACATGGTGGTGGTGCTGGGTTAATGGTTGGACTCCATAACTTCAGAGGGTTTTTCCAACCTCAATGATCCTATGATTAGAAAATCAGTGCTTGATTGAAGATTAATTTTTAATTAACACTAGCTTATTTTCCACAGAGATTTTTTTTTTTTATTGTTTTTATCCTAGAAACACTACCATCACAAAGAGATATTTTTACTAAAGGAGAATTGTCATGAAGGTCTCTGGCATGAATTTTGCTGCCTGACATTCCATTCTCACCTGGAATCTGGACTCACCAGCTACATGTCCTTTAACACTTCTTTGTCTGAGGTTTCCCAAATGTTCAGTGTACCTTCAGCAAGAAAAGAAACCATGATATATTACAGGAGGTTTAGCAGTAAACTCCAATCTCCCTATGGCACAATATTCAAAATATTTTGGGGGTTGAATTCATTTAAAATGAGATGTTATGTGGAAAATCATAATAAAACTGAAATCCTGTCTCTGGATCCCCATCCCAGAAAATTATTCAGGAAGACATTTCTGCTCAGAGTTATTTTCCCACTTCTCAGATAGAAAGAAAAGCATAAGGAAAGTAGATGCATTTTCCAATAGATACATACTGAGTCTGTGACAAGGTATAAACTCAACATCAACACATCATTCCTAGCACTACACAGATTTCTCTCTGCTGGAAGCAGGAGTACAATTACACATAAGCCTCCAGACAGCTGGCCTGCAGTAGGACTTTTTCAACACTTTGAATCTGAGATAGATGAGAAAAAGAAAAAGCATCTATGCCACAAACCCTGTGGGAGAAGTTTTGCCTATGGGATATGATGAATATTCATATCACAGCTTCCATGAAATGCCATAGCATCTTAGTCAAACAGGGTTTGAAACAAAATTGTTCCTCAGCTGTTTTGGGTCTGGTCCATAGTTTGAAGTGTTTTAGTTCAAAACAGCAAAAATAAAATGTACAATTTATTTTTTCCTATTTAAAACAAAATACCTGAGCAAATAATTTTTTTCTCAAATCCTTCTTTTCCAAAACCGATGTTCAGTTCAATTTGCATTCTCTGTCTTTATTTCTAAACAAAGATCTTTAGGCATACAAAGCTTAAAAGTTTGCCTGAAGGCATCTGTCACGTCTTTGATCCTAAATAATTGTCTCACACATATTCACACTGTGTCCCCTCTCCTGTCCTGTGACAGGGAGTCCAATAGTTTATGCTTGCACTGACAGAGAAAAACTCACACTAACAAATACAGCCTGATAAATGGTTGAACATAAATTTATTTACTGTATCGAATACTTTGCCTGCTTGTACAGAAGGTCTAAACACTAATAAATTGGCAGTCATGAGATTAATGATGACTGTAAATTATTGAGGTACTTAACGACTTCTACCAAGCGTATCCTGAACAATAAATTAGAGGCAAATGTATTTGGAGATAAGGAAGACCTCATAAATATAATGAATTAAATTATGGAGCTCACGGAAGTGTGGAACAAATACATTAGTAGGTCCGTGTGATAAGCAATAGTTAATGAGAGACTTGCTCCCAGTTTTTTGGGAGGTCCCCGTGCACAGTGACCACAAGTATTTCTTATGAGTCACAGATCAGAGCTGGGCTGGGAATACAGTGAAACTGCTCAAACACATAAAGAAAAACAACATTGCATTTTGTCCTCGTTTTGGGTGCTGGGCAGGGATCCAGAGTGGGGTATGAACAGCCCAGGGGTAGCAGTGAAGAGCCATGGGTTCATTACAACCATGACGGATAGAAGTGGTCGTTTAGGGGATAAGTGCCCCTTAATGATAAGAGTAAGACTCAGCACTTTACATGTCCAAAGGCACCTTGAGTAGTTGGAGAAAGGTCCATGCTGGGACACACATTTTGCAAATGGAGAAAATGACACCCCAAAGCCCAGTTCCATTTCAATAAACTTCCAGTTGTTCATATGCTTGTGCCAGGATAGGGCTGTCCCAAGCCAAGAAGAAAGAAAGACACCCTCAGCTGTAATCCCCCTCCTCCATCACCCAATTTCCCCTCCAAGAGCATCTCGGTGGCAAAGGAAAGGTGGGGACCCCAGCAACAATTACTTCCAGCTTTGAGGTCTTTCACTCTTTTTCTTGCATGTATCACCCCACAGGACCAAATTCTGCTCTGCCTCACTGGGGAAGGAGGCCTGGGAACAGGTAGCTCTGACCTCCTGAGGAAAGCAGACCCTTGTGGAAGGAAACTCATTTTCCTGCAGTTCTAGGATTCTTTTTTTTCCTTCCATGAAGAGATGGAAGAGTGAGATCAAGGGACTTTGGATCCAGCCCTGCAAGCCCTGTGAAGCAGCCAAGGAGTCCAGCCAAAGCTGCACAACTTTCCCCAAATGCTGCCCCTTCCTAATTCTGCTTCCGAAGTGATTTGCTTACAGTGTCTCTGGCTCCCTTCTCCCCACCTGCCACTCAATCAGAGCTAAATGTCAAATGTCTCTGCCATCAGCCATGCCAGGCATGCTATAAAAAGCAGCTGTCTTCCTGACAAACTGTGCTCTCTGAAAGTCCTGTCTTCAACTTTTCTGTCATTTGCAGTCTTCCTTTAATTTTATTTTTAACACTCTGCTGGTGTGTCTCCCTGGGATAACTCCATAGCAAGGGCACCCCAAAGGAGCACACTCCTCCTCCCCAACACCCTGCAGGAGCAAAGACAGGTGGGAATACCTGAATCCCAGTACTCCCAGGGAAAAGCTGAGCAGTGCAATCATCCCATGGTGTTCTTAAATCCTCCTGGGAGGGAGATGCTCTCAGGGGGACTTCTCAGTGACAGGTCCCATCACCACCACGCTCCATACACTTGAGGCATGGCCTAAGGCACCCTCACGCCCCACTTTTCCCTGAGGGCACTGACACCGCAAACAGGTAGCACAAGTCAGAGCAGGCTTGGAGTTGCCCACGGTGACTGTGGGGACCAATTTTAAGAAGAGCTGGGCAGGGTTTACCCAAGCACAGTCCATCCAACCTGGCACCTGCACTGCAGTCCTCTCCTGCACATGGTTATGTTCTTCATTTGATGCTGAGGCTTTTGGGCAGACAAACACTGGGGTTGAAAACTCTGAGTGACAAAAAACTGTTGACTTTCTGACAGAAAATTGCATATTCTGTACTCATTTCCAGGGAAGTAGCATTGTGGGAATTTATAATGCATCCACCTATTCCCAAAATTACTTGGTTGAAAAAAGGATTTCTTTATAGCAAAAGGGTATTTTTTTCTTCATTTCCCACTGCAAAAAGTTTCCAGGTGGGAACAGTCAGCATTTCTTTGCCTTCAGTGCAGAGGGACTCAGCCAGGCCCCACCCTACCTACCAAACACCCCCAAGCCTGGCCCCTGCCAGGGCACGTGCTCCACCGATTCCAGCTCCCTCTGGAATTAGCACCCTTCAACCTGATTCTTGCTGAACCAGTAGGAGCTCAGGTAGGAAAGAAAAGTGGAGGATTTTGGGTGGAGTTAGTTCAGGATTTCAACACCATTCATCCCTTCTTCTCCTGGAATCACTCATCCCAGTTCTTACCAATCTTCACCACTGCGTCCACTTGTGATGTCTCCTGCAAAACATTGCTGAGACCACCAGTGAGTCTTTCAGCTAATGTGATATTTCACCCTTCCTTGTGAAAGGTGCTTGCTTTGAACTTACTTTTAATTCTGAAATGGGACTTCTTCAGGAAAAATGACTGCATTGACTACCGTGTTTATCTACCACTCATCTGTGTTGCTGAGCAAGAAAGGTATTTTTAGCCAGCCCCACAAACAGTCCAGAATTCAGATTTTGTTTCTCCAGTCTCACTTGTTGCCACCAACAGAAATTTTTGCAACCAGGAGTACATTTTCAGTGTGAAGTATTTGCCATGAGAGAGCCCAGTCCTTATTCCCCGGGACATATCAGCTCTGCAGTGACACCAAGCAAAACACAGAAAATCTGCCTTTGTTTGCACACAAGAAGATATGACTGAAATACAAAACCATATATATAACACAGAGATCAAAAGAGACTAGCAGCAAAAAAGAGTCACTTTAAATTTTTCCTTTACAGGATTAAATCTGTCAAATTTATCAGTGTTTATACATGTAGAAAAGGTATTGCTACTTCAAGGTGGACCTAAATTACAAATATTTGATGATGGAGTTTATTTTAAATACTGTTGAGACAAGTCCATACATTGATGACATGCTCTCAGAGGATTTCTTTCTGATACAGGATATTAAAGGTACATGTGGAGTCAAGAAAATTTACTATATGCTGAGAGTTTGGTGTGCCAGACAGTTGATTTCAGCTGTGTCTTTGCCATGTGCTTTCATCTACACTCTCTTCTTCCCTGTTAACTCATACACTCACTTGCTGAGGCGTCATTAAAACCTAAATTGACTCGGGTAGTAATAGAGTCTCCTGATGTGGATGCAAAATTAATTTCATTTCCAACTGAGCTCCTGCCCAAAAGCTTGAGAAAGCCTGGTTCAGCAAAGTCTGTAAGCAGATGCTTAAACTCATCCCTATTAAACACAGGACATTAGTGCTTCCCTAAAGATTTTGCAGATTTGGGGCTCCTGCCTGATTTGTAAATGGTGAGTGGCTTTGATTTTAGTGTGCCAAAGGAGTTGGAAAGCAATTTAATTTTTATAATGAGAGCATTTCCACCAACAAAAGATGAGTGGTTCTAAGTAGGTCCTTTTTTTCTGTCTATTTAAATTAGATTAAAAAAGATTATGGTATTATTAGCATCATTAGTGTTATTATTAGGAAATTAGTATTCACAGCACTTTTATTGTCATATTCTACAATAAAGAAAGCAAATCTATTAAAATGATTGAACATCAATACATAAGCTCCAAATAATCCAATGGTATCAATGAGTTCATCTTTTAGATTCAGTTGCAAAAGTCATCATTTGCTAGTGATTATCCAATTGTTCATTAGAAGAGATTCTTTGAGACTCAGCAGCTCTCTAATGATGATACACACTACTCATTGCGTTTCAGTCAACCTACTCTTAGTGCAGCCATGGGATGACATTTAGCTGTTGCCATTTTATTGTTATAATTGTCACGCAACAGTCATATCAGGACCCAGGCCATCACATCAGACTTTGATCTTGTCCTACACTTTACACCATACCCGTGAGATATGGCTGGTGCTCAAACTGTGATTTTTGGGGCAGACATAGATGCTGCATAAAGTTGAGATAGTAGGTATGTTGTGTTTATTTCCCATTCCTCTGATTCGGGGCTGAACAGTAATTCCACTAAGTCTATATATAAGAATATAGTAATATATATTATATATATGTGTGTATGTACAGTATAAACACATACTATCTATAGTGTTTAGAATATTGTAACAGTATATATCAGAAGAAAAGCCACAGGTCTGCATGTGTTTGCTGTCTATGAACTACTTGTTGGAAAATCCTACATTTGCAGGTACTTCTCTGTAAGTGTAATCTTAAGATGATTGTAACCACCACATGAAAAATCTGATGTGTAAATATCTGACCTTGAGTGCGCCCTTAATCTGTGATGGGGTGAATTCTGAAAACAGCACTTCACCTGTCTCTTGCTGCTTGACTCATCCTCTTCTTAAACAGCACATCATGGGAGCTCATGTTTTTTCGGACAGTAATTGACAGGGAAAGGAAGGACTGAAATGCACTGACTTTGTCTGGGCAACTTGAATTTGCAGAGGGGCTCAGACTCTCATAATTGCTCAGCATTTTCTGCTTATGCTGAAATCAGTGTCTGGACTTCCTTGGACTTCAGTGGTCATGGAACTGTTCAAACTTGTCAGTTTTCCAGGATATTTCCAGAATAAGTGGGAATCAATTTTCAGTTATTTTACACTTGGTATTCTCACAGCAATTTGCACTGATTAAACTTTTGCACCCTTGAAAAACTGCAAGGATTCAGATTTTGTGCCTGCATACAACCATTTCATGTACTCACTTTGTTCCTCCCTATTCTTGTTCAGGTATTCCAGCTTTGGACAGTACATATCTGATACTGAACTTGGGACTAGATATGAGGTATCTCCTTTTTATAACTTAACAACTTCCATTATGTTAATTCAGCATGAATACAGTAGAGATCCTTAAAAATAACTGTGTTCTTGCATAAAACTTGTCAGAAATCCACAAAAATCTCCAGCAAAGGTGGTTTCCATAGCTGAAGAAGGATGGTGATTTTGCACCTTCATCAAAGTTTAGGTTTAGTTCTTACGTTCAAATAGTGGTTGTTGTTGTACACATTCAAACTGTGATATCACTTTGAGCAACATCCTTTGGCCAAACCTCATCAGCTGTTCAGTTTTGGCTAGAATTTAGATGCAGAGGTTCAGGTTGGCAAAGAGACTAATACAAGAAGGACTTCAGTATATAGTTCATATGGAACACATGATTCTGTGCTTTGTTGAACAGGGATGGATTCAAACACAGCTAAATTCCTTGCTGTATGGGTCTTAGCTAAGTGAGAATGAGTGCAGATAGACAAGGATAGCTATGGACCTAAGGGAGGAAGAAATGCACAACTTTCTCTTCCTTTAAACCTCTGACCTGCTTCAGAGCAATTTCTTGAGATTGCTTTTCTCCCATTTATCCTGCAGGAAGACTTATGGCATGATGACTTAAGCCATAAAACATCCTCAGTTCATACACTCCAGCCATAAACTGGTGGTGTCCATCCTGTCTTTGCAATCTTTTAATTGCCTATTCTGTCTTCATGAAGAAATAAACAAGCCAATCTTTTGGACAAGTGAGATGTTCATTCAATCTCCATGCATGGTAGCTGGTGGAAGACAGGCAATGTCATCATGGGGGTGTTTGTGTGTCGCCATTTGCAAGCAACCCCATCACCACGTGGAATGTGCTCCCGGGGGCTGTCAGCAGTACCTCTGGGACCGGCCATAGGACAATCCCAATGCTGAGGTGTTTCCAAAGCAAACACCAGTGGCATCTGTCATTCAGAGCCATCAGGGTTATCAGTCTCCTTTACTGTAGCTGGATATTGCATGCCTGATCAGATCTTTTTTGTCTGCTCCAACTCCTTATTTGGTTCAGCCACAGGTCTTATTGGGGCAGACAAGACGCTTTGGTGCCCTTCTTAGAACCTTCATTGTCTTCCAGAATTTTGGAGAGGAAGAGCACTGAGGTTCCAGTCCCAGTGCAATCCCCCTATGAAGCTGCCATTCCTCCATCTGGAAACATGATGAAACACTGTGTGACACTATGGCTTGCGCATGAAAGACTGATATGCTTCAGAAAGTCTTAACCCTGCCTTAACACATAAGAAACCAATTAGGGAGACAAGGGAAGCCAAATGTCTCAAGAATAAAGATTAAAAACTGTGGGATCTGGCTAATTCCAGAAGCAACACCATTTATGCTCTTACTTGATGTCAGTAGTTACAAAAATAGAAACTATGGTCCCTAGCCCACAGTGATTCTCTCAAACTGGCTGAGCACAGCCGCATCACTAGCAGCAAAATTGTTGCATGTGTCTGGAATAACAACCCTACAAGGAATGCAAGAGGTATCACAAGTAGGTCATTACTAACCCATGTCCCCAGGGGACAGTGGCACTGATGTGAGCTATTCTTGTTGGTAAGGATGAGACTGCCTTTCATGGGACAATATTCTGGGGCAAACAGAAAAAGATCCAAGCCATTGACTGCACAAGGTTGCAGTTATCTTCAGGACAGATATGAAAGCTGACTCAACATCATCTCAGAGGAGTGATAATGGTTGGCCATGGCTCATCTGCTCCCCGCTGGGAAGAAACAGCTGTCAGTGAGAAACGACCAAGGAAAATGTTTGAATGCTGAGCACACAACTGCAGAATGAGGTGACACCTATGTATGAACAGATTTATATAGTTGAAGATCCTGGATTCCCATCACTGAGCTGTCAGGCAAGCAAAGACCAGTGCCAAGAACAGAGGATAACTGAGATCCGTGTCCAAGCTATGAAGTTGAACCCAATCCAAGATGCCCTACAGCTGTTTAACTAACTAGGAAAACTTAAACAATCCCCCACAGTCACACTCAATCTTCTGCACTCATAATACCTCAATAGTTCCTCTTGCCATGATAAAGGCTGTCAAGAAACAAACCCACAGTATCTGCAACGAAGTTTTTGAGCCAGTCAGTAATCATTCGTATCCATGCCTTAGAACTCAGCAAGAATGTGAGGTGGGAATACGCCATTATATGCACATTCCAGCTGCAAAATATTAAAATTTTCTACAAACACCATGACCTAACTCATGATTTTGGCAGCTTGCACTCTCACAGGGATCATCTGCCTATGACACATTCCTTACTTCATTTAAGAGACATGTTTTCAAACAACTGTCACGTGCAATTTCCTCTGCACCTGAGATTTTTCTTACAAGGATGAGATAACTGCAGCAGCCTGGTGGATTGGGACTCTGCCCCTACGTGTGCCACTGCTGCAGTCATTTGCAAAAGCAGGGCACATCCTTGAGCAGAGACAGTTGCTGCACCAGCAGTTGTGAGGAGAGCAGTACCAAGAAAATTTGTAGAATTACGGTTAGGTGGAATATTGGGAAGAAATTTTGTGCCGTGCAGGTGGTGAGGCCCCAGCACAAGCTGTCCAGAGAAGCTTGAGCAGGACTATAAATTGTATATAGCTAAAATGGGGAGAGATGAATCCCACTGTACACTGAGAATCAATGACTGTTGATTCATCGACTTCTGTCTCACAGCATTTCTGTTTCAACAGTTTGGAATTTTATACTGTTAAGCACTTGCTGCCATTTTTATGAA
>JAWWEU010000091.1:69590763-69610357 GCA_035583155.1 Acropternis orthonyx
GTGGAAGGTGTCCCTGCCTATGGCAGGGGAGTTTGGAACTGGATGTCCTTTAAGTCCCTTCCAACCAAATCATTCTGTGATTTTAGGGTTTTATAATTTACCTCTCTTTAGAGATTACCAATATTTGCTCAAGACAAAATTAATTATTTATACCTGACAAGTGATGATGAGTTTAGAAAATAGTCTGATCAAGGAATTGTTTCACCATATTGTTTCATATGCCTTCATTCATCCCAGTTCCTGCCCCATTGCCACATGAGGAATATTTTTCCCCTTGATTATCACAAGCAGGTCCTTGTTCCACCTGGTTGTAGTACCTGCTCTCAAACTGATGCATGAACTCAATTTCAACTGCTACAAGAATAATTTCAAACTCAGAAATGTCAGTGTCTAGAGCAGGGCTTTGCTTTATAAACATTCCTTTGTTAATGAAATTGGAAAAGTTCAGAGGAGGAATTTTCCATGAGTAATTCCTCATGTAAGCACTACTTTAAAGTCCCTTTTCTCAAATTTGCTTTGACAGCTGCTTGGGAAATAATAATAATAACAACAATAAATCTTAGCCTTATTTTTGTATCAACAGTGGACATCTGCAGGTTCAGGCACTGGAATTGAAATTTCTGGGTCTTCATCTAACATGATGTTCTCTGCTACTTTATGGCTGGAGTACATCCACCCAGAGAAGGGCAAGAGTCAGGCTGATGGTCGACTTCTGATGACCACCTCTTTCAGACGACACCGAGGGAACTCTGGTGCCATTAGCCAAAAGGAAACATCCCTTTGTGGCATCTGTTTATTTCCCAGACCTTAAAAGTCTTTTTCTTCCCTCACTCCTGTCCACAAGCTGATTCCACCTACTTAGAGACACACTGCCATTTCAGGGAAAGGAGGCTGGATCTTCATGATATGTTTCCACGGCACCCTGTGAACTGGTGATGGATCTCCAGGGATTTCTGAAGTGCAGATAATTGATCTGACAGACTATGGAGGGGCTGTCAATCAACAGTGAGCTATTCACATCCCCTCTGTCAGGTTCCCATCGAGCTGTTGCCAGGGTTTCAGCAGCTAGAGGGTAAAGGAAACAGGCAGGGCCAGGTGGTGCAGCTTGGCCAGCTCACAGCACAGGCAAAAGAGGCAGTCCCCTGGGGCAGGTTATTGCTACAAGGGGGCTGGAGGAGAATGAGAGTCAGGAAAAAAAATAGATCTTGCCTTGCAGACTTTGCACCTTGGAACATTTCAGTATAAGGTGACAACTCCAGGCTGCAGTTCCTGCCTGTAGCTCCCATGTTTTCCAGAGCTTTTACACCCCCCAACTCAGGTCAAACTTTCCTGTCCTGCCTTTGTCGCTCTCCTGATATTGGTGGCCTGAGACAAATACTCACCCAGATTTAGAGGGGCTTAGGGTTTGATGGAGGTGATCCTCTAATTTTAGGCTCATCGCCTGAAGACAATTGAGGACATAAGGTGAGGCACCAGAGCTGTGAGTACCTACAGGTCTTCCTGCTGCTGTGAGTTGTCCCACTGAATTTTGTGTAAAATCCTCCATGAACCAAAAAACCTGCATGTGGGGGGGCGGGGTGGAGGGGCAGGGTGGAGGGGGGCGGGGTGGAAATTAAATTAATGAAAGGTTTTTGTACAGACAGCATGAGAAACAGTGGGTGAAGAAGGCTGAGGAACAGCACAATGCACTACTGTCTCTGTCAGAAACCAGTCTGTTGATGGAAAACCAACAAAGTTCACTGGTATCAAAGTATCACTGGATAATGAAAAATTCTGAATCGTGCAAAAAAGCAATGCTTGCTTCACTGCACTACAGTGGTAACACAAAGTCTTTCCAAGAGATAAATATTCCTACCATGATGAGTAATCTTTAAGGCTGCAGCTACATCCCTTTCTTGAAAAAAGAAAATGATGGAGTGCTGTTAGCACTGCCCTGTGCTGGCTCCTTTGATTTCAACACTATAAATATTTCTCCTGTCACTGATACTGGCCACAACAACAACTGGCTAAAAAAAGGCTCTGTGAAAATCAAAGGAGTGGAAATAATAAGGAGTGGAGTTGGGCTTTGCAATGCAGCTGGGACACCTGGAGCTTTGAGATCCAGCTCCTGGGAAGGATGACATGTTTAAAACCACAACAGTAATGTTATCCATCATTTTCTAGTCTTGAATTAGCAAAGACAAGACAAGAAGGGGGAAAAAAAAATATCAATAAGCTTTGACTAGACATTGTCTTGGGATGATCTGTTCAAGGTTTCATTACAGAATCATAGAATGCTTTGTGTTGAAAAGGGCCTTAAAGACCATCTTGTTCCATTCCCTGCCATGGTCAGAGACACCTTCCACTAGCTCAGGTTGCTCCAAGCCCCATCCAACCTGGCCTTGGATACTTCCAGGAATGGGGCATCCAAAGTTTTTTACCATTTCTCCAGATAAGAAAGAAAATGTGAGTGGGAAAAAGAGCTTGCATCACTGACCTTTCTTTCTTATGTAAAGAAAGCTGGTGGGTTTTTTAAAAGAACGTATTTCCAACTTTTATCATGTCTAGTCTGAAAATCTGCCTGACAACAGACAGTCTACTAAAATGTAGAAAAGCAAGATAAGAAAATGCAGAGTAACTGAAAGGAGAACTTTTGTTAACTGTTTATATAACATCAGTGCTTCTTCAGAAAACCTGTCTTAAAATTTCAATTCTGGCACTTGAATGGATTCACACGGTCTCTGTGAAACAGCTCAAAGATTATTCACTAAAAGTCTCAGCAAGAACAAGCAGGGAAATACTTTTAGTGAGGTTCTGCTCATCACAGGTATGCACAACAAGAATTTAGAAAATTTGTAAGAGGAAGATAATTTCTGAAAAAAAAGGTAGGTTACCTTTAAACACTCATTCCCCTATAGGTCATAAATCATACAGAGGAGAGAAGCCAAGTTGCATCTCTTTCTATCTTAGTCCCCTATAAGATAGAAAAGAGTGTAAAGATTTCCATAAATAGCCGTTTTCTGCATTAAAAGCTGCCTGTGGAGAATGTTTCTATACTAGTTTCCAAAGAAAACAAGGACTTACATGATCCAAGTTATGTGTGTATCATCTCATTTCTTCATGTCCCCCTGACAACTTTTGAACCTCTTTCAACAAAATTTGTTAGAATTGTACATGTTTCATGAAAATTTACAGCCTGGGGGAAGACAGGGACTTGATTAGTTGCACCAGACAGAGTAAGGGAGGCTCCAGTTACCCTTTATCAGAGAGGGGAGAATCTGCATTGAGCAGAGACATTATTCATATAACAACTATGGGAAAACCTTAAGCTGGCACCGTTGTTTAACCAGAAAGTTCAAGCCTGAGACACACATCTACAAGAAACATGATTTCATTAATTTTGCTGCTCATGGAACAACTTGTTTCCACTAACAGGTTTGGTTGAAGATATTAGCAGAGATGACACTTTTTCCATTGATACTGTAGTTTGCAGTAATCGTCAGCTGTTGACAGCAAAGAAAGCCTTTTTAGGCTTCTGGCTCTTCTGGGCCATGTGTACAAGCAAACTCCTTATACAAGCAAGTCTCTCTGTTTCATTATGCTGATGTGGTGAGCATATGGGTCAGAGGCAATTCAGAGCTCCTCTGAGTACAGTCTGGATGTCTTGTACATGAGGAGAGACATCAAGGTATCTTTCTTTCTATTCACTCTGGAAGAGCTTTGAAAATCCCAGCAGAGAGGAGCTACTCTCTGTTCACCACCTGCAGGTGGACCTGCCATACCATCACAGTGCTTCCAGCAACTGAGTCCTTTACACAGTGGGCCATTGGGGCTACTCAAAGTTCTTTGGGTAAACCCAAGGCTATTCAGTCAACCTCTATTGTCGGTATGTTGCTCTATACATACATTCACCTTTCATTTACTGATTTTCTGTAAAGCCTTTGACACTGCCCCCCACAACAACTTTCTCTCCAAATTGAGATGGATTCAATGGGTGAACTGTTAAATGGATAAGCAGGTAGTTGGATGGTCACATCCAGAGAGTGGTGGTCAATGACTCTGAGTCCTAAGGGACATCAGTGACCAGTGCTGTCCCTCAGGGATCTGTACTGGAACCAGTGTTATTTAATATCTTCATTAATGACATAAGACAGAGGGACCAAGGGCACCCTCAGCAGATTTGCAGGTGATACCAAGCCAAGGATGCAGTGACACACCTGGGGCCATCCAGAGGAACCCAGACAGACAAGCTCAACAAGTGTCCCATAGAAATCTCGTGTAGTTTTACAAGACCAAGTGCAAGGTGATGCACCTGGGTCAGGGCAACCCCTAGGATCAACCCAGGCTGGGGATGAACAGATGGAGCAGCCCTGGGAGAAGAACTTGGAGGTGCTGGTGGGTGAGAGGCTGGACATGGCCCAGCCCAGAACCCCCGCCATGTGCTGGGCTGATCCCCCAGCATGGGCAGCAAGGGATGGGGGGAATTCTGCCCCTCTGCCCCCTCAGGTGAGACCCCACCTACAGAGCTGCCTGCCCAGCACATGAAGGACATGGAGCTGTTGGAGAGAGTCCAGAGGAGGCATCAAGTTAATTAGAAGGATGAAGCACCTCTGCTGTGAGGGAAGACTGAGAGAATTGGAGTTGTTCAGAGACTATTTACAAGGGTGTGGAGTGACAAGACAAGGGGAAATGGCTTCAAATTGAGAGGGATAAGAATGAAATGGTATATTGGGAAGAAATTCTTGATTCTGAGGATGGTGAGGCCCTGGCACAGGTTTTCCAAAGAATCTGTGGCTGCCCCATTCCTGAAACTTTTTAATGCCAGGTTAGACAGAGCTTGGAGCCCTGTGGGATAGTGGAAGGTGTTCCTGCCCTAAACAGACAGGGGAATTGAAATGAGATTACCTTTTAAGTCCCTTTCAGCCCCAACCATTCTGATGATTCTATGAGTCTATGGTCACTCTTGTTCTATGGCTCTCCAGTCTGAAACAGACTCTTTTATTTCCTTGCTTTAGGAAGACGTGACCAGGAGCCATCCCACTTCCCAAAACACTGCAGGCTGGAGTAGACAAGCTAAACTCTGCAAGAGGAGAAAATCATCCCACATTCCCCTGGTGAGTTCAGGCTCTCTGAATACGTGTGAGTCCCCCTTCCTACCCCGACAGTCTCTCATCTGAGTATGCTGTTCACCTCTCTACAAGGCCAGGCACTTTCATTCAGGCCAGAAACCCACTTAATTTGCAGAGAAGGCAGTTTCTTCCCAGCTGCCATTCAAAGCAGTTACTCAGCTGTGCAAGGGAAGTGCAACCAACCACGCAGCTGTATTGGAAGGCACCCTGGCAGTCAACACAGGTGGAAGATCTGTGCAGCACTATTATCACATTCAGGGTATGGTAAGGCACTCAGTCCACCCTATAGTTCGGACACCTTCAAAGGTCACTTTTTTGATGTTGAAAGGAGCAATTACTTCTCCAAAATAAAAACCTATTTAGTTCATTGCAGGATACATGAGAAGATGGGGTGGTACAAGAGCTATACAATAAGTAAGAAACCACCACTTCCTCACTACACGTGTTACTTGGAGAGGGGAGAATTGTGCATGTTCATTGCCTGTGCAGCAGAGCTCCTGGTTAGGACTCTCTATCCTCACAGAATGGTTTGGGTTGGAAGGGACCTTAAAGATAATCTTGTTCAACCCCCTGCCGTGGGCAGGGACACCTTCCATTATCCCAGGTTGCTCCAAGCCCTGTCTGTCATTGCCTTGGTCACTTCCAGGGATGGTGCAGTTCCAGCTTCTCCGGACATCCTGTGCCAGGGCCTCACCACCCTCACAGTCCAGAATTTCTTCCCAAAGTACCATCTAAAGCGGCCCTCTGGCATGGCTAAGCCATTTACCCATTTCCTGTCACTCTATCCCTTGTCCAAAATCACTCTTCAGCTCTGTTGGAGACCTTTGGAAGGAGTTTTAAGGTTTCCCTGAAGCCTTTTCTCCTCCAGGCTGAAAAACTCCAACTCTCTCAGCCTGTCTCCATGGCAGAGGTGGTCCAGCCCCTGGAGCATCTCCATGGCCTTCTCTGGGCTCACTCTGGCAGCTCCACATCCTCCTGATGCTGGACTTCAGTTCTGGGGGAAGCACTGCAGGTGGAGTCTCACCTGAGAAGAGCAGTGGGGCAGAACCCCTGCCCTTGGCCTGCTGCCCAGGCTGTGGGATCCGTCTAGGATGCAGTTGGCTTCTGGGTCTCAAGTGCACCTTGATGGGTCATGTGAAGCTCCTCTTGACGTGGTTTAATCTCTAAAAGGTTAAACAGGCCATAGGGACCCAAAGTATTTCCTTCAGCACAGACTTCACGAATAGTCTAATCCGCAGCATTTCAGGAGAAATGGCTTCACCTTGTACAGTCAGTCCCTAAGGGACTCCATGCGACCCCACTTGGTGAGAGATCCCAGTTTGTGGATGGTAATGACTTGTGGATTTTTTGGGACAGGCCATGCCTAATGAGGGTACTCTAAGTCTTAATATGAATATAAATAGGATAACACTGTAACCCACCTGCTTCCCTTTCTGCTAAATAACAAATTGTTGAGTCAATAAAAGAAAGAGGATTCTGCTTAAATTAAAAACTGCAAATACCAGCTTATTTTGACCTAGTTGATAGGAATTAAAATCATGTTTAAAATGTCTTATATTCAGGAAATACATTTCATCTGCCTTTGCATGATGGCAGCCAAGGAAATTTTGTTCAGATTTTCCAGGGTGATTCACTTTCTGGCTTCTAATAAACATGGTTAATGCCAGGTGCCAAAAATTTCTTCAACAAGATTTTTGAGCTAGAATAAAAGTTCCAGTCCCAAGAGTAACTTTAAAAATTGTTCATGCTACTGCATTTCTATTTTGGTTCTTCATAAGAACACCTCACAAGAAATAGGTCCTTTGGTCGATATCTTCAGCACATTTTCAAACTCTTAGGGGAAATACCAGTTTTGCGTTTTTGATTTTGAAGGTCATCTAGGGACTTGAACTTCACAGTTGTTGAAGATGTGCTGCTTTTTCCTATTTGTTCTTTCCAACACTGCAGCACAGAGACAACACTTGCCATGTTTTTAACATATTTTTAACCATTCTTAAGTGCCCTTTCTGAAGGTAGTTGGACCAAAGGTCCTAATTTTTTTGAATATGTTAGCTATCTTCTGAAACTGATTTGCAGATTGGAAGTCCAAGCAGCGAGATGCATAAAAACACCCAAAGTCTTTTGTATTACTGATGGGCCTGAGGAGCAAACTCCTCAAGCAGTGGCCATAAAGCAGAAACAACCAAAGCAGGTGAACTGTAGTGTGCAGGTGATTATAAGTTACCTCACCCTACAGAGAGGACAAGTTTTGCCATTCCACTTCCCAGAAAACATAAGAGCACTGCAGAGCTCTGTGGGCTCTCTTTACAGATTCCATGCCATGTGCACTTGGCTTATTAATTAAAACATATTCTTTACTGTTTTCAATACATTAAATTGAATGTGTCTAATGAATATCCAGCTGCACTCTTCTTTCTTTATACATAATAATTTAGAATCATAAATTGCACTCGTTCCAACCCAAGAACATTTTGCCCATTATATGGTTGCTGCTGATAATGTATCAGACAGCAATAATGACGCTTGATTTTCATAAGCTGCACTAAATGGCAAGTGCTCAGAGCTACATGTTTTGATTAGCAGACTAAGCAAACCATGACATGAGCATCCCTATTTACACAGAATACTAAGGTTCTTTCACAAAGTGATTTATTTAGTCAGAGGGACAATTTAAGTGTACCTGACCTGCCTTAACTGAGCTCTAGATCATCTCAAAGTGGACATCTCTGACACACAAAGCACTTGATTGATTGTCCAATCTCTGCTAGATATGCAAAATCATATACCAGAATTCATTCTGTGGGAAATTTACCAAGAAAAGCAAAGTCTGTTTTAATGTTGTATGTGTAGAAGTTGAAGCAAATGCAGAATGGAGAGGCCTACAGACAGAGAAAAGGTAGTTTGTTCCAGATGTACGTTTCTGTGTTCTCCATTCCTTTTCCATCAGTCTTTCATCATTCCCTGAAGTAGTCTGGTATCCATCCTCCCCTCTCTTCACTGTACAGATACACTTCTGTCATTTCACAAGTGCAGTCCCTTCCTAGCACACCAAAAAAAGCAAACCCATTTATACATTCATTCATGTGCTCTGCATTGTTCCTTCAGCTCCACCTATTGACATCCTGAAAAATGAGTGGTTGGGGCAGCAAGTCTCCTCCATCGTTCCAGAGCACAGCCTTCAACAAGCACACAGGTGACACATGCCCCTCACAGGGCTGTGGTTTAGCAGGCTGAGGGACATGACTAACCTCTGTGCATTCAGGACAGCTGATCAAAGAAGCTGTACTGTGTTAACTGGCAATTGTTCTTTGGGCTGTGACAGAAAACACAGTGCCTTAGTTAAGAAAAGTTGAATACAACCCAGTGGAAAGGAAGAACTATTATCATTACCATCATTACCAGTCCATTTGGTTTCAAGGCTGTCCCAAAGCCTGGTAAGTCATTAGAGGCAATCAGAATAAACTACAGAGAAGTAAAGAAATTAAGATGAAAGAGTGACTAGCCACATGAAATCTGAGTTCCTATTTGGCTTGAGCTCACTACTAGCGTTGGATCTTGATGACAAGGTACTTTTTCACTTTATGTCTCTCCTAACATCTTTCATGTATAGCTTTTCCACACTCTTATTTAAAAGGGTGTGTCAGATAATCCCCAGCTTACCTGGAAAGGCACACACACAAATAATTAATAGAAAATAAGGTCACAATGGAGAGAGGTTCAACTTCCAGCAAAGTTACATCATTCCAGCCACTGCTGGGGAAGTCACGTATGGCTGCGTGGTCAGATGGAGCTGGTGGTGGCAGAGCGGGACTTCAAGGAGTTGCTCTGAAACCCTGAAGTGATTCATACTTCTAAATAACTTCTTGATCCCCCGGTTGGAAAGAAACTATGAAATTTTAAATATTTTGAAGAAAGGACTGGGAAACTTTTCTCCAGCAATATATGTGGTTTAAGGTTGGTTTGGTAAGTGGCCCAAATTACTGTATGTGCCTCTAAAAGCATTACTGGAGGTGACTCTGAGTGCTGTTTGTATTCAGAGACACATTCACAGCCCTGCAGGTCTCCACACATTATCTGAACCTTGCCAGTCTAAAAATTGATGTTGGTAAGTCACAGAAAAATGGGCTTTTACATCATTTCTGGTAGAAATATCTTGACAACAGACTCTTCATATCTTGGCACTTCCAGTTCCAGCAACTAGAGATGGAAGGGGGAGGGGGAGATTAGAGGTATTTTATTTCCACAGGTGTAATGAAAAGTTTGGTTGGAGACATCCAACACAGTCAGAGATTGAGCAACATATCCATCATGGGCAATGAAGGGCAAGATTATAGCTTTTATCTTCTCTCCTACCTATCTGAAGCTTATAAAGTAACCTGGCAAACCTTTCTGGAGATAACCTGTCACCTGGAATGTTTACAACCTTGCTTCTGCTCTGCACTACCTAAAGAGAGGAAGGAGGTGGACAAATTCATCCCCATGTTACTCAGCTGGGCTGAGAGGAGATGGCACACAGAATGAACTTGGCTTGCAGCTTGCTGTTATCTGATACGAGGTATGAGAACTGATAGGATGTGATCCAGCTCAAGGCTTGCAACAGCACAGGCAAAAATTTCATATAGGCATCTTTGAACTCAGCGACAGAGCTGAGACAGAAAGTCTTGTAGCAGAAGCCCTGGATAACTGTATTTGCAGCTCCTCCTGCTGCCACAAGAATAGGCTACTGTTCCTATGAGGGTCTGACATCTCCTGGGAGAAGATATAATCCCAGGCATCCCATTTTCTCCCAGCAGTAGTGCCAGCAGCCCCAGAGTCTGGCCAAAACCAAACAGACAGGTACCAATACCACACAGCTATCTGACCACTTGTTACTATGCCCACAGAGCATGCTGTTTCCAGATGTCTATTTGTTTATATCTGGCCCTGTAGTGCCTGCAGCTTGGAACTGTTGCGTCTCTGATCACCACTTCCCTGCTTTGAGTTGCTCCATAAACATGTAGCTGCAGGAGCCAGGCTTTATACCCAGCCGCTGCAGTCAGTAGAGACAGGTCTTGGACAAAGACTTTTAGTCACTCTTGCAGCAATTTTTTTTTTTTTTTTTGAACCAGCATAAAAGCAGTTCCAACCAAAAGGCTGATGTGAGTGGGAGAAGAGGAGGGGGATGCTCATACAAATGGATGGAGCACAGGCTGTGTACATGCAATGACTTCTGTCTAGGAGAGGTATCTCAGAAGAAAGTAGCACCCCTGCATCTTGCACTCAGGCTCAAAGAGCCATGGAATCACGGAATGCTTTGCATTGAAAACTACATTAAACACCACCCAGTTCCACCCCACTGCAATGGGCAGGGACACCTTCCACTGGAGCAGGCTGCTCCAAATCCCATCCAACCTGGCCTTGGACACTCCCAGGGATGGGGCAGCCACAGCTGCTCTGAGCAACCTGTGCCAGGGCATCACCACTCTCACAGTCAGGAATTTCTTCCCAATATCCCATCTAGCCCTGCCCTCTGGCAGATATTCACCACTGTCCTGTCACTCCAGCCCCTTGTCCAAAGTCCCTCTCCATTTCTCCTGTAGACACTTTAGGTACTGGAAGGTCCCAAAAAAGTCACCCTGGAGCCATCTCTTCCCCAGACTGAACAATAAGATATTCCTGTGGCTGCACAGACAGCCTGCCAAGGCAACATGAAGGTATCTGAAGTCAAAAACACTAGATAAGATTTGTCATTTTAGACAGGTACAGGTTCCCTGGGCACTCTGCAAAGCAAAAAGCACACAGCCCATGTGGCTGGTCAAAGTCCAAACCAAATTGCCTCTTTATATGTGAGTCATGAGGCTCCTGACTTGCTCCACAGCCCTGTGTTATTTTTGCCTTGTTTCACACACATTTAGACATCCAGTGCATAGTCCTTACAGCTGCATAATTGCACTGTAAATTTACTGGCTGGTTCATTACCCATTCCTTACAAACACACACACACACACACACACACACACACATACACACACACACACACACACACACACACACACACACAAGTACGTACGTACATATAATCAGTCATACACAGTCTATGCCAAGGCTGCAAAACCAATTCACAAACTGCCTAAAATTAACATAGAAAATTTTATCCTCGACCATCATGTTTCTCTAGTATGACAGACTTGGGTCAGGTTTAACACAGGGGCAGAAACAGTTTAGATTCTCGTGTAGAAATGAGCCATGAAGGTGGTTTTGTTTTTTGGGTGTTTTTTGTTTGTTTGTTTTTGTTTTTGTTTTTGTTTTTTTTTTGAGGGGGGTAGTGGGGGGAGTGGGAGGAGGGGGAGCAGCAGGGAACACAGCCCATATCCCAGGAATCTGCTTTGAGAAAGTTGTGTGAAACAACCTGTTACCCTCCAATCCTTATTATTCCCCTTCCCCCATCATCTCCAAGTTATTATCTGTTTACCACATTTTTAAACTATAACAAAGAAAAAAAAATAAAATCAATAGCCCTCTTTACAGCTAGGAGGACAGAAATGCTCAGCTCCCCATTGGGAAAAACGGTTCTTTCTTTCTTCCTCTCTTTCTAATTTTAAACTTCACTTAAGGTTCAGTGATTGAACAAAAGCAGACACAAAATATTGCAGTTATCTGACGTACAGAAGTGTAACATGAAGTCTGCTCATTATGGACAATATTTATGGCAGATCATAACGTTAAATTACAACTCAGCCGCCTCAGCCAGAAATTTGTAACACCACACATGTGCTTCTAATTAAGGGCTTTTGAAGTTGCCCTGGATATTTATTTTCAAGGGATTTAGTGCACAGAACGATTAAAGTTTGCTCTTGTTAGGAGTTCAGCAATCAAAAAAAAAAAATTTAAGAGAGATTGAAAATGGACCTCAAACTAATATATACATTCACTTTAGCATGAGTGTATACGTGTACATCTGCTTATCTATATCCATAAAAAAATAAAAATGTATGTCTTAACATAGATAAAATAATATATTAAAAAGAGGGAGACAAAGAGCCCTTTGTTTCAAATGTGGTCCAAGTCCAAAATTTGTGACCGTAATTTTGTTTATAGGAAATCCTTTATAATGCTAGTTTAGTGTTTCCATATGGAATTCTCATAGGACTCTTTTCTCCCTCACTCCCCCCCATCTCCCTTTTTTATTTGGATAAGGCAAGAGAAAAGTGAATGTACATTCCAAAGATGCATAGTCATTCCGGATCAAATTCAATGGATTCTGGCAAGAGTTGAAAAACACAGATGCAGTGTTTTAGGTCTCCTGCTGTGCAGCCTCCAGCCATGAGTGTCTGGTTGAAGCACTTTGTAAAATCATGAAAACCCTATTAAATTCATGAAATATGATATACTGCATTTTCAAGCTAACTTTCCATTGAACTGTCCATGAAGATGGAATTTGGCTGGCTTGCTTATAGCGTACACAAACACACACACACACACACACACACACACACACACACACACACACACACACACACACACACACACACACACACACACAGAGACTCACACACACACACACACACACTCAGGTGTCCCTGGTGTGCACACCAACAGGCACAACCAAGAGCTACTGCAGTCACTCAGAGGGTTCTTTTTCCTCTACTGCTACAAATGAATCTTCCTCTCCAAACCAGCAGAGCCTGGATTAAAGCTCAGGAGATCCCATCAAGCCTCTTACACCACTCAGCTCACCCAACGACCTCCAGAAATTAAAGAGGTCCTGATGTTTAGGTGGAGGGAAGCAAGCGTCCAACACAGCTGCCCCTCTTCCAACTTAAAACAAAATCCCTTGCTAGAAAACTACCCAACTGAAAGCAGCCTGATATTCTTACTTCATTTCCTATTGGGTTTCACATAATAAAATCATCATATGTTTAGGATTGGGTTTCTTTTCTCTTTTAAATGAAAAAGTGAGAGCAGTCCCCTGAGGAGAAAGGTCTTGCTGTTAAAATTGTCCTGGAGACACAGGCAGTTGCGGCCCCTTGCATGTTTGTCAGAGTGAGAAAAATATGTATTTTAGTAAAGCTGGACGGCCCTTGCTTATTTATGTCTAGGCACCCACTTTGCTGAAAGTTGTAATAAGTTTAATAAAATGTGCATGTACCTGAGCTCTCTGTGTGTGAGGTTTTCTTTACCTCCACGTAAGGCAGATGGAGCTCTCCCATAAAATATGTTGTACTTCCAATTGTGTCTTTTATTCAAGGATCTGTAGGTACTTTAGGAACACTGAAATTCATAAATGCTCAGGCCAGACGGGACATTTCAGCATTCAGCCCATGTAATACTGACTGTAAATTTCATCCTGTAGCTGCTGTATTGAGCACAGCAACATTGACTTCCAGTGTTGAGATGAAGACTTTGAGAGGAGAGGGATCCACTGCTTTCCCTGGTAGTTTTCTTCAACAGCTAATCAGTCCTTCTGTTAAAAACATTACCAGCAATAAATAACCCATGAGGTTTAAGATAATATTGCTAACAGGAGGATTTAAGCTGTATGTCTGTGTTTAAGATGATCCGCGGGAGTCTTAACTCCAAGACTTTTGAGCAAAAATCATGATAATGTGCAACCTTTTCTGTCCATTGTCTCTCCCAAGTTCTTCATCACACCCACAGACAGTTTTTAAGACTTTGTGCAGAAATGCATGGTGGTGTTGGTATTTGAATATATCTTCATACTTTTGGTACAGTATTTCCCATTTCTGTTTTGTAAATTTTCAACCAGTGGGGGCTTGATGCCTGCTAATTAGGTTCATATCTTTTGATGAACACTCTTACTGAAAGTAATAAATCAATTCAAGACTAGAAGTTTCTTTGTAAGACAAATACACAGAAATTTTTCCTTTTACTTTAGAATTCCAGATACCTTTGGAATGGAAATAAGGGCTTGAATTTCAGGACCACAGTGCATGTTTGACACATTCACTGGTCTCAGAAATGCTAAAAGAGAGACAATAGGCTGTCTGCTATTTCCCATTCAAAATAAGAAGGGCAAAGGAATGTCTAAAGCCACTTAAGTACCCATTTTTTTGGTATAAATGTTTTGAACTGGACCTATTTCAATTTTGTTGTTTGCATAAGGGTTAGATGTGAACTCTCTTTGGTTATGATTAGATGATTTACCTTCTGAAGCTGTCTCTGTAACTCCATTGACTAAAAAGGAAGTCTCAAGTCTCTTATTTAGAATGCAGGTCTTATTAGGAATTTATTTTGGGTGAGAATCCCCTTTTTATTCCTTAGGAAAACACATTGAAATAAAGACATTTGCCAAAGTCTTCCTACAGCTGTAATTGTCTAAGAATATAAACAGAAATGGATGTAGCAGAGGTAAGGCTTTTTTGTTGATGAGGTTAGAAGGTGGTATAGTTCTGTATCATGTACCAGCTAAATTACTTTACAAGTCTTTAAATGTCACTGATATTATGATTCATAATACAATACTCTGTGGTCTTCCAATTTCCTCTGAAAAACTGAATCATACATTTGCAGATGCTGAAGGAACATTAATTAGCAAGGTTTATGTTAACAGACATCTTGAGAGGATTAATGTGCAAAAATTAGATAACAAAGTGTATGCCATTTAGGCTTAAAGTGCTACTCCTGCTGTGTCATGTGAACATTTTATGCAGAAAAGCACCTGTATTCTCCATTGTGCAACAAAATAATGAGAGACTTAACAAGCTTTACTAATTTGATATATAAAGTGGCACCTACAGGAAGCCTGTATTTACTGCTCTCTGCAGCCTAGCAAGGGAGGATGTTCAAAAGAATCAAACAAAAATTACCTGGGAATATTTTACTGGGTATCCAATGAGCAAACTGAGGGAAAAGAAAATTTGGAATACACTTGGCGTTGTGCTAGCTTCTCCACTCCAACCCCAGCCCTTGATGGTTACAGCACAGGGTGCACAACCGTTTTGACTCACCTAACCCTATTTCTCTTTACTTACACAACAAAACACACAAAAGGAAATGGAGCTGTTGGAGCTGGTCCAGAGGAGTCCACAAAGATGCTCCAAGGGCTGGAGCCCCTCTACTCTTGAGACAGGCTGGGAGAGCTGGGGGAGCTCACCTCGAGAAGAGAAGGCTCCAGGGAGACCTGAGAGCCCCTTCCAGTGCCTAAAGAGGCTCCAAGATTGCTGAAGAGTGACTTTGAACAAGGGCATGGAATGACAGGACAGAGAGTTTGCAGACATTCCCTGGAGGTGTTCAAGGCCAGGCTGGATGGGGTTCTGAGTAACCTGGTCTAGTGGAAGGGCAGGCAGGTGGAATGAGATGGTCTTTAAAATCCCTTCCAACCCAAACCACTCTGTGATTCTCTGGCAAGTGAGAATGGTTCCAGACTGAAAGAGGAGATGTTTAGATTAGATATCAGAAAAAATTCTTCCCTGTGAGGGTGGTGAGGCCCTGGCACAGGTTTGCCCAGAGAAGCTGTGGCTGCCCCATCTGTGAAAGTGTCCAAGGGCAGGTTGGACGGGGCTTGGAGCAACCTGGGCTAGTGGAAGGTGTCTCTGCCCATTGCAGTTGGAACAAGATGGTCTTTAAGGTCCCTTCAAACCCAAACCACTCTGTGATTCCAGGACTCCAAAATAAACAGAAAGCCCAGGGAAAAAAATTACATTGCACACTTCTGTAACTAATCTCTCTCTCATTTCTCTATGGTCTGGACTTGGATCAAAGTCTCTTTGTGAACCCATGAATCTACTTACCTCTGAAAAGACAAGCCCTTGGTTCTGCATTCATGCAGTATATTACAGTGCATCTAGCTCTATGGTCCACACAGAAATTTCTACCACCTTGCAAGTAACACTACCTGGTGGCACACTAATCATTAGGATTGGCAGCAAGAGGCAACAGCACCATAAATTCTCACTTCAAATAACCACAGCTATTCGTCACTTCAAATCCCATTTGAGGGGTTTTTGGATCACAGTCTTTCTTCTCCATCTCCAACAGCAATAGGACTGTTAAAAAGAAACATTTTGCTCATTGTTTAAATGTAATGAAATGTGTTGTGTGCCACACAAGGCATCAGATCCTGAAGCCTTCCCTTCTGTCCTAGGCAAAATTCCAACAGGACAATTCAGAACCACATCATTACTGGTGTCCAGCATAACATACATTGTTGTGGAGTTTGTTATGGAGTAGCAGGGATGGACACAGTTCAACAGTCATTTGCTAAAAATCCTGTGAAGAAAATCTATGAGGGAAAATATTAAATTGTTCAAATACAGTTCCCCATCCATTTGCAAATCCCAGTGACAAAAAAAAAAAGAAAAAAATCATTTTAAATTAATGTGAACTTCTCACTTGCTTGTGGTGTTCTATTTATGATAGATGTTCTATGGCAAGCATGTATTCTCTAGTGTTATTCACATTATTCTTATTATTCATATTGTGCTCCTTATGGAAGCCTTAATTGTAAATTCCACTGGGATACATGTTGTGCACACACAGTTCAAAAGGATGGCCCTGCTCCAAGATAGTTTTCCACTGAAACGTGGAACAAAAGAAAGATTGATACAGACAAACATGGGAAAACAATGAGAACAATACAAGGCAAACCTGGTCACCTGAGCAGGCAATGCACCAGAAGCCCGATCACTACCAAATGCTACATTTTTCTATTCACACCTCTGGGCTAATATCAATTAGTATCATTAGGCAATTAATCTCAATACCATCACCATCCCATTTTCCCAGTGAGCCTGGAGAAGACTTCATAGAACACAAGAAAATCAGACAAAACTGATTCACATGACATTTGACAAAGCTCTAGAACAACCTTTCCATGGAAACACCCAGGGAGAAATCTAGGGGTTCTCAGATGCACAAAGATGGGTCTCTCTATGGGGTTATAAAATGTGTTGCCTGTTGGTAACCAGGAGGAGGACTTGATAACCCAGGACTAGTTGTGTATGTATTGCATGGGTTTTAGTCTTAGACTCAGAGGAAAAATACACTGAGATATGTTTCAGAACATCAAAATAACATTAATAAAGGCTACTAAAAAAGAATCTATACACACACAAAAAAAAATCTTTTCACAGAGAACAGAGACCACATATAATTGAAAAACACCATTTAATTTTATCACAGAATAATCAAAGTTGAAAGAGATCTTCAAGATCATCTAGGGTCACCGTCAACCCAGCACCACCATAATCATCCCTAAAATCCAGATGTCTCTTGAGAACTTCATAGACAGTGACTCCACCACCTCCCTGGGTAACTAATTCCAATGCCTGAGCACTCTTGCAGTGAAAAAAATGTTTTCTAATATCTAATAAGAACCTCCCCTGGCAAAACTTAAGGCCATTTCCCCTTGTCATTTCACTTGAGACACAGGAGAATAAACTGACCCCCACCTCACTACAACCTTCTGTCAGGTGGCTGTAAACAGCAATGAGGTCCCCCCTGAACCTCTTTTTCTCCAGACTAAGAACCTCCAGCTCCTTCAGCCTGTCCTTACAGGAAATTTTTTCTAAGCCCTTCACCCCCAAGATTATGAAGAGTAATCACACTTGTACTGCAGATATTCAAGTCAAACTCCTATTTCTTATGCCCCATTCCTGGAATTATTCAAGGCCAGGTTGGACAGGACTTGGATCAACCTGGTCTAGTGGAAGGTGTCCCTGCCCATGGCAGGGTGGTGGAATGAGATGAGTTTTAATGTTGCTTCCAACCCAAACCATTCTGTGGTATGATGATTCTGCAATAGGCACACTTTTTGTTTGGTTCTTTAAAAGATTTCCAGTAAGAATAAATTATCATCTCCTTTTCCATCCCTCATAAGACTAATTTAATCTCTCCAGAGCTCTGTACTATTGCAGCCAGGCTACTTCTGGCCTCAATATTTCTTGCCATACTATCTAAAGAGTTTGCTCCTGTTTCTAAAGACAGCACTTCAAGTAAGGTGCCATTTACTGAACATATTCTAAGATCACACTGATTACACTTTCTGTTCAAAATTCACTCTTTTACACATAACATTTACACTGCTTACAAAGTACAAAAGATTGGTGTTGCTCCATGTTCAAAATGGAGTCTGCTCTAGAACCAAGACCAGGACAGAGAGGAGGAGAGACAAGAGGAGGGAAGCAGGACCGCTAGACTTCCCTGTCAGGCATCCTTTCACAGGAAACTCAGACTTGGATGTCTCTTCAGCACACCAGAAAAGTCACCTGCTCCTGATGACTAATGAAGCATTTAGAAGATTCCAGAAATAAATAAAAATAACAGAATAAATGTACCCATGATCACAGTCAACACTGCATGAAACTATAAGGCATTCATGAAACTATAAGGTCACATGGCCCAAACTCACCTTGAGTGTGAAGGAGAAATCTGGCTATCTGATTTTTGCCAACCGTTCAAAGCAGTAGAAATTTCAATATTTAGTTGGGGAAAAAACTACAGGTCTTCAGGAGCAAAGAAAAGCATTCTAGTGTGGAGAGAGTGGAGAGAGATGAAGAAATAACCAGTTCCTCATAGCTGACTCCTTCCCATTCATTGTGGGTTGATCTCTCACAGGGCTTATACTCTGTCCTTCTCTGGATGAAGGAGATACCCAGGATAAGTCAACTCTGCATGCCCACAAGTCCTCATGTTTAGACCAGTTACCTGCATAAGGTGTGATGTTACAGCTCAGAGAGAAATTTGTGGCTTTTCCTACTCTAACTAGCTCAAGACCTCTTCAGCTAGACATTGAAAGGAGTTTCCTCTGGCAATTAAAATAATATAAATCCCTCCTTTGATAATAGTACAAAAGCTACCAAATCACAAACTTGTCCATAAGCACATTTTCTGCACTCAATTTGTCTTTCTAGCCAGTGACTCTTGTGACAGAGGCAATAATAAGTATCCATAGGTTCACTAGGCATGAGATTTCCCTAACAATGTTATGGACGACTGCCAGATAAGGTGGGTTTTCTTTCTCAAAGGTTGTGATCCTCAGGTCACTCGATGACTTTGTTTTGTCCTCTCATTTTTTCATCTCACCACTTCAACTTGCTGGGCTTTGTAAACAGATTTATCTTGCTCCATGACAGCACTTCCCACCTACAGGTTTCACATGTTTGTGAATATACATCAGTTGAGATCCACAGTGACAATCACTCACCAAACTTTTCTTAGCCCCTGAAAAGGCTGTGTGTGCTATGATGACAAAGACCCTCACCCAGAATCCAATGAAGTCAAGAGAAAGACTTAAAAAATTCTTCAGTGGCGTTTGCATGTAGCTCACTGGGATTTGATTTCTCAGGCTGTTGATCTGTTGCCTTCCATGAGTGCTAATTTTACTGATGTATTTTTCAGTGCAGTTCAGCTATCGCCTGGATAATTTCAAATCTGCCAAGTCAGATGGATGCACCGCACGCTGTGGTCCATAAAAATGAAAGGTCAGCTATTAATTGGCTTCACTTTCTGCTTAGTGACTTTGGAAAAGTCCCTCTTGCAGCTACAAC
>JAWWEU010000091.1:69610982-69628304 GCA_035583155.1 Acropternis orthonyx
AGAAATAAGCTCTATATACAGCAGGAGTCTTGCAGGAGGGACAGGGCTTGTGGTCAAAGAATGCTGTGCAACAAACAGCCAGTAATAATGGAGAGGAGCTCTGGGTCCCAGTTTGAATGGGCAGAGAGGAAAAGACTCATCAGCCCACCCATGGCAAGATTACCTACAGCATACGGTTTAGCTGTAGCAGCTCATATCACAAGCCCAGACCCATCCCTGGAAGTGTCCAAGGCCAGGTAGGACAGGGTTTGGAGCAACCTGGTCTAGCAGAAGGTGTCCCTGCCCATGGCAGGGTGTGGGACTGGATAGTATTTAAGGTCCCTTCCAGCTTAAACCATTTTTTTATCCTGTATCAGAACCCCTTTTGGGATGCCAAGTGGTCACTCTGCCATCCATGTGATGTCAGGCGGAAGACACCTCTGATGATGCTGTGAAAGGGTTTTCAGAACAGAGGCAAAGGCTTGAAAAGCTCTTTAAACCCTCACCTCCCTACCTGAGGTGAGCAGGGGTGCAACGTGATTCCCAGTTCACTGCAGAGGGAAAGGCTGAATCATAGAGATATTAAAGTGGGTAAGTTAAAATGGAGGCATTAGTCCTTGCATCTACTCAGAGATATATGGCTTAATTTTCCCTGTTGTGAGGCCTTTCTGCCTCCTGCTGCCTTCAAAAGACCTCAGACTGCACACACACAGATTAGAAAATAGCACTGACTGGTAAGATGTGTGATTACAGACATTTCCATAATCACAAGAAAACATGTCAGCCTTAAATGGTCCTACTCTCAGGCTCCCCACCTGTAAAATAAGAAATAAGGCACTTCACACATCTTTCCAAGGCTAAGACAGGGTTATTTCTAGAGCTGACTGGGTCCTTAGGCAATGGAAGAACCATGTTCAGAAAGTCCAGAGATAAGAGAAAGTATATGCTGCTTAAAATATTATTAAGAGGCTTTCCAAAACAGAGAAAGTGGCTCTGTACTAAAATGTCCCTGAAGGTTTTTCTGTCCTTCAGTTCAGTGACACAGCTGAGATATCTGTAGTCATATAAAGATTGCAACTGTCTAACAGCTTTGTTGATAGCCAAAGGCAAGATCTATAAATGAATCATTATCATGTTTCATATCAATTAGTTTTCAAACTGATGAAAAGCCAAAAGTTTCAGCTCAGTAGGTGGCCTTGTTCCAGTGTCTGATCCAAAGAGGAGCACAGGGCAATCCATGAGTCCTCTGACTTTAACAGGGCTTGAACAGGGACCTCATGTAATTGAGTCACAAATGCTGGAGCTTTGGACAGATCCTGATCTTCAGCCAACCCTGTGGGGACCAGAGTATTCAGGCACTCACATTTCTGCAAGAAAGCATGAGCTTAATGCAGGTCTGATAACATCATTCTTCCCTCCATCTCCCTCATTTTCAGTTCAGTTAAAAAAACTAGGCATTCTCCTGTCTTTGGCTGGAAAGCCACATAGAAGAAGTACTTTCTGAGCAGGTCTCATCCCAGGACAAGAGCAGCCAGGAGCCAGCTGCCAGCAGAGGTGGGGCAGCTCATCCAGCTGCAGCTCCTTGCACCCTGGGGTAGGAATCAGGGAGAGGCAGCTGCCAGGTTGGATGAATATTTTTGGCAAGCTGAGTGCAACTCACAGGTCACTTGCCCTCTGCCTTGTGCATGTCCATTCTCCAACGAGTCAGAAGTCCCTTGCATCAAGTCATGACCTGGGTTCATGTCTCAGGAGTGGAAAGCTCCAGTGTGAGTTCAGGCTACGAGGCAGGAACATCAGCGCACAAGGTCCCCTCACACCATCCCACGTGTCTGGCTACAAATGACTGCTGAACTTCAAAACTGACACCCTTTTCCAGATTCTCAGCTCCTTATGCTTTTACAACTTCAAATACCTATCACTCCCATTACCTCACCAACATGTTGATATGTCAATTGAGGAACACGATGGCAAATTGGCTGCAAATGTTTCTCCTCCTTTCCCTGCCGTGTCCAAAACATACAGTTACGCCATCCTGAACTCACATAAACTCCCAACTGTGTTTATTTCAGAGCTGTAAAGTTGATTTGGCTGTTTAAATTGATACAAGGAAATAGAAACAAATCACTTTACAGCCTCCAAGTTGGCTTCTGCTGCCCAAACATCTTTTCCTGTGCCTCGGACCTCAACAATTCTCCACCAAATAGGCCATGTAGATGAGTTAGTCATCACACATATATTTTATGGCTTTTCACACTCAGGTCTTGGGGTTTTTTGGTTTTGGGTTTTTTTTTTTTTGGGGGGGGGGGCGGGGCAGGGGGGTGTGGGACGTGTTTTTTTAATTAATTTTTATTTTCCCCCCTTGTTTAAATTCCAAATATCTGGTTTTCTTTAATCATTCACACACTTACTAAAGACCTTGCCAATGTCCATTGAAACAAAACGATGCCTTCTTGAATGGTATTGGGTCAGGCCATCCAGAAAGCTACAGCTTTTTCCTCTAGTAAAATCTATAATGAGAACTGTGTGAATAACTGATATTTTTGTTGTTGCTGTTTTAATGCTTCAACTGAAAAACTAAGGAAAAAAATTAGTATTGGATGAGTCTTAAAATTGTTTCATTTTTCTCAAAGGAATGAAAACAAGCACAAAACCACAATAAATGTTTTATTGCAGTGCTTTTCTCCTTTGAAAAATTATCACTGAATTTAGCTAAACTAGGCTTTAAAACATGCAGACTGTAACTCCTTGATTTTCCCTTTCTGCATTTGATCTTTTTTTATTTTCTTCTGACAAAGTACTCTGCTAAATACAGCTGTTACTGCTAGATGTGGAGTGACCTGAAACTGCTTTCTTAGCGATAAAATGCATCTTTCTCTCTAAAATTACTCTTTTATATCCAGAGAGGGAAAGAAAGTTAACCTTTTTCTCTCTTACAGCACAAAACTAAATGATACGTTATTCTTTAATGGTTTATTTTGTGGGTTTTTTGGCAAAGATGCTGTACAATATTAAAGAAATTCTCTCTAGTAGCTTCTGAGGTAGCTTCTGCTTTATCATCCATAATTCTGCCTAGAAAGCAGTATTTACTCATGCTGGGGCATGGGGAACAGCCATGGGATTTGGCTTATGCCATAGCCATGGAAAACATAACCACGGCACAGAGATGACATATCTGATGTCAAGGGCAACATTACTTAAAGTGTGTTTCTTTCGCTGGCTGTGTCACAATAGCATTTCTGCGCTTCCTAGAAACACAGGAAATCCCAGAGCAGGTATTTTGTTCCATAACAAGGACCCCTGGGTGCAACTTGACCCCAAGTCTAACCCACCTTTGGCTCCAGATGATGTTCAGACTAGGGGATTCAAAGCAAGTGGAAGGAGCCCTTGGCTCTTCTCTTTGCAGCAGGCAAACTTCAGCCAAACCTCTGGCTTCCCAAATCAACTTTTCATGACCCTCAAAACTAATCCCAACCTTTGCACTGGGCTTAGTACTACTGGCAAATTTTTATTGTAAGGCTCATTAAGCATCCTTTGGTCTCGTAAATCCTATATTGCCCAAATACTGGCCACAGAGAGAGCACTCAGAATCACACAAGCCTAAGAGTATGGCATTTAAATAAGCTCACACTAGTTAGATGTTTCCTACACATAACTGGAAGCTTTCATTGAAACAAAATGTTGCATTTTGAGCATTACAATAGAACCTAGTGTTAGATCTAGGCATATTCCTCCATGTGAAAATTTACTGTGAGTAAAACAAGCTGAGGCAAACCCTGTATTTTCCTTCACTGTCGTGCCAAAGTTCAGCTGTAAGGGCCTGCAATGCATCTTTCAAATCCTGTAAAAATAATTTGAACAATAATATAGGGAATGATAAATGCATGAAGTACATCAGGAGACTTTAGTTTAAAGTACTCAAATAAAAGGATTTCAATACTCTCCACCACGGGACTTGCAAATCTGAAAATAACTGTAGCTCTGTAGTCACCAGTTTCATGGAGGTTATCCCTGATGGAGGGCCAGCCTGTGCCAGGAACACATACAAGAAAAATTCAGAATAAGCAACCAAATCAACTGAGAACAACACATCTTTTCTCCATGGGACCAACAAAATTCAACCCTGACCATCATTTTGCAGCAATTCTTTTAATGTTCATAACCTCACCTGAACACTACCTTCTAAATGCTCATTCTGCTAAACAAAAGTTAGGAATAACAACATTTGAAAAGAAAAAAAACAAACGTCAAATTATACAAATCATGAACATATGTAGCCTGAACAAATTCTAAAATTTTGACTTTTTCTTTAACTTAAAAAAGTCTCCAACAAATGAGTTTAAATTTTAAATTCACCAGTGCCTGCCTCCACATTCTTCCAAATCACTTCTGCACCTGCAACTGATCCTCAGACTCAGGCATTGCACTCTTCTCAGCCTAAAAGGGATCCCCAAATTGGTTCACCCACCCAGGTGCAGGAGTGAACCCAAGACACGGGTGAAATTGGGGGCACCTCACACAGAGACACCAATACCACATTTCCCCCTCTTTCCACCTGAAGAACTCTTAATTGCAGAAATTGCATCTCTGTTTCCACTTCTCTGTTTCACACACCCTAACTCTAATTTGTTCCCTGTATCCCACTCCCTCCTTTCCTTTCCTCTGAATGAGTCCAATTTTGACCTAATCCTGGATGTTTAAAAGTTTTCCTCTGGAAGCCCAACCTGAACACATCTCCAGGCCCTGCCTGGGTTATTCACAGTACTCACGAATGACACACGGAAGGAGGTCTGGCAAAATGCTCTTTCTTTTCTCTCTGCCTTTTCTTTGCTCACAAACACCAATATTCCAGCTAAAATATACATGGCATAGACTTTAGTCTTATTTATCCTCTGTATAGAGGGTGTTAACCTTGTTCCCGGCTTTAGCTATGGACTAGGCACCCACTGATCCCAACTCCCTCCACAGACAAAACAAACTGGAAAAAAATTCCCTCTGCATAAAAAAAAAAAAATCAATAGACTGCAATGAGCTATGCTTAATTTCACAGATCTTAACCCTGAGACTGTTTTTAATCCATAACCCAGTCAGTCTCCAGAAAACAAAAAGCTGGTTCCGATGTTAATCAAAGTCCTTGACCAGGAGTATGTTTGGAGCCATTTTGGAATACCTTCTGCATCTGTGGGGAAGGCTGAACCTCAGGCAACACTTGAAGCAACTCAAGGGAGCCCCAGCATGAGCCAGCAATGTCCTCACTGCTCCCACAGCACACAGAGCACACTTAAATGTGTGATATTGCAGACATACAATATTGCTGGGTTTTTTTCCTAAAGATTAAAGCAAAATTAAACATTTTGAAATACCTAAATTTAAAAATAATTAATAGCCAATTTAGTTTTTTTCCTGTTAGAGACTTGCAAAGGAAGGGGGTTGTTCTGCACACACCTACAAAAGGAAGAGCAAAAAAAACCTTTCTCCATCTTGTAGTAAATAAGTCCCCACTTGTAAACAGCACCAGAAACATTTTTTATGTACAACAACATGAATCCTGAGCAGCTCTACTGAGACTGATGGATATGACCCTTCTCTTGCTTATATAAGTGATATTCTATTAAGTACCAAGGAATAAAACTTGAGATGACATCCAGATTCCATCACATAACCCCTGGGCTCAGAGGAAGGTAAGCAGAAGGCTGTGGAGCAGTGCCAGGGGTTGCCAGTAGTCTAAGCAGCTGCAAAGCTGTTATTTGCAGCCCTCACTGCTATCTCTTCCATCTCAGATCTAATTAAAAGATCATTAATATTAGAGCAATCCCTCCACTGCATTTCCAAAAGTCGTAAGGCCATTTCTTCAGTGCCAATCCCCTGGCACAGGAACAACTGGGTTGCTACATGAGTGTGGACACAAAACCCCAAATCACATAATCCTAGAACAGTTTGAGTTGAAAGGGACCTTAAAGGTCTTTTAGCTCCAGTCCCTCTGGACAAAGGGACACCTTTCACTAGACCAGATTACTCAGAGCCCTGCCCAACCTGGCCTTGAGTACCCTGCAACACGCCCCACTTTTCCATTTTATTCCCATCAGTAGGTCCCAGTGCTGTTAGCAGCTCAGGAAATTTGTCCTGTCGTCTATAATCTTTGAAGTGCAAACTTCAGACTCATGCAGAACAGAGAGCAGAAGTGATGTCTGTGTTTTCAGGTGAGCAAAGCTGCAGACTTCAAAGAGTCCGCATTAAGTCTGTGAAGCTTCTTAAAAATTGTCACCTGAGTTTCTCTAAAGCTGCCTGAAAACACATCCATACATGCAGATAAACGTATTCTTTGATCTGAGTGATAAAAACAACTGTTTTTCTTCATGTAAACTCCTTTTTTTTTGTAAATGTTTATGAACTGTGGGAAATTATGTCTCTGCCAGAATTTAAAATAAAGTGATTCAATGGGTTTGCCTTTCACTTACCGTTCATTATGCTCACAAACATTGTAGGAATCCCAATGGAGTTCTGAAGGAAGGTTCACGGTGTTGCAGTTACCAGGGAAACACATGATAAATTGTTGCTATCTGAAAAAGAAAATCCCCATTAACTTTCTATTAAAGAGCAAGGGATGCGAACTATATGGAGAAATGCCTTTACAGTTACCATATTAAAATGCTGTATGTTTCGAGATTTAACTAAATATTGGCCAAGCTCTGACATTTTTACTCATTGTGAACAGCACGCAGCATTTTACAGTCTATGGTTTGCCATGCATTGTTAAAGACAGTCCAGTATTCAGCTGGGTCAGCCCAGGAACAGCAGACAACACGTGATTGCTCCTGCAGTTAAAATATTTCCAGGCAGAGCTTTGCTAAGCTAGGCTAGAAAAATCAGCAGTGTTAAGTCACACCCAAATGAAGTCTTTTTGTCAATTCCCCATACCTTTTTCAGGGTATCCAATTCCAGATGAAGAGCTTGCAGGTTTAGCGACCAAATAACTTTGCATAGTATAGACAAGGTTTCTCAATGTATGTTGATGTTAGATTTGTGGACTTGGAGCACAAGTGTTGCAAATCACCAATCAGTTGTCCCTACAGATGGAGTCATGGATGCGCCAACCCTGCCTTGCCCTTGGTGCTCCAGGGAGCGAGAACACCCCATGGCATCATCTAAGCAGGCACATAGAAAACCAGCCAAACTTCCTTGTTCAAAGTCCTCTTTGAGCTCTTGCAGATTGGGTGGGCAGTCTGAGAAGGAATCATCACCCTCAAACGGCACCACTCAGAGGGAGTGATGCCCCTGCTGTCTTTTGATCAATCCTCAGCCTTTGAGGCTGACCACTAGAGCTACTCTGACCTTACTGCAACACAAACTGCTTAAAAGCATCTTCAACAGAAGCAAAATTTAATCTGCCTTCTCCCACACTAAAATGTCCTAAAGGCACATTTCCTTCCCTGTCCTCTCTTTCACACCCATCAGTTATGGTATCTCAGCCCAGCAGAAGGCAGCTTTCAACAAAGAACAGTAATTTCACTGGCAGCTCCAAACTTATTCACATTTGACTGCCCACGTCTGTCACACTCAAGCCTTACAGAGTAAGACCCTGAATGTCTATAGTGAGTTAAAAGGATTTATTCTCATTTGAGAGGTCACCTCTGAATTGATGAGAGACATTCAGTAGCTGACTTGCCCAAGTTTCCACTGTGAATTAACAAGAAAGCAGAGATATTGTCCAGTTTCTTGCTATATTATTCCCACTTCACTACTCTCTGGATTAAAGAGGCATTAATTTCATTGGACCTCATGTTAGGACACCTAAGCTTTGTACCACAGGAGTGAATCTTTGGAAGTATTTCTATATATCTCTATAGAGACAGTGTTATGGGATGTAGAAGTTAATTTTTTCCTCCTGATGTGGTGAAACAATGACTGGTTCTGAAAACGAAGGCATGCAGCACTTGGTCAATGTGAAAAAGAAAGACACAGGGTCACATCAAAGTGATGTGTTTAGCAGTGGCTAAACATGAGCCCAGGTGTGCCCAGGTGGGCAGGAGGCCAGTGGCCCCTGGGCGGTGCCAGCCGTGGGGTGTCCCAGCCCAGGGCAGTGCCCGTCCCTGTGCTGGCACTGCTGAGGCACCACCAGCCCCGGGGGCAGCTCTGGGACCCTCAGACAGGAGAGACACTGAGGGGCTGGAGCGTGTGCAGGGAAGGGAAGGGAGCTGGGAAGGGGCTGGAGCAGCAGGAGCGGCTGAGGGAGCTGGGGGGGCTCAGCCTGGAGGGAAGAGCTGGGGGAGTGAGGGTGAGGGGGTTAGGGTGTGGTCGGGCTCTGCTCCCAGGGAATGAGCTACAGAACAAGGGAACATAGCAATTCTTCACTGAAATGATGATTAAACATTGGAAGGAGCTGCCCAGGGAAGTGGTGGAGTCACTGTCCCTGGAGGTGCTCAAGGAAAGACTGGATGTGACACTCAGTGCTCTGGGCTGGGTGACAAGGTTTAGACACAGCCTGGACATGAGGCTCTAGACCAGAGTGGTGAGAGCTGTGGGTAGGTAGGGGTGAGGGCAGAGAGAAACAAGAAAGGGAACAGGAATGCACAGTGACCACAGGAACTCTACTGACAAGATTTTTCCATGAAATCTGTGGACCCATTCCTGCTCCAGGTCAGACAGGAGTCTCACACCTTCCCTGTCCCTTATCTCGTAAGAAAAAGCTGGTCCTGGTGATGGTCACATCTCTATGGCCACAATAGTCTAGGGAAGGAGGGAGATTGGGTTCTTTCTGAAGGCAGGACACATATCCAACGTCCCATCTTAGCTGCCAGGTCACCTGGCTGGTTTCTCTGAATACCCAGAGGCACTGCTTTAGTTAGATGTTTGACATCATACAGGTTCACATGTGGATCTAGCCCTAGGTTTAAATCAGTGTCACCAAAATGCAAAATGAAGGAACAGAAGTCTCATTTTAGTCAGTTGACCTGTTTTCTTTTTCCTCACCTTATTTTTACTTCTACAGCTCTGCTTCTTAAATCCATTCTTGAAACAAGTAAACCCTTTTTGTTTCCATTTGCAAAGGATGAAAAAAAACCTAAAATTAAAAAGAAAAAAAGAGTGAGAGAGACACACATACACAAAAAGCCAAAAAGAAACAGAGAATCCAAGTGGAGAGGTATGTGTTATTGGACAAGTGTTTAATTTATGGAACTTGGCTGGCAGAACAAGAGTTTGAATTGTACTTCAATAAGTGGAGCTCTTAGAATAAATGTGGCTTGTAAAATTGTTTTACAGTCTGCTTTGCTGAGCAGCCAACACCTCATGGAAACCTTTGAAAAACATTCTGTTTAGAAGCAACGGTTTTTATATTTCATATTTTCTCTATTTGTTTTCCCCCCTGGTTTTATAACTGGAACCATATGCAGGAAAACAGGATTTTTGTGTCTTAAAATATCTACCTGATCTGACTACTTTTATTATTAAAAAAAACCAGTTAGCATTTTGAAAATTCTTCATGTATTAGGTACTTGGTTCAAACATGGATGTGTCCTTGTTTGATACCCTAGCCAGGTACAGGTTTCCCAAATAACCTTGGGATAGTCGCTTAACTGAGATTCAGCACCTCTCTCCCTATGTACACGTGGTGCAGCTGTGTGCACTTAAGCTGTCTGTCCTTCCCATTATAAACAGAAGATGCAACAGAATTTGGGACATGATTCATCTGTGTAGGATGGGAGGAGATGAATCATGGTCTAGATCCATATATTGACCAACTCTCCATGGAAAGTCAAGTCAAGATGCTGAAGGCACACTGCTGACACCCAAGGTTGCCCTCATATACCTCATCTTAGTCTCTCTGTGTCACTAAAAGGATGAGATAGACCATTCTGGAAGGAAATCCATTCCATCCCAATGATGATGTCTGACACATCTGGGTGATCTGCCTGGAGGTGATATTGATAAGTTTGTCAGCCATAGAGAAGCCACATAAATATAAGCCTTTAAATGGTTATAGGAAATCAAGAGGAATAGATCTAGATTTAGATAACGTATTAGGAAGAAATACTTCCCTCTGAGGGTGGTGAAGCAGTGGAACAATTTGCCCAGGGAAGCTGACAAAACCTCATCCCCAGAAATGTTCAAGGCCAGGTTGAACAGGGTTTGGAGCAAGCTGGTCTGGTGGAAGGTGCCCCTACCCATGGCAGGGGAGTGGAATAGGATGATCTTTAATGTTCCTTTCAACTCAAACTATTCTATGATTCTATAAATCCCTCTCTACAAACACCATTCAGGAGTGGTAAGGGAGTCAAACCCTCCTTCTTCACAGTCACATACTCATGTGTATATCTGTGTGTAGCTGTGTATGTACCTACAATCCAAATACAAATGGTGCCAGCACAGTTTCTACCCCAGACACCAGTACAATCCATAAAATAAACTCTGTGCCTCCATTGGCAGATTGGGAGATACTGCTGCAACTGAGGGGAAAGAAGAAGCAGTAAACTTTTGCCTTGGAGCAAAGCAAAGTATTGCATTACACACACAGTACAGAGACTGGGAAAGGAAGACACAGAAAGACTCCAAGACCACAAAGTAAAAGCCAATTATCTAAATAAGGATATAAGAGTCATATTTAGCCCCCTAAGTTAAACTATCCTGATTGCTAACTGTTTTGTGGTAGTTGTGCTTATACAGATATGACAGAACTCCTCTGGAATGTGGCTTCATTTAATGCCTGTGATAGGAAACTAGGTCACTTGAGCTTTTTATTTTCTTTTTGGGTAGGTTTTTGTTTGTTTGGTTTGCTTTTTTATTTACTTTAAAGGTCTATGGCTAAGGGTTTCATACCTATTCTCAGAAACTCTCTGCATTCACCCTCAGCAACTCTTCTGAAATGCCCTGTTTTATTCATTTGCTTTCAACATCACTGGTTGATCCCTGGTAGAGCCTCACTTGGTAAAGTCATTACAACTCAGTCAAGCATTCTGTCACTATTCCAAAGCTTTTCCCTCTAGCTGTGCATGGTATTTCTTTTCTATTCCTTTATGGCTTCTTACGAGAGAAATGTGCTTTTGCAAACTGTTTCTTTCTAAGGCCCTTGTGTGGCCACATCCCTTAAAGTCAATGCGTTTCTGATCACTCTGCTTTCAGCAGAGAGGTGGACAGATAAATTACCCAGGCTTGGCTTCAGGTACCTTAGGACAAGGCTAAGCTCCCAACACAAACAGAAGCCCTGTAGAAAAGTTAGCTCAAGTGTTACTCATCACCCACCACCCTAGTCATGCACCCTCTCACTATTCTGAAAAAAAAAAAATAGGTGTTTTTATTTTTCTTGAGACAAGCAGGCTGTGTGATGGTACTATGCTGGAAACATTTTCCCTAGCAGCAAAAAGAGAAACACAGAGCTTACTCTGTAAGGTTTAAAAAAATACACATATCTGTGCTGTCAGCTTCCTGTGCCTCAAAAACGGGCTACAATGGGTGTCTGTTTGGGGATGAGCAGGCACAGGTAGGTCTGGAGGTGAGTCCTATTCACCCGATATTATGCTGCAGTCTGACAAATGTCCTTAAACGAGCACGACTGCTTCATTACCACACTGATGAATCAGTGTTTGCTGACAAAAGGCCGTTTTCTCAGGGAATTCCTCATAAGCCCTAGGTGTGCCATAAGTGATTCAGACTCTCATTAGCCCTAATTAGATAATTGTTCAAATGATTTCTCTATTATTCACAGAGCCTGTACCACTGAGCACAAGCCTATTGATAGACTGAGGTGCTTGCTGCAAAGAAATGGTGTTTTTCCTGGGTGATGTTCCTGCAGGGATCACTGTGCCCCTCACAGCCCTCCAGGATCCTATGAGCTGTTGCCACCCCTCAGGCTGATCTGATGTAAAGCCCCACGATTCACCACTGCAGCAATGTAGAGGCTTTCAGAATCCACAAATCTCTTTTTAATTTACCTCAAAATCTAGTACTCCTTCAACCATCTCCTCCGGTCATGTCCCAGTTTGCCCTCCCATCTGAGAAGGGTGAGTGTGCTCCCTCCAAGCAGAGATTTAGTTTCTTCCAATCCATAAGATGAAAGCAAACAGGAATCATAAAGAGGCACTAATTTTTTTCTTAGCCCCAGAACTTTGATGCCCTTCCTGATGTGGATTACAGGCCTGTTACAGATGGCTCAGTTATTTTAAAATGCACTAGCCTGGGACTACAAATCCCACTTCCAGAAACTTCAAGGTTGACCTTGGCAAAATCTTTTGGACTGGAATTTTTCTTGCCTGAAAATAGCCCTCTAAAAGCTCAGCCACCAGGCTCCCTCTGCAGCCAGTGGAAAAAAAGAGTCTGACACCTCTTTTTTCACATCTCGTGTTAAAAATAATGTGATAAGAATTGCTCTCCGGGGATGGAGTTTTTCTGTGAAGAGTGGAATTGACTGCAAAGGGGTCTAACATGACAACTTTACCCTTAACCACTAATAGTTAAATGATGTGAGCAAAGACAAGAATTTTAAAAATTTGCAGGTCCCACATCTCAGTTTCAGAGGGAATTGAGCTGTGCAATCTTGTAAATACCAGGTTTAGGAGCTCTGCAGTCATGTTTCTTCTTTGTAAAACCCACAAGTAGTTTTTCCTTGTGAGGTTTAAAAGGGGCATAAGCTTTTCAGGTGTTATGATGACTTAGAAACAACCGCTTGGTATTTGTTCTCCCTGCTGGTTATAGCTGTACTGCACTGCTTATGGTCGTTGCTGCTAACAGCAAAGGGACCACTAACCTTTCATTATTTTTGGGTCCTTGAGACTTCCAGGACATAAGAGATGTTCCAGCCTCCTTCACGTGGATAAACTGCAGCTATTTGAGCCTATCTCAACCCTTGGAGCTCTTTGGAGAAGACTTCTGGAAGAACATGAGCAATCAACAAAATAGGCAACATAGGATAGAATCATAGAATTGTTAAGGCTGGAAAAACCCTCTAGGATCCAGTCCAATCATTAATCCAGCACTACCAAACTCGCCACTAAGCCATGTCCCCAGGTGCCACATCCACAAGCCTTTTGATCACTTCTAGGGATGGTGATTCCACCACTGTCCTGGGCAGACTGTTTCAATGTTAACCAAAGAGCTATCTCTGGTATAAAACACAGTTGCTAAATATGACTATTAAGTTCTGGAGAGAAAGAAATCTGAAAGACAGCCTGGCATTGCTCCAGAGTCTCTTCTCTGCTTGTGCTGTTGACTTCAGCCACTCTGTCCCTCCCAAACATTATTGGGTACCTGACTGGAGCACCCAGCTTGAGCTGGCATTGGGAACAGCAGGAGCTTTCCATTGGTGGTTGTGAGGTAACATAGACTGATTTCCATCTGAAGGTGCCCAGAGTTACACTGACTATCAAGAAACCCAGCGCAATGATGCATCTTATACAGGCCCGGTCTTCATGGGACGTATCCACACAAAAATATCTGGCTTTCCAGTAGGACCTTCTTACCTCAGAAGGATGCATATTCCCAATATGTGACCATTTCCCCAGCCTAGAGGAAACATGGGAGGAGAAGGGGGCCTCCTGTTCCGTGTTCCCTATGCCAATGTTCTTGCTAGCCACAAGGAAGCTGCCAAAACTGACAGTCACCAAGGCTGCCTTAAACTGAAACGAGGGTTTGGACTCAGCTTCTGGACAGAATCAGATTACAGGTAGCAGAAAACTATAAGGGACAAAAACCCCACTCCATCCCTCTGCTTTTGCTGCTTGATTGTTCCTGCACTGAGTGAAGCTGGGCAAAACCTGGAAACCTTCCTGTTTACAACCCAAGGAGACACTCACGGACAAGGGCTGGAGCACTTCAACTATGGAGGCAGGCTGGGAGATCTGAGGTAATTCAGCTTGTAAAAGACTCTGGGGAGACCTTAGAGCCCCTTCCAGTACCTAAAGGGGCTCCAATTTTGCTGGAGAGAGACTTTGGACAAGAGTCTGCATGATAGGACAGAGGGGAATGATTTTAAACTAAAAGAGGAGACATTTAGGTTAAGTATAAGGAAGAAATTCTTGCATGTGAGGGGACTCAAGTTGCCCAGAGGAGCTGTGGCTGCCCCATCCCTGGAAGTGTTCAAGGCCAGGTTGGACAGGGCTTGGAACAGCTTGGTCTAGTGGACGGTGTCCCTGCCCATGGCAGGTGGGGTGCAACACAGTGTTCTTTCCGGTCCCTTCAAACCCAAACAACTTTCTGAGTCTCTGATTCAAGGTTTGGAGACATCTACTCTTTGCACAGCCACATGTCTTGCTTTGGACCACTCAATACCTTCTACAATCCTCCCTCAGGACCAAGCAAACTGAGTGATGCTTAGGTTCAGTTTAGCAGTTCCACATAAGAACATATCTTGCCGGCACATCCCTCCCCAGGGTGGTGCTGAGGTCACCCCGAAGGCTCTCGCTGCCGTGGGGACGAGCTGCCGGCAGAGAGAGCCAGAGCACTGGGGAAGAGGCGCTGCGCAATGCGCTGCCGGGGGTGAAGGGAAAACACCTTTTGATGCTCAAGGACCTTCTTCCGAGGGCACTCAGAGCCACAGATATTTTTACCATCCACCTGTCAGTGTTCGTCTCTTCAGAACAGCCTTCCCTGCAGCCAAGCTTCCCTTCCCAGCCTGTCCTGCTGCTGCTGCTGCAGGTTTTAACGATGACAGCCAGCCTGTCTGAGCTACCCAAAACCAGCCTCCCACCAGAAGATGGTGCCCATATTCCACGGAAATGGGCATAAGCCCTTCACAAGACAGTCCGCTTTGGGGCAACACCTAGAATACCCAGTCACACCTTTCCAAAATCATTAGAGCAAAACCCACAGCTGATGCCAGACTCCTTCAGGCAGCAGGGAGGCAACTTTGCAGGTGTGACCTACAGTGTAGCAGCATTTTATGAACAAACAAAGCAGGCAACATGGAATAGAATCATAGAATTGTTAAGTTTCTACAGTGCAGTGTATTTTCTCTTTAGATTTTATATTGTAATGGACTTTTTAATGAAGAAGCCCTACAACTGTAATTGGGAGGTTAATAAACCCCTACTCCTGCTGAATATTCACCTGCTAACCAAAAAGCACACAGCCCTGAGCCAGGGTGCTCATCTTTGTCTAAAGTCACATGTGGATGCTGATTTCTATGCAATACTTTGATGCTACCCCAGTTTGCTCTTGATGATCTATCAAAGACAGATGTGGAATGAGTAGCATCATAGATTTACAGTGATATATGAAGGCACCAGCTCAAAACATCAAAATGGATACATGCTTCAGCCTCTTCTCTAGTATTTTCTTGTCCCCTGCTCTCTGCTGCTGTACTGGCAATTTCTATTACTTCCGTCCAGCTCTCTGCTGGCCAAACATCAGCAGTCTCTCTCCTCAGCAGCTGTCACAGCAACTATACTCAGCCAAGCATGGTGAGCATACAGGTACTTGGCAAATGTCATGTCCCCTGTCGAACCAGCAGCTTGTCACAGGCTGCAAAAGGAGCTGGAGTGATGGTGAGATGCTTCAGGACACCAGTGCCACATCCCTCTTTCCCCCTGCAGCTCTGTGCCACAGCTCCATGACAGCAGTCATGACATGACCATGACAGCGTCACTGCCTGATCCTCCTACCCAAGAGGAGACACTGCTGCCCTGAGCAGGAGCACACGTCAATCTCAGCAGTGGGTTAGGAAGACCCCTTCTCCATAAACATCCTCTCTTTGAAAAAAGATATCACCACAACTCTGAAGGCTGTCAGGGACCAATCCGAAAGGTTTTTCTAACACATCATCTCTGTGATTTACAGTTATCCTTTACCATCAACCAAAACACATGGAGCTCGGCGAGATTGTTGTGACTGAACATCCCAGTGAGAGGCAGAAGTACGAGAGGCAGATGCCAAGAGCTCAGAACCTGCTGTGGAGAAGCAGAAATTGGATCCACCAAGGTTTTGGCTATCTCACAGGAGAAATGAAAGAATATGGAGAGTGGATGAAAAGTAAGCACAGGGATGTGTTTGGGGCCCTCTAGTTGGGGACATCTCTATTGCCAAGAGTGCTTTCAGTGCTGGGACAGGAGATGAGAGTCTGTTTCACTCCCTGAGGCAGAGCAGAAGCAGCATGGTCTAAGCTCATTACAAACTTCTGGTCTTTTAATTATCCCGTTCTCAGGAAGGAAATCTTACTGCATCCTGTTTCCATCGCCATGGCTGAATGCAAAATTCAGCACAGACCAGAGACATCTTTTACACTTACTCAGTTATGTGTCATTAGCATCACATTCCTTATAGTAGTGTCCAAAATCACACACGAGAGCTGGGGATTGAGTCTGGTTTGTAACTGCTTTGGGGTCAGCCACTGTCCCTCATCCACATGTGGGCTGACAATGGAAATTGCCCAGGCAAAGGCTCTTGTGTTCCTCCCTTGTGGGGAGGAATAAGCACTGTGGGTGTTATGATGATATAAAATACAAACTGAGACTGATCTCAAAGGTTTACTCTCCAGATAGGAACAATTCATGAGCAGATGGTCCGTGTTACCCAGAATTACTAGGAATGTGGGTTTTTGAGAGGCTGTGTAAGACTGTGAGTTCTCTCTCAAGGCAAGGTTTGTTATTAAAACAACTCCAGAGATGGGAGAGAGAGAAAGAAATGCACAGCCAGGCTGTGCACCAGCTAGCATTGGTGGAAAAATTGGGCTGAAATGCTCCAGATAGGCTCATCAGGATGCACTGTGTGCGATCCCCAGATGCAGGGGAACATCTCCTCCTGTTTCGCTTTACTTCAGCAGTCCATATGTTGTAGACAGCTTTTCTTACTTGATGTTCTGAAAAGCTTCGGTCACTGTCATCTGGTTATATTTGAACTTTTACAGTTAATACTTTTGTCTGAATGTGAGCATATTGTTGATACAAGTTTCATAATTCAGTACCAAATATTAGTTAAAATTAATTCAGACAAGCCTGATCATTTTTCTCTAAGGAACTCATTCTTCCTCCTCCTCACTTCTCTTCCTCAACAGTGGCTGGAAGGAGTTTCTAGGAATAAGTCATTTCCCATATTCAAAAAGTAGTCTGGCATGTTATGCTGCATCTAATTAAAAATTTAAGCTAACATGATTAATTTCAAATCTTTTGGTAGATGAAAGATGCTTATACACATTGCATGAACATCTTGTACATGCAAGGAGCTCCTCTTTCTCACCTGTTCTCCTTACACCGTGTTTAATAACACACAGCAGTTCAGAAATGGTTACAGTTTTCCCAAGAGAGAGGCAGAAAAAAAAATTCAAGCCAAGAACCACCAGCAAAAAGTTATTGCATGCTACAAGTGCCTCCTCTGCCCATGGAGATGACCAGAAGAATTGTACATAGATGTCCTCAGACAGGC
>JAWWEU010000091.1:69628404-69640659 GCA_035583155.1 Acropternis orthonyx
CCTCAGACAGGCTGCCCTCATCCCACCTTCCCTTTGCACTCACCTGAGGTACCTGAACTTGGTGCCTGCTTGCTTTGTCCAGGTTCAATAGCCTTCTCTGAAAAGTAATAATTCTTTGTCCTTTGGAAATGCCTCTGTGCCCTGAATACAGTCCAAGACATAATAATTCGTTTCTTAATTTAGGTTCTTTAGTTCTCAAAATGCTTTTTAGGCACCTTTAACCCCACCTCGTATATACAGTTGCTAATTTTCTTCCTAAAATAGCAAAATTCTTTCCTTTACATATTTCATTGTTTACACACAGACTAGTTTCAGAGTCCCTCTCTGCATCTGAATTAAACACCAAAAAGGGTCTGTCTCCTCAATAAATTTGTAGCAGAATCTAAAGTGATCTACCATGCAAGTAATTCTTTGGCTGTTCTTTGACCACCATAAATAAATCACTTTTTTATCAATCTCTCCATGAACTTTATAGCAGTGCCCAGTCCATACCTATTAGTTTTGAAGTGCCAGATGCAAAATACACTGAGACAGCAATAAATCAGAGAGTGACTTTACAGTTTCTCCTGTTGATACATCACTTCTGTTTTGTGGCCAGAAAGCAGCTGCAGAGATGAGTGTGCTTTGCTAAAGTGGTGCCTCATTGTCAGCATTCCCCTTTGATCTCCTCCAGATAAGCACTTAATGGTTCAGCTGGTGGACTGGATCTTGCGAGGGACCTCTCAGGTGATGTTTGTCAACAACCCCCTCAGTGGGCTGATTATTTTAGTGGGGCTTTTCATCCAGAGCCCCTGGTGGATGCTCACAGGCTGTACTGGAATGGCTGTGTCCACACTGACCGCGCTGGCTCTCAGTCAGGACAGGTAGGTGGTACCTCATGTCATCATGCACTTAATAAAAATAGATTTGTTGTGATACCTGGAGCCCACTGGTGGCTCATAACCACTTGTTGGGGACAGCTTTCTTTACAGATGGTTTGGAAGCAGTTAGGTGAGGACAGAGCTGTGCTCCAGCAAGAGCTGACCTGTCCCCACCACTGGCTGTCTTCATGAAACAGATGGTTCTCTCTCTCTCTCTGATAGCTATTGTCACGATCATGCAGGTCCTTCAGGTCATTAAGGAGCCTTCTAGACCACCATCATCCAAAACTCCCAAAACTCTCCCCTTCCACACACCATTGCAAGACAACACATCAACAGTCTCATTGCTTTTTCATCCTTCCCTGCACCAGGAGCAGGGCACTTATAAGCTGCATTTCAGTGGGTCCCTCTGACAACCCATCTTCAGCATGTCTTGCTGCCTTGAAGATGTTTCTTTCCATCACAGATCAGCCATCACAGCTGGGCTGCATGGCTACAACGGGATGCTGGTGGGATTGCTCATGGCTGTCTACTCCGACAAAGGGGATTACTACTGGTGGCTTCTCCCTCCCGTGGCAGTTAGATCAAGGGCCTGGTAAGTATCCCTTCTTCGAAGGACAGTTCTCAAACAATGAGTCTGGCTATGTACAGCTCAAACACATCAAAGCCCCCTCTTCCCTACACCAGTGGCACTGGAAAGACGTGTTGGTCGACACACTGAGCTCGTGCAGCTCGTAGGAGCTGAGGGCACAGACAACACCTGTCACAGCACACAGATAAAGCAGCCCTGCTCCAATTCTCCTCAGCAGCTGGGCACATTCGGGGTGGAGGTCACTGTGCCCAACACCACAGCAGTTCTTCCACACTGACCCTGTTCTCTCCCTTGGGATGAATCCAATATTCCCCTTCTCAGACATGCAACCAGTCATGAGCAAAATTTATTCCTCCAAGTAACTCCAAAAGCCACACTGTGTTTCCAGGATTAAATTTGCCATTTTTAAATATGGACCCTAACAGCACTGCTGAATCTATTTAACAGCCTTAACTTAAATTAATTTAATAGTCACATTTTAATCAATGTAAGCAATAAGATGCAAGTCATTATTGGATTTCACTGCTCTTAAAATCAGATTTTTTTTTACTATATTTCATTTCTTTAGTCACACTCAGCAAAGGTCATTTTATAACAATCTCTCAAAACCCAGGGCATGCTGCAAGAATGTTTAGTTTGTCTTATCTGCCAGAATTCCTTGAGGCTTTTTGTTCAAACTTTTCTTCATTCTTTTAGTTCACAAGACTCTAGGGTAGAGCTGAAAGATTTTAAAATTAGACACTTCTGTGATGTTTTAACTGATATTTTGAATTCCAGCTTTAGAAGTCAGCATTTCTTTAATTGTTTCCTTTTTTCCTGACAAGATGTATAAGTGGCAGAAGCTTTGTATTTCAGCACAGAAATTAGGACACCATTTTCACTGAAGTACTTTTTTTTTCCCCTAACAGCTAGAAGCAAAGAAATCTGTAAAGTCCTTTGGGAACCAAACTTGTCAAAAAAAAAAAAAAAAAAAAAAGGCTTCTTGTGAGATTATACAAGGAGAACAAAGCATTTTTCCCTCTGATAGTATCTACACAGCAGGACACAAGATGTTGCTTTTGAAATGCCAAATAGTTTGGGTGGGGTGCAGTATTTTTTATTATAACCAGCTTAATGACCTTCCAGGACTCAAAATACAGCTCCTTGAAAAATTAGAGTGCTTAAACTGATTATTGTTTTTCAAACTGTGCAATGTCCACTACTACTTGGAGTGGACCATAAGAGCTATTCAGCTCACTTCTGTCAGAGGAGCTCAGCTGAATGTAGAATACAGGCCATTCCATCAAGGACAGAATCTGGCCATTTACTCTCTTCCACAAGCTTTCTGTGCCCATAAAAATCATATATTACCTTGTCAATATGTTCTCATAAAGTCCTTCATGTAGGACACACACTTCAAGTGGAAAGCTGGCAGTCTGGGAATGTCCTGAGGAAAACAGATCTGGCAAAGTTTATATCCCAGGTTCTACAGACAAGAACTTTGGGAAAAGTCGTGGCACTTCAAGGCTTTCATGCTTTTTAGAGTTCTGTTTTTAATAGGTTGAGGGTCACCCCAAACATTCTACAAGTTAAATATATTCAATCAAGCTTTTGCCTTATGATTTTGGATGGCACTTGGGCAGCACGCAGTAAAGTCACTGTCTTTGACATATGCATGAACATCAGTCAAGGTCTGGGTGATGTCTGGAACCAACACCTTTCACATCTCTGTTACAGTGGTGGAGTCATCTTACACTGTCTTGGGCTCCATATGTCCTAAGGATTTGTCATTCCCCCAAAACAGGGTCCAACAAAATAAATAATTCTGTCTTACTTCGTGGAAGATTTTCAATCCTCCTTGCTCACCTCTTCTGCTTTATTTCTCTTCCAGAGCCATCTTCTGATATCCTTTGCACTGTTTAAACAAAAACAAAACAAATAAACAAAAGGTAAATTAGGTCATTTCCAACTCCCTCTTGCCTCGTCAAGATAGTAGCTTTTATGAACCATCTAAAGTTCTCCATAGTTCTTCACGTGGCATTCCCAAAATTTGCTCTTCTGTTTCTTGATAATTTTTTTTTCTGAATAAAAGTCAGGCTACCTGTCTTTGTCCATGACTAAACGCTGTATTAGTTGCATTTCTTCCTTGACTCCCTGAACTTAGCACAGCTACCACAGTAGCTGTCCTGAGAGAAGGGTGTGGAGTTTACACCATCTATGAATGGATTTGACATTTTTTTCAGAGAGATGAACAGCATTCTGCAACTCTTTGTCTGATGCAAACCAACATATTATTCACTACATGATGTTTCTAAAAGGAATGGCATTGGCTTGCATTTGCCAAAATTACCATTTCATGACCAAAGTGGTTCCACCACTATAATTGTTACAAATAAGTTACACTCGTGTCTCTTCTCCTGTTCCCAGCCCAGTCTTGTCCAGTGCTTTGGGATCCATCTTCAGTAAATGGGACCTCCCTGTTTTCACTCTGCCCTTCAATATTGCGGTGACTCTTTACTTGGCAGCCACAGGACACTACAACCCCTTCTTCCCCACAGCCCTCATCAAGCCTGTGACTGCAGTGCCCAATATCACCTGGTCTGCCATCAATGTGCCATTGGTAAGTTTCATACCAAAAAGTTTATGATTTTTCGCTAAAAAGGTGAGCATGAAGATGTTCATCTCTGGACAACATATTCACGTGGGTCAGAACAACTGTATGATATGTACATCCAGCAGCAAGTCACAGAAATATGTGGCTCAGTTCAGTGCAAAGAGAGCAGTGCCATAAAATCTCTCTTGTTGATCCAGCAGAAAGGCTGGTAGAGCCTGAGGGAACAGAGATCATCAGCCTGTCACTCCACCAAACCTTGGACTGTACCAAAACAACTCTCACTTGCTGTCAATGCAGAAGCACATCTGGATATGCCCCTCTTGCTGTCCAGTTGGGGTTAAAAAAACATCACTAAGACAGTCAGTGGCAATACAAAAATACAGACGAAACATAAGGTTTCCAAAGCAACAGAAATTAATTTATATTCAGTCCCCTCAGGTGTAGCTCTAGCTCTGGAGTGTCACCTTCCCAGAGCACCACAAGGGTTACTGACTGATCTGTAGGGTAGTGATCAACTGCTTAGAGTCCTTGTGGGCATCAGTGGCAAGGGGTGACCAGTGTTATTTAATATCTTCATTAATGACATAGACAGAGGGACCAAGGGCACTCTCAGCAGATTTGCAGGTGACACCAAGCCAAGGGTGCAGTGACACATCTGGGACCATCCAGAGGCACCTGGACAAGCTCAACAAGTGTCCCATGGGGATCTCATGTAGTTTAACAAGACCAAGTGCAAGGTGCTGCTCCCGGGTCAGGACAACCTCCAGGATCAACCCAGGCTGGGGATGAACAGATGGAACAGCTCTGGGAGAAGGACTTGAAGGTGCTGGTGATGGAGAGGCTGGACATGGCCCAGCCCAGAAACCCCTCGTGCCCTGGGCTGATCCACCAGCGTGGGCAGCAGGGAAGAGGAGGATCCTGCCCCTCTGCCCCTCAGGTGAGACCCCACTTGCAGAGCTGCCTCCAGCCCTGGGATCCAAGGACAGAAAGGATGTGGAGCTGCCAGAGCGAGTCCAGAGGAGGGACACCAGGTTAATTACAAGGATGAAGCACTTCTTGTACAAGGAAAGGCTGAGAGAATTGGGATTGTTCAGCCTGGAAAAGTGAAGCTTCGGGGTGACCTAACTATGGCCTTCCAGTACCCGAAGGGAGCCAACAGGAAGCATGGAGAGGGACTTTTTACAAGAGCACGTAGTGACAGGTTAAGGACAAATGGTTTCAAATTGCAAGAGAAAAAGTTTAGGTCAGATATTAGACAAAAATTCTTGACTGTGAGGGTGTTGCAGTATGGGACCAGGTTGTCCAAAGAAACTGTGGCTGCCCCATTCCTGGAAGTGTTCAAGGCCAAGTTGGATGGGGCTTTGGAGCAACCTGGGGTAGTGGAAGGTGTCCCTGCCCATGGAAGGCTGTTGGAATGAGATGATCTTTAAGGTCCCTTCCAACTCAAACTATTCATTGACTCTGGTTTACTCACAGTCCAACTCAGAGCCAGGGTTCCTTCCTTCCTTTTCACCCAATAGCTTGGACAAAATAATTTCTGTGTCATTCAAGGTACAGAGAAACGCTAAGATGCCTTTTCTACCATCTGCTGCAGCTTTTACAGTCCATACCAGTCGGTGTTGGTCAAGTGTATGGTTGTGGAAACCCCTGGACTGGAGGCATTTTCCTTTTGGCTTTACTTGTCTCCTCCCCCCTGATTTGTTTACATGCTGCAATTGGATCAACAGTGGGGATGTTTGCAGGTAAGAAATATTCACCAAAGTCTTTTTTACGATGAAGATATCTTGACCCAAGCCATTATACAATTCTGTCCAGACTTGACAGTTATGTGGGTTTGGAGGTAATTGGGGCAACACTCTTATTTTTCTGTCTCTAAATTTAGAAGCTATAACTGATTGGCCACGGAAAAGAAACAGACTTTTCTAGGATGCAGTTTGCTCTGTCCTGCTGCAGATTTGTAAAAATAACTAAATGAATGCTACTAAATATGGTCTGTCTTGACAGTAACCAGAGAAACAATATTAAGTCACAAGATTTGAACCTTACCCTTGAAGCTAGACAACATTAATGCCACTTAAATGATCAATTATAATAAAAACAGAGGATGCAGTAAGTGTAGTCTGAGACAACAACCTTGGAAAAGGCACAGTCATCCAACAAGAAGTTCTCTGTGCTTTGAAGCACTTTGTACAAGACTTGAGCTGCTGTATATTCATGTTTTTAAACAAAACTGTCAAAAACATGTGTGCCTAGGAGCATATGGCAGGTCTTGTACAGTTCTGACATTTAACCTAGAAGAGAAAAGTCACTGGAAAGTATCTGGGGATAAGCATGGTGATGAAACACAAGACAGATGAGGACAAACAGGAAACATGTTAATCTTACGAGTGACAAGAAGGTGGCACTATATATTGTGCTCTCCTTTTGGCTGGTATTCCTGAAGCCTGTGAGAAATCCTGCAAAAGTTTCTGTGAGGTCAGATTTGGAGCAAACTCTCAGCTCCCATACCTGTGGCGAAGTTCCACAGCACTGATAGAGTGACCACCTCTAGTAACTAGACCACATCTCATGAAGACCACTAGGAAGAGATGGAAAACTCTGCTTACTCCCACAAAAGACATGCAGTTGTGCCTCTGGTATCCAAGATCAGGGGATGTATGAGATTTGAAAAGTACATGTAAGCACAGCTTTCTGCAAGGAGGACACCCAGGTGAGAAGGTTCTTGTGCACTCTGCATGCATCCTCTACCTGGTGGTCATCTGAGGGACCAACTGCAACACACTCAGAGCATATGCAGAAAGTTTTGCCTTAATAAAATCTTTGAGGCTAAACTCCAACTCTAGGGACACTATCAGAGCTTCAAAATAATGAGCTTCCTTTTTCTGCATGTGCTTATTATCCAAGTGTGAACACAGCTAAGTCCATCTAGATGTCATAGGGAAGAGATGATGGATTCCCAGAAAGGGACAGGTCCTCCTGAAGAGACCTCTCACACCTGACGTCCCAGCCTTGCATTTTGTCTTACAGCACTGAGCATTGCATCCCCCTTTGACAGCATCTACCTTGGCTTACACAATTACAACTGTGCCCTGGCCTGCATCGCGATCGGGGGCATGTTCTACGCCCTGACCTGGCAGACACATTTGCTGTCCCTTGCCTGTGGTAAGTACCTCTTACATAAAGAGAAGCCAAAATATTTATGCAGCCAGGCAGGCTATGAGCAGTACAGGTTTAGAGTCAACTACCAAAAGGAGGTACTATGCAAGAGCTACTTCTCTGATGGCACCAGCACTGAGCTCAAATGTGCAAGTACAGAGAGAACAGTGTTAGACACTGATAATGTGGAAACATCTAGAAAGGGTGGAAGTACCATTTGTGAAAGGAGCACAGGTCATTCCACAAGCATAATTTTAATGAATTAGCAACTTAACAGATTCATAGAAGCAGCCTTTTCATAGCTATAGGTGTCAGTAGAGGAAGTGTGTCCTAAGAAGCGAGCTGTTGCACAAGGTCCATTTAAAATCCATCCACCCAAAGACCATGTCTCCACCAGCAGCCAAAACCAGGCACTATGGGAAGAGCTTAAAAAAGGCATTTACCATTTAAGGAATTCCTTACATTCACCCAGCCTCCAATTATCTTCATTTCAGTAGTTTTCTGTCCTAAGCACAGTTTCCATGTTGGTCAGTAGCTTTTGCTTCCTTGACTCAGTCCTTGGTTGCCTGATCTTTGCTCCTGTTTTGCCACCTCCGGCACCCTGAAGCAAGCAGACCCACTGCTGACTGCCTGTGGTGTGAAGCCAAGGAACAGAGAACCTCTGCACTCCCACAGTGCTGGAGAATTTCTGCATTTCCCTCTGCATATGAGTCAAGTCATGCCAAGTAAAAAGTAATTAAAGACAAAAGAAAAGCCACCATCACTTGCTCTTTACAAAACCATGTTCTTCATTCGCCATGCATCTCTACAGAGCAGAGAGGAAAAATGTTGTCACAGAATTATTTGGGTTGGAAGCTACTCCTAAGATCATTGAGTCCAACCATTCCCCCAGCACTTCCAAGGCCACCACTAACCCATATCCCCAAGTGCCACATCCACATGGCCTTTAAATCTCTCCAGGGATGGGGATTCCACCACTGCCCTGGGCAGCTATGCCAGGGATGGACAGCCCTGTCTGAAGAAATTTTCCCTAATATCCAATCTAAACCTCTCCTTGGTGTACCTTGAGACCATTTCCTTTTGTCCTATCACTTGTTACCTGGGAGAAGAAACCACAGCACTGGAACATTTCAACTAAGTGTTGAATTATAGCATTAATCCTCACACCAAGTAGCTGTGAGGGATTTTAACTGTGCATTTGGACAGTATGATTGTTTGTGAAATTTCTTTGGAGACTTGAACAATATTTTCCTCATCCTGAGCTCTCTTTGGTCTTCTTTCTCAGCATTATTTTGTGCCTACTCTGGAGCAGCTCTTGCTAATGCACTCTCTGTGGTAAGTTTGGATCCTTCTTTTATAACTGGGGGGTTTTAACCCATATTTTGGTTTGTTCTGATATAATGTTAAGGAAATACCTCAGAATTCTCCATGTCAACTTTGACAGCATTGAAATGAGAATGCTGCAGCCAGTGGCAGGTCTTGTACAAACTCTGTGTCAGTTGAATTGTGCCCTTGGAGACTCTATAGCTGACAGCAAGATTTCAAAGACCTCTGGAGCATGTTATCCACAGCAGGATTTTCATGTATATGCAAGTTCCATCAATAGCATATGGTTTGAAATTAAATACTTAGCTGAACATTATCTTTTAGCAATTCCCAATGGTCTGAATTATCACTTTCTTCTTCACCTTTCTCCAGCTATACCCACAGATATTATTAAAGTCTGGACTGGGTATAAGAACTAAAATGAGGGGAAAACATTTGCTTAAGTACAAAGTTATTATATTTGGACAAATCAAGAAAGAGGTGAAGCCAGAAATACCAGGCTTTGTTTCTTCTATAAGATCTGAGAGATTAAAGCAAAACCATATTTTAATAAAATTGATTTACTAACTTAAAAGAGAAAAAAGAATAAAACTAGCAGCTTCGTGCATTAAACATATTCATCTGACACCCACTCAGTACCATGTAGGTCCCTGCAAATGGGCTGCCTTTAAGCATACCTTCTTTTGGGATGCATCAGGAAAAAGGACATCTACTTTTTATCTTTCTGATCTTACGTTTGGAAGCCTCTGCTCAGGTTAAGAGATGGGGAAGCAGAAAAGGATTGGGGGTTGAATATGATGCCAGTGTCACATAGTTGTTGAGGACAGTGAATATGTATGAATAATGCTCTCAACACATGACATTTTACAGAGCTGAGAGGGTAGAATTTGGCTCTTTTATTAGAGAATTTAAATGCCTACCTGTGAGCTGGGTCTTGGCTTTCACTGCAGTCATCAGAGCTCTGCAGCCTGATTCAGTCACTTCAATACCAGTGTCAGGTGCCATTCAGCATTGAGAGCTGCACCTCCAAAATGACTGAAGTCTCCAGTGTTGGATGCTTTGTGTAGCACCATACACTTCAGATAAATTAGAGACCTCTGTGTGAGCAACTGTATTGACATTTGTCAGCATAGGAGCCTCCCAGACCTCCAGTGACCAGCAGGAACCTTGCCCACAGGTAGCACTACCTCCACTGGGCACAGTGCATCTGCATCTGGGCATAGTTCTCTGGATCCAAACAAGAGGACCCTGTATGTGGGGGGTCAGGAAGACATGTCCTGTTCCACCCTGTCCTCGGGAAAAGCACAGGCTCTCCCATCTTCTGAAATGCAAGAGTTTAGCCACGGTGAGATGTAAGCAGAGGGAACAAGCAAAAAGCTGTACCAAAATGCACCTGTGTGTCTGTCCTGTCCCCTGCCAGCTCGGGCTGCCAGTCTGCACCTGGCCTTTCTGCTTCTCCGCACTCCTCTTTCTGCTGATAAACTCAGAAAACCCAGCCATCTACAAGATCCCCCTCTCCAAAGTCACCTACCCCGAAGCCAACCGGATCTACTACCTGAGAATGAGGAGAAGGGCCTCGGAGAGCAGGAGAGAGGAGCAGAAGCGAAAGGGGCAGAAACCCCACAACGACTCAAAAATAAGCACGGGTGGCACCCCCCTGTGCACTCCCAAGGTCCGCCACGCTCACTGATTCCAGGTATCCACAAACACACAGTTTTGGGGCAGCTTTTCAAGTGTCATCCAAGCACACCACAGCCACAAGCACCACCTTTGCCAGCGATCTGCAGGCTGGGGATTCAGCATTCCACACTCCAGAGAAAACGCAGTTTGCCCTTGAGCAAAGCTTTCCAAAAACCACTCAGGTAATGTAGTAACAGCTGCCTTATCAATCCACAAGCTGTTAACTTGAAAGTCACCTCTTATCAATAATAATTATAAGAATAGGCAGAAGAACATTAAAGCTGACAAGAGGCTGTATTTAATTTCAGAGGTGTAATTTAACAAACTAAGTATGCTGAGAAGGCATGGGTGTCTAATAATAATAAATAATGTAAGAACTATGTCAAGAGCTGCACTTCAAATTAAGAACATGTGTATTTGAAAGTGAAATAAACAGACTGATCTCTTCCTTTCTTGTGTCCCATCAATGTCTAACCCTTTTAGTACCTCTTAACAGCAACACACAGAGGTAAATACTCCTGCTGCTTGCATAGCACTTTTGGTGCCATCTCCTGGCTCCTTGTTAAGTGCCAAGGCAATGAAGGTATGAATAGATATGCTTTAATCAGACTGAAAAAAGACTAGCTAGCAATGATCAAACATTCTTCTTTTCCTTGAAGAATTTTCTGCTTTACAAATAGATCTCTTTCCTGTTCATTGCGGGATAGCAGCTCTGAATCCCTACACACATCCGGTGGGAAATAGGAAAACTCCATGTAAAGAACGAAATAAATATTTTCTGTTGGTGGCAGTTGGCTCTTTCCTAGGAGAGCAGATCCTTTCCATTATGCCATGAGAAATGAATAAGTCAAAGATTCCCCTTGATGTTTGTTGAGTATCAGACTGGGATCTTCATGTGGGTCTTCAGTGTCTCGACATTACCACTTAATGCCTCTTCAAAGTGCTTAAAGCAGGAGAGCACCAAGTGCCCTAAAGAGGTATTTTCTTGGGAACATTTTCCAAAAGGAAGCCTGAGAGAAAGGCTTCCTCATTCTAAAGTTGTATTAAATGATAGGTTTAAAATCAAGGACTGAAAGGACATAAGATTAAAAATCCAGTAAGGCTGTGCAACTACAAATATTCAGGTCAGATGTTGTCCTCTCTGTCTCAAGATGTAGGGCTGTTTTGGAGATCAATAGGAAGGTCTTTAAGCAGGTGGATCCCAGTTCCAAATCCCACTTTTTTAAAAATGTGATCCTGGGTGCTGCTCAAAGGACTAGTTGTGACTTTATCACCAATAAAAAAATTGTAGCAACAACATCTGCCAGCTCCTTTAAATGTCCCCTAGAAGCAGCAAGCAAGATTGGATTCATCCTGGGGAACAAAACCATAGTCTTATTTATGTTCAGGTGCTTTTTAAACCTGTGGGAACATTCCAGGGACTCTGGAAAAATTTAGGCTTCCTACCCCCTCTACCAAGATACCGTTTGAATCATGGTGCCAGCGGCAAAGTGGTATGGTTATTACAAACTGCAAGATCAGGGACATCCCCATGTTTCTGCTGCTGCAGAGAAACAAAGAAAGGCAGAATAAAACATCAGGTGATACACAGCTGTCTGAACACCTTCCCTCTATAGCAGTCAATGAAATATGAAGCACAGAGTACCTAGCAGAGCCCATTCATATAATGGTAGAATTGTAGAATGGTTTGGGGTTGAAGGGACCTTTCGAGGTTACCAGTTCCACCCCCTGCCATGGGCAGGGACACCTTCCACTAGCCCACATTGCTCCAAGCCCCATCCAACCTGGCCTTGGACACTTCCAGGGATGGAGCAGACACAGCTTCTCTGGGCAGCCTCTACCAGTGCCTCGCCACGCTCATCATAAAACATCTCTTCCTTATATCTAGTCATCCACTCAGTTTAAATTAGCTCATGCACAGTCTAGCATCAGAGAAATATTTGAATAATAGCAACACAAATTTAACAAAAATACCATAAAAAAGTGCTAGAATCATATTTTTGAAGAAAAACCTCAGTTAGTTATGCCTTACACATTATTTGTTCTCT
>JAWWEU010000091.1:69642896-69653034 GCA_035583155.1 Acropternis orthonyx
AGGTATTTTGTAGTTCACATTTGTCAGGATTACAGAAATACCACTACTCTGAGGGAGAGATCTATTTGTTAAACACTAACCCCTCACTCTCCCTACAACAGTTTTAATTTGGAAAATGGAAGGAGTTCAAACAGGAAACAAGTCCTTGGTTGCAGTTGATTTTACAGTTCCCACAGGGGGGTCTTTTACAAACTGCTACAGCTGTAGCCACAGCTGGAATTCGCACATCCTGGTGGTAGGATAAGAAGACCTGGGATAGATCTGTGGGAAGCAAAGGTTTCTTCCACCACATTTTGCTTGGGAATGAGTTTGGGCATCTCTAGCTGCTTACTCATCAACTCCTGAGCACACTCAATCACCTTGATGAATTTAACTAGCTTAAGCTCTTATGGAGCTGCATCCTCACATCCTTCTCCAGGGACAGTCCTTTGCACAGACAGCTGAGGCAGACTCAAATACCTGGTCCCAAAATGTGCAGCTTCACACAGCACAGCAGGGTTGAAGCGCCAAGTATGTGCCGAAGTCCATCCAAAAGCATCCAACTCACCCAAAATGCACAGGTGTTCTGGCTGCTTAACACATCTCAGCACCTGCAAATTAAACTGTGCTGTGCACTGAATTGCAAAAGGCAAAGAGAAGGAGACAGAGACATCCTTGACCTGTGTAACTCAGGATGATCTGGAGTCTTATTTCCCCTGCACACCCCAGCCTGCACCTGACCCTGCTTCTCCACACCTCCCTTATTTCAGCTAAGTGCTGACAGCTCTGTTGCTCTATCACCCCCAAATCTCTGCTCTGCAAAACCACTCAGCCAGAAATCAGGCAGATACTTCCTGGCTGTGGAGAAAACCAAAAAGGCAAAGGTGATGACAAACTGTCAGCCAACAACAGTTTCTTACTGTAGTAAGAATGGTTTCTTACTCAAGTGAGTTTATTTCACTTGTGCAAATTAAATCTTGTTTATGCCATTTTTCTTTCCCAGAAATTGAGTTATCCTACAGATATGACTTTTGTTGCCTTTTGTCTCCTGCAAAATGTGCAGCTTTATTGCAAATGGATTTATGCCTGGGTGTGCACATGCATGAAAGTGTTGCTCTGCTTGCAAAATCCCATAACCATCCCCAGCCAATGTAACTCTCCTTCTATCCACTGCATAATTAATTTTCAGTAGTTTCCACTGTGTGATGGTTCATTTCTGGATCCTAGCGGTCCTCTTCCTCTTGCTGATCAGATCTGCAACCCATCTCATGTACATCTTCCAATCCTGTTAAGAACTACTTGGCAAGAAAAGAGTAATCAGTGGGCCAAAAGAGTTTAGTTTTAAAAGCATTACAGTATTCTGCTATTTGTTAAGGCTCAACACATTCATCTCCTACAATGTGTAGGTTTGTGAGAATGGATTATTTCATCAAGTGCAGGCACGCCCTCGGTGAGAGTCACAACCCTACCATCAGGGCAAAGGATGTAGAAAGGGCAGGAAATGTTACTAAACTGAGAATAGATGCAGGGAAGTTCAGTGAATTGATTCTGAAATTACAAAAGTGAATGAAGAAGCAGAAAAACACCTTGCCTTGTGCCATAGAAATAAAGCAACTCTGGCCAGCTTTGCCATTCTTATGGGGATCCTGCTGCCTTGAGGTAGACTTGGAAAATGAGCCCCTTTGCATTTAAGTATTTCACTGGAGCCAGGAGAACAGGAGAGGGGTTTGAAGCTGAAATTTAGATTTGTTTTAGTTTCAGTTTCCACACTGTACTGAAATACAGCAGTAAAGTTAACCTCAGGCTTCCAACCCCCCCAGTATTTCAGGTTGTTTCAGTATAATGGTTGGACTCAATGATCTCAAAGGTCTTGTCTGACCAAAACAATTCTATAATGCTGTGATTCTAATATGGATGATCCAGTCACACCAGTCTGCAATGACCAGAAAAACAAGCAAACTTAAGGTTCATGCATGAATCAGAGGGTTTTCTCCCTACCAGCTGCTGGGTGCCAGGGCACAGAAACAATCTGGATCATGCCAAGAGCCAGGCAGAACTGACCCTCCATCCTGCAGAACAGATGCACAGAGCAGGGATTGAAGAGAGGATCGGAAGGTGGCCAAACCAGAGTTCAGTGTCTTCCAACCTAAGTGCATATCATCTTATCTTGGGAGCCAGTCTGCCACAGTAAGCAACTGGGGCTAAGATCACGATGGGGGAAAGATTGATTTACAATGGAGGTCCTATAGATGTTTATGACTCAACCTCATTTCCAGAGGCACCCAGGCCAGCCTAGAGAAATGTCCATTGATAAACAAAGTGAGACTGCTGCCTGGAAAAAGGGCTGGGAACACAAAACCAAACAAGGGGAACCAGCCAGACGAAAACACTTGGCTTTCCTTTGACCTGTATTTAATTGGGTTTCATGATAGATATGACTATCTGGTCTTTCTTGGGGTCTCAGGGACATTTCCTAAGCTGGACATCAGAGGCACCTCTACACTGGTGAACGGAGTGGTGCAAGGTGGCAGGTCCTCATTGCCTGGATGTTGAACCACCATGTATTGGCCTTGTCCATCTAGCAACTTTCCAAACAATTCTCCAATCCCACTAGCAGCAGCATTTTGAACAAACATCTTGAAAAATCTGCAGCTGAAATAGATGTTTGCTACCTCAGCACTCCCATGCTCAGGGCATCAGCCTGAAGGAAGAGAGCCTGAACCTCTGCCTAAAACTGGCACCTATTTGCCATGACAGTAGAGAGTTTTTTAACTCCCTACTCTGGCCATCTACAACTCGCTCTACAAACTGCTATCCCAAGAGACTGAGACTGTTACTCTTAATAAGGTGATTTCTGGGTATCACTTATGCTCTTTTGGAGCTGCATGGGCTGAGGAGCTGAGTCATGAGAGAATGCCAAGGTGCACGGAAAGGACAACAGCTCTCCAGAGCAAGTAGGCAGAGGAGGGAAGTGGTGTGTGTATATTAGGAGAACTGTTAATTTTGGGAGCACAGGTAAGCAGAGCAATACAGGGCAGTACACAAACCCAGAACGTTGGGAGTTTAGACTAAGCCAGTGCCAGGGAACTGCTGTTTATGAGCCCTCTGAAACTGGAGATCTCAGTATTTGCTGCTATTTCCACAGCTGCACATGTGGCTGTGCCGAAGACATACCACAAGAGGGGGACGGACACCAGAGCAGACAGTGCTCTGCTCCAGCCATCGCCATAGTCACTTGCTAAACCCCATCCCAGTGTCACACAGAATGTCAAACAGTAGCTTTCTCTAGGGAATTTCTGCAGGTCCGAATGCAGAGGTAGGAGCTGCCCACACCAGGCTGTTGATTCACTCCTTATAAACCCAGAACTATTTCCCTCAGCAAGCAAGCACAAGGTTGTGGCAGATCCCGTGGTGCTCTGTGCTGAAACACACTCTGCATTCACTCATAAGAACAAGATGATGTGGCCACAGATGCTGATGGGGGCAGACTTGTTCCTCCAGGCACCCTGCCTGTGGGACAGATCAGTCTCTTCCTGGCCTGAAGAGCTGTCTCCTTATCCAGCACGTGGGCTGAGCATCAATCTCCCTCAGTATATCTCCCACTCCTGCCAAACCTCCACTGCCACTGCCACCTCTCCACACACCTCCAGAGGGATCACAGATTTGGAAAAACTCTGGAACTGAAATGGTGGGTTGGATCACAGTCTGCTCTACAACAAAAGCCTAGTCCAGATGAGCTTCAAAGGCCCCTTAACTCACCAGAGCAATTTTGGAGTACCACCTGCTTTTGACACTCTTTTCCATAACATACTCATAGACAAGGTAATGAAGTATGAGGTAAGTGGACAGCAGGTTGGATTGAAAACTGGCTGAATGCCTGGGCTCAAAGGGTTCTTATCAGTGGCACAAAATACAGGTAGAGGCCAGTTGTTTGTGCTGTAATCCAGGGGTAATAAGTTTAACATCTAAATTAATGACCAAGGTGCTGGGGCAGAGTGCACCCTCAGCAAAATTAGGGAAGTTACAACACTAGGAGTAGTGCTGGGTACACTAGAGGGTTGTGTTGTCATCCAGAGGGTCCTCAGCAAGCTGGAATAAAGGGCTGACAAGGACCTCATGAAGTTCAGGACAGAGAAGTGCAAAGTTCTAAATCTCTAGTGGACAAAGTCCATGCACCAGTACATGATTGAGACCATCCAGCTGGAAATGATCATGACAGAAAAGGCCCTGCAAGTCCTGGTGGTCACCAAGGTGACCACAATCCAGCAATGTGCACTTGCAGCAAGGAAGGCAACAGCTTCCTGGGCTACATCAGGAGAAACCTTGTCAGCCTATCGAGGGAGGTGATCCTTCTCCCTTACTCAGCACTGGTGAGACAGATCTGATGCAGTGTCCGGTTCGGAGCTCCCCAGCACAGGAGAGGATCATACCAAGCAAGTCCAGCAAATAGCCCCCAAGATGGGATGACAAGGAGCCCACATGGTCCACGTATCCCATTTTCACAGTCCAACCCAGCAAAGGCCAGGAATTGAGTTTTAGCAACCCTCAGAGCTCCATACAGGGGTTTTCTAAGGCACTTGTTGGAGTCCAAGAGCTGATGCAGCTCCCTGTGCAGACCTAATCCCTGCAGTATAACCACAGCTGAGGAGCACAGCCAAAATCAGCAGCAAAAGGCAATCTGCTACCAAGCAGTTTTCAATGCACTTCTTGAAGGCCACTGAGCCTTGAGAGAAGTGTGAAGCCAGAGCATGTGATGCTGGATTAGGGCCCTTGGAGTCTCACCTGGCACAGCTGACCAGCTCAGGCACTGTACCTAGCTGATGCAACCAGACAGCTCCTGCCTGGTGAGCTAAACCAGTCAGGAATCATTGATGCATTTTTCAGGTGCTACATCTGATTGAGATCCAATGACCAACCCCGTTCTGACCATGTCAAGCACTGGGCGTGGTCCAGGGGGTGTTCTCAGAGCCACCTTCCCACAGAGCACAGCATGCAAAAGAAGCACATCAACCAGCCTTGACAGCAGAGAGCTGATGAGTTAAGTCATAGATTCAGCCATCCCAAATCACACAGAAGTTAGCTGTCAGACACAAACACCAGCAGCCTTGTCCTCAGAACCAAGAGGTCTTCAGACGTGCCTAAAATCAAGAGGCAACTCACTATCACCTTGAATCCCAAACTCCAAAACACAGTAGATACCTACATCCCTGAGTGCCCAGCACTGAAGGTTAGTGATGAGCACCTGAACTGGCATGGATTGAGTTACACCTGGGAGGTTTTTCTGTCACTGCCACCTTTCTACATCAGTCCTGTAGGGAATCTCCGTCCTCAGGCAACCAGGAGCACTTTGCCTGCCTAAAGCACACAGCCACAGGCGGGCATTCTTGTTCCTGATTCCAGTACCCAGCCTAGGATCTCATCTAGACCTTTTCAGAATTTAAATTTCTGGAAATATAGGGATTCCCTAAAGCAGTTACTGCATTAATAAAACCCTCCAATAGTCGGCTGCACCTGGGATGCAGTGAGCCTGTCACATGGCAGTGAAGATCTCCACTGCTCTGCCTCTAGCTCACAGAGCAGGCTGCTGCCCGGGACTTCATTCCCACGCAGGAATCAGCAGACTGTGATCCTGTTACTTATTAACGAGCTCCGATAATCTAAACAATGCATCGCTGCAAGATATCCGTCACTGAGCTGCCAGCCAGTGGGTTTTTTGTGTATCACTCCAACCTGTCAAATACCTCATTAAAGCACCAGAGTCAGACAGAGCGGTCCTGAATCTGGTTCCTTTGTGCAAGGACGTGTAGTGACAGGACAAAACTCTGGCACAGGTTGCCCAGGGAAGCTGTGGCTGCCCCATCCCTGGAAGTGCTCAAGGCCAGGCTGGATGGGGCTTGGAGGAACCTGGTCTGGTGGAAGGTGTCCCTGCCTGTGGCAGGAGGGTTGGTATGAGACAGGCTTTAAGGTCCCTTCCAATCCAAAACATTCTTGTATTCTGTGACTCCCTGGAGGAAAGAACCACCCCACAGCTCTGCAGATGGAAGCAGAACAACCCAGCAGTGAATCCTGCCTGCCTCCTGTGCTGCATCCCTTTGACAAAAAGCTGGAAATAAGTTGTTTTAAATAACCTGAAGCCAGGCCTCAGCATCCCTGAAACAGGAGGGATGTGAAGCCTAGAACTGACTCCCTTTGAGGTTCTCCCATCCAAATCACCCAGTGCATTTCCCTGCTTTTGATATGCAAGGATTCATTTTACCAGTGAAAAAACAAAGGCATCCCAAGGAGAAATTAACAGTAAAGGGAAAAAATTTACTGCACTGAAGTGATGCAGCTTTCCCTGCAAAATTTGATATAACATGTACTAGTGAGTGCAAAGTTAGAGGACGACAGTGCCTGGTTCATTCACAAGGGCTGGTGCCTGTTTGATCAGAGGAAGCCTTGTTCATGCAGCAGTGCTAAGCTGACAACTTATATCAGATGTCCCCCTCTTAGTGAGATTAAAAAGTCCAATCTGCTGTTAAAAATATCTCCATCACAAGGGATGCACCCTGAGAATGATCACTGTGAGAAAAACATCATGTTGATGCTGAGGCTGTTTCCACTGGGCTGGAGGAAGGGAAGACATAAGATGGATTCTGATTTAATAATAAACCGTTCTCTCCACCACCCAGGTGAATTTGCAGGATTGCTTCCCTCAGTCATCTCTGTAAAAGAGTCCTAAAGTGAATTTATCATGGCTTAAATTAACCTAGCAGGTCCCTTAAGTTCAGAAGCTTCTTTCCTGTCCTTTCTCCTTTAACTCATTCTCAGGACTTCACTCACAAGCCTTTCAGAGCACTTTCACAGCCTTATAAACCTCTTAAATATGCCAGACTTCTGATATTCCAGATTACTTCACTGAGACAGGCAGCATACCCCTTGACTTTCCCAAACAATAAAAAAACCCACTAAACAATGGAAGGTCACCAGGTCTTTCACTGCATTGTGTGAACAGAACAGTGCTTCTGAAAACTGCCCAGAAACAGGAAAATTTGACAGGTTGGTGAACACAAAATGCTGTGATGCACATTTCCAGGTCAGAGTTTTGAGAGGGAAGGATGATGAGTTGTATTGGATAAGGAGAATAATGCTGAGGAGGTCAAGTTCAGGTACACTGAGAGCCCAGTTTAAAGCCTTCAGTCTTTTAGTGGTAGAGGAGGAGAAAGGACAGAGTTAAGGGAGAATTTACCAAAAAAAAATGCAAAACAAAAAAAGCAGCAGGGAAGAGGACATTAGGAGAGGCTGTTGGCAAGAGACCTAGGACAGAGTAAGAGGAAAGGTGGAGAATTCAAAGGGGAACCCTCTGAACATTCACTCAGAGCTCACCGAGTGGGAGGAGAAACAAACTAATTAGTAATATCAGGACAGGAACCATGCTAGACTATATAAGCTGGTAGGACATTTTCTTTTTCCCTGTTTTCCTTCTGTCCCAATCAGCAAAACAACAGCTACCCCTGAGCTCATCAGAGAGGTAAGAGCACTCTGTTCATTCCTTTTAATGCAGAGCAGTAAACATACACCCTGTTACTGACTTACCTGGGTCTTTCCTCTCCCTCAAAACACCTGACAGCCTTTGATTAGTCCTGCTGAAGGAGTACAGCTAAGGCTCAGGAGAAGCACAGATGTTAAGGAATGTCACAAGAATATCAATTATTAAGAAGCTTCTAGCAGCGTGAGGATTTATTAGGATTGCATAGCCCAGTTAGCTGAACCTTTGAGGAAAAAGAGAAAATAGAAAAAAAAAATTTAAAGAAATAACTGAAACTTTTTAACATCTTTTACTGTCTTTCTATTCTGCAAAATGAAAAATGCCCAGATAGTAATAATACACAGTTAATGTGATAGTGTCTCTGTATTTCTCCACCCCCGAGAGACAGGTCTCGGAAAACTGAATTGTGGATGGGCTCAATGAATATTTGAATCTGAAGGATAAGCTTCCTTTTGAACTAATACTTTGAAATATAACTTCTATGGGGAAACCTGGGTTTTTTGTTTTTTTTTCTATTGAGGGTCAAGTGCATTATAATCTCTCTGAGGAGTGTGACTGTGCATGTCTGTGTTCCTATGCATAACACAACACAAATCCAGCCTTATTAAACCCCTGGTAACATTACACAGGCTATGCTGGGACTAGAGTTGCTGAGAATATGGCCCTTTCCTCCTATTGTACTTGGATGCAGGAATTCCTCTGAAAACAGGCTGCACACAGAGCTGGCTGCCCACAGACTTCACGGCAAGAATTCAGAGAATGAAAGACACAATGGCTGCGATTGTGTGGTAGCAGGTCCTTGGAGAAAAAAATACCACACAGTAATTTAAATCCTCTTGATTTACAGAGAAACTTGAGTTTTGTCAGGGAGGGAGGAAAAGACCAGATAGAAGAGAAAGTACTAGATGGCTTTGCTGCGTTCTCAGAGATAAAAGCTCAGCAACCCAGCAACACAGGCATCAGCTTGGAAGTGCCTATTACCTGGGAGTGCTGATCAGCCAAATTACTCTGTTCCTCATCCAGCTGCAAGCACAAGGCTGCTCTTACCATGCATAACACATAACGAATGTGCGGCTGGGCTTGTCTCCACTTCAGCAGGTGAATAAAGGAGAACTTGCAGGCCTGATGGTACGGAGCCTGCTGCGCAGCAGCTTTAACGAGGCATTACTGAGATGCCGGGGGCATGGCGTGACATGGAGGGAGTGTACACAAGTGGAAGAAAAATTGATTTAGGGAGACACAAAGTTGCATAACGTCAGTACTTTGCTACAGGACATTTATTAACTCTGAAAAGAGGGTTACAAAAACAATAGATTAGCAACTCGGCCCTGTGATGATTTCATCTGCATAGAAGAGAAACATCCCTTTTGGTCTTTGTATTCTGCTTTGTTTTCATGGGAAGACCTCACTCCCCATGGAAAAATAGTTTCAAACAGCTCTTCCGCACTTGCAGCAGACCACAAATCAGTCCTTGGACCACCAAGATGAAAGTTAATGAAAAGCTTGCTTCTGCTCCCAAACCTCACCAGTTGCACACCAGTACTGGGAGCCCTCACTGCATGGCTGGAGCATGTCTCCAGGGCTGATGTGAGATGAGGCAGTGTGCGTCAAACTGTCTGTCTGAGGACAGGACTTAGGCTTCAGTTAAGAATCTGGCATCAAAAAATCCCCCTTTCCCAGACTAAGGAGAAGTCAGGATTAGAAAAAAATTCACCAAACTTGCCTCCCTGCAGAAGCCAAGCACTCTGTTCCAGCCGAATGCTCCTTTTGTAATTATTTTAATTTCCTTCCTTTGTGCACCAAGGAAAAAAGGGCACTTTGAGAGAAAACCACATGTTATCATAACTTCAATAGCAGGTCTTCAAAAGACCTGCTGCAGACTGGCCTTTATACAAACCCCATCAGAGCATGCACACTTCAGTTTGAATTAATATTTAGACATCACTGTCTTTAAATTCTCTGAGCATCTCCATAATTCTGAGATAAGACACCTTTTGTACTGTCTGCTTTCTTAAATACCTGCTATCACTTACTCCCTAGAATAAGGTAGTGTTAACAAATCATTAATCTGAGAGTGTATGGCAGGTACTGCTTCATAAAATGACTGAAGTTACTAAAAATGCCTAAAAATTTCCATGCTGGTGCCAGTTTCCAAGTGGTTCATGATTCCTTTATATTTCCATTGAACAGCTAAGTAGATGTAGTACAGGTCCTTCATGTGCTGTGTGTTTGAAGAGATGGGACAAACCTCAGGGCTGTGGTGACAGCCAAACACCCTCACACAGGAGGCAGTCCCCAGGCAGCTCCTGGGATGTGATTCAGGGAGATCACAAAGCCAGTGAGGCTGCATTTGGGTCTTTATAATTCCATGGAGATCCCATCAGAAACCAAAGGCTCTCTTTGGCCTTCCCATTACCCACCAGGCTGCTCTGCAGGTGAGGAGGTTGTTCCATAGTGATTTCCTTCTCCCTTAGCACATATATAATTGTAGAAACATAGATTGTCAAGGGGTTGGAATGGACCTTAAAGATCATGTAGTCTCAACTCCCCTTGCCACAGACAGGGACACCTTCCACTAGCCCAGGTTGCTCCAAGCCCTGTCCAACCTGGCCTTGGACACTTCCAGGGATG
>JAWWEU010000091.1:69673540-69685274 GCA_035583155.1 Acropternis orthonyx
TTTTGAACATTCCAGTGTTCCATTTTCATTCCAAATAATGATGGCTATTTGTCAGACTTGCAGAAATATGTGCTTTTAGATGAAGATGTGAGCAAACTACACAAGCACTTGAACAGTCTGACTTCAGACTCATGGGGTTATTTTTGTGCTCCTCAAATACAGATTTAAATAACTTGATTTGTCCTGGTCATGGGAAAGGTAACCACAAACATGTCCTGGAGAAGACAGCTGCCTACAAACATGTCACAAAGCCATCCAGGATTTAAGTCCTTCTGGGAACTTATCCAAACTCCTTCAAAAGATAACTAAGAATTGTTTATATATTCAGAGAAAAATAGCCAAAGCCCTGATTATACAAAATAATCGAGCTTGACAGGCAAATGAGTGATTTCAGCTCAGAGGCTGCATATGTCCATTCTCCCTTCCCTTGCTAAATCATGGGCTAATCTTACCTGCTTTTTGTCTACAAGAATTTGTCTCTGCTCATCAACGTGGACTTCATCAAAACTTCCCTGCATGACAACACTGGCACAGGTTTCCCATAGAAACTGTGGCTGTCCCATCCCTGGAAGTGTTCTAGAAAATGTTGGGCAGGGCTTGGAGAAGCCTGGTCTAGTCAGAGGTCCTTGGAAATCCCTGCCCTTGGAAGGATGGTTGTAACAAGGTTAGTTTTATAGGCCTTTTCTGACCCAAACTCTTCTATGACCTGCAACCCGCTCCTTAAAAGCCTGCCTGTGGATGGTGTTAGTCACCCAGCTCTGCAAAGGAAAGAGAAACGTCCTTTCCCCTCGTGCTGGGAAGTACACCATGGGCAATTCAGGGTCACGTATTTTTAACTCTTTGCATACATACATACATGCTGCAACAAGGCAGAGTGGTTTTCAAACACACCAAGATAAGCTCACACCCAACCCAATGGATTGTAGAATTTACCTTCAACAACTGCAGAGCCTCTCTAATCAACTGCATTAAGGTCTCTGAGGATGAGACCCCTCTCACATGAGATGCAGAGCTTTGTGAGAAACCCACCTGCCTCATCTGCCAAAAAGTGCCATTAACTGCTCATTCCACTTGTCATGTCCACTCTAACCAGCACATTCCCTTCAGCACCTTTTTTACCTGATCCCAGCTTTAGACCACCAGTATTTTATTTCCCCTGCAGCACAACCAAATTTCAATGTGCCAATGCCCCAGCTCCATCCTACTGGGCTTTAAACCAATCCCTTCACAAAAGGGACCATGATCAAATATCAAGAGCCGTAAAGCGGTCTCAGGATCAGGCAGCAGAGAAAAAAATACTATGGAAGGTGCAGGCACCTGTCTCTTGTCGCTGGTGACCAGTGGCAGGATACAAGGGAATGGCTGGAGCTGTGTCAGTGGAGGTTTGGGAAGGATATCATGGAAAGGTTCTTCCCCCAGAGGGTGGTCAAGCACTGATGTTCCCAGTGCAGTGGACATGGCCCCAAGGCCAGGGGTCTCCCAGAGGTCAGGGAGTGTTTGGACAACGGGACAGGGTGAGATTGTTGGAGTGTCTGTTCAGGGCCAAGAGTTGGACTCGATGATCCTTTGGGTGTCTCCCAGCTCAGGGTATTCTATGATTCTGTGGAACAACCACCTCATGGAAGGGCCATCCTCCCCTATCTCTCAGGCTCTGCTGTTCTCTGACACTGTAGCATCATCTTCGTCCAAACTCAAATTGCATCTCTTCTTCACTCCACACTCCCACTGTGCTTCCTCAGCTGCCTCACTTTGCCACCTCTGTATCAAGTATCTTCCCTCCTCTGGTAAAACTTTGCTTTCCAATCCTGCCTGGACAGGAACGCTGAGCTTCCAACAAGGTCCCCCTGTCACTGATCCAGCAGCCACGTGCACACACGGTTGTGAGCAGGGAGCACTAAGGAATTTAAATTATCTATTGTTTGCTCCAACCCCTCACAGAGGTGAGAGCTGAGGTGAACAATGCACTCCCTATAGCACTTCTCCAGGTTATCAGCCTCTGATCTTAATCCCAGGAGTCAGTGCCAGAATCCATCACTGTTAATGAGAGCAAGCTCCCCTAGGCAGGAGTCTTATCTCACTCAGGATCTGTAAGGACATGTGAGGTTATGGTAGTATGTAATTAAGTAAAGGTTACACTGGCCTGAAAGGGTTAGCACTGGCTCTTTGGGAACACTTCTGTGTTATCAGAGACCTGAGCAAGCAAAAGTAAAAAAAGGAAAGTTGGCTTCAAACTGAATTGGAGTAAATTTATATCAGATATTAGGAAAAAAATATCTGCTGTGAGGGTGGTGAGGGCACTGGAACAGGTTGTCCAGAGAAGCTGTAGCTGTTCCATTCCTGGAAGCATTCAAGACCAGGTTGAATGGGGCTTGAAACAACCTGGGACAGTGGAAGGTGTCCCTGCCCATGGCATGGGGTTGGAATGAGGTTACCTTTAAGGTCCTTTCCCAACCCATTCTATAAATGCACTTACATGCTACAAATCACATGACACTTCCTGCACTTCTATTGATGGGACCTTCCAATCCAGCAGGTCCCAGGACCAACAGCACAGGAACAGAAACAGCTGGCTTTGGGCACCTACCCACATTTTTCCATCCATTGCCACTAAATGTTCCATTTTCTACCAGAAATGTTGTCCTGACATTAAGGTGAAGAGTAAACACACAGGCATTCTATGATTTTGTGTTTCTGTGATTTCATCTTGGTGTGCCCTGTGTAGCCCTGCTGTCTGCATGGGTCAGTACATCACACCCATTGAGCAAGCCAAACTCTTAGAAGAACAACCCCAAGTAAAATTAAGCAGCAAAAAAATCTCATCATCAACCTGACTCCTGGGGAACCTCTGCTATGAAACAAAAAAGATTCCTTCCCTTGGCTCTTCCAGGGCAAGTCTCTCCATCAGGGCAAGGGAAGTTGCTGCCTTCATCTCATCTAATTCCTGTCCCAGGTAGAAAGGAGCTGATCTTGCACTGGGAGGCTCTGCCAAGAATTCAAGTAAAGCTCTCTTGTTTCAATAGAACCGAGACCTTCACACAGGTCACAGGGTACCTACAGAAGTTATTTGCAGAGGTCCCCTTAAAAGCACAAATGTCTACAATGCCCTTGAAACACACCTGCCTCTGCCTGCAAATCAGGCTTAACTGCAACACAGACAATTCTGGGACAATCAGGTCAAGGCTGTCAAAGAATATTGCCTCTGGGCACAGTTAATTGGGAAGAGTGATCACTCATCCTTGCCTCATTTATTGTCTCACCTTTCCTCCCACGCTTGGCCAGCACAGGGGCTGCAGGAGCTGTGCCTTCCCTCACTCCTCCCTACCACACTTGGTAACTTCAGCACCCAGATCAAATCCAAGCTTTGGAATGCAGTTCTGGAGCAAACAGATGAAAACAGTCTGTGCTATACTAGAAATGACATAGCAGCTCAGATTAGCTGGTTCAGTGGTCTTCTTTGGCCATTCAAGCTATCAGCTTCAAACACATGTTGGGCCATGTTTAAGAGCAAGCATGATGGTGAGGTGCCCTTGCGGGATGGAAAACCTGTGGTTGATGTCTACAGATTCTGAGGAGCAGTCAAAGAACTTCTGGATCTGCACAACAACAGGTAATGCCAAGAAGAGAAATTCAGCAAGCAAGGGGGAATGGCTGAACAGTCCAGGTTTAACTGCCAAGGTAAAAAAAAAAAAAAAAAAAAAAAAAATAGCATTCTGGTTATATTTTGCATTAGAATCAATGAAACATAGACTATCAGACATTAGGAAAGAAAAAAGGACAACAGAATAGTACATTTCTTGAAGACAATGCCACAATAAATGCCACTCTAAAGAGCATCTCAGGCAAGGCAGGGTGAGAGTAAAAACAAGAGGTGGAGAGTTATTCTCCAGAGGCACATGCTCGAGAGGTGCCACATTCATGACCCCAGATCTCAGTCTAAGTGTTTTTGAATCTCTTTCAGGTCTGTGAAGTGAGGCAGCACAGAAGTGGTGAGCAGAGCTCAGCCCATGCACCACTCCCACATCTTCACTGGCCAAGAGTGTTCTATCAAGGGAAAGTTCAGGATGTGCTTCAGATATCATTTGGCCTGATGGATAGAACCAGCCCACACTCCTTCCCAAGGGAGTGCAGGTCTCATCCCAGAGAAGAGCTATGAAATCTACAGCCAGAGGAGCATAAAACTCTTAAATCACCATCTGTGCCCATTCAGCAGTGAAAGACAGAGCACATAAATCTCCACGGGTTCCCTTTTAAGTAGGAAGGATAGGCAGGGACTTCTTTTCTGGTGGCATTCCAAGTGTCTTTAATCAGGCACGTCATTTGGATTAGTCTAAAGGGATGTTTATTGCCTCTGTCTTGCCAGCTGGCTCACCCCCTTGCTCAGGCTAATCCCCAGACCAGACCTTCAGTGCTAATTTAGATGACAGAGTGACCAGGGTTGGAGAGGACACTCAGTAAGTTTTGAGGGTTTGAGTGGCTTTGAGGAGCACTGGGTTCCATCCTAAAACATTCCATTGCTGTCATTAAGCAAGTATCCCCTGTGAGGCAAATCTGAATGGCCACATCGGGAATGTCAGAACAAATCAGTGATTAAAATCAGGTGTCTCCGCACTGTTGGTTGAGTGTGGGACCAAGACCAGGGCTGAGAAAGGACAACCCCACTCTGCAGTAAATAGCTGCCTGGTCCTGCCTGGAGGAGGTGAGAACCAGCACTGCTGGCCCCAGGATCATTCTCTCAATGGCTTTGACATCTCTTGGTATGGACAAAGTAGAAAACATCATGTCACTGCTTGTCTGAAGGTGTTCCAAACACAGTTCTTCATGGTCATAGCAGAGGATTTGAACAGGCAGCAGCAGGGACAGAAATGCACAGGTCTGGTAGATCACATCTCTTCTCCATCTCAATACATAAATGTGACTGCAGAGTCAGCAAACCACTTAGAGAGAAACAATTCCTATTTCTTCTTCCATCCATGATGCTCTGCTTATAATACAAGCTGTGTTTTTCATACTATATACACGCACTAGAAGAACATTACCCAAATATGCTTCTAATTTTCTTTAGCTGATGTTCAACAGAGGCAGCAAGGGCTCACCAGCAGCCCTGTTCCTGCTCCATAGATTCACCAACACCGTTTTGGTGATGAAAAAGCTCCAGACCCTTGGAGCAATGATATGGCAGGCAGGAGATCTTCCCAGGCCAAGAGCATTTGCAAGGGGCTGATCAAACACCACAGGCAAACAACTGAACCTGTAGACTTTCAAACTGGATCAGGAGGAGCCTGATGCAGTGGTGACTGTTCTGCAGCAACACTCAAATGCCAGGAAGCAGGATCAGTGTCAACTACAATAATGGTGCCTGACTTTGAGGCTCTCCCTCCCACCCCTTCTATTTTCCTTGCACTGAACGTTTACCTGTTGCTCTTTCTCCACCCTCCAGAGTGGTGAGGATGAATTGGACGCAGAGGGGAGATGGGCAGCCCATGGCAGCTTCCCAAGAAGGGGAGTATGGCTCCACTTTCTCCTGCTCAAGTGGCAGAGCCCAGGCAGAGGGAAAACCCCTCTGTCCTCCCAGCTTCTGTCCCAGCCCTTCACAGTGCCAGTCACTTCAGGGAGGGGAGCCAGGTGTGATAAAACACAAATTTTTGCATTAAAGGTGCAGGTTGGCACACTCGAAGGGCTGAGGCAGGACTCACACAATGCTGCTTAAGTAATCGAATTAGAAAACCTTGGAGATGAAAGTGAGACCCAGAGGGAGGGAGGGGGAACAATTGTCATGGCCCTGGTCACCAAGTGGGCGCATTGTCAGCACAGGTACAGCCACACATAGAACTCCTTGCTTTGGTCCTCCTGACAAACCCGGGACCAGGAGGGACAAGCTCTGCTCATCTCCAGCCACGCGTTGCAACCTGGGTGCAGATAATCACTGACTAATAATAGAGTCATGGAATCATTTAGGTTGGAAAAGCCCTCTAAGATCACGGAGTCCAAGTGTTCCCCCAACACTGCCAAGGCCACCACTAACCCATGTCCCTGGGAGTCACATCCACAAGGCATTTAAATCTCTCCAGGGATGGGGACTCCACCACTGCCCTGGACAGCCTGTACCAGGGCTGGACAGACCTTTTTGTCATGAAATTTCCCCTAATACCCAATCTAAACCTCCTCTGGGGCAACTTGAGGCTGTTTCCCCTCATCCCACTGATCATTACTGGTGAAAAGAAACTTAGGCCCACCTGACTACAAGCCCCAGGACTGGGCAGGTGCTCAGACCACAGCTGTTTGACACAGTGGTCAGTACAAGGTGTCACAGAGAAGTTTCTGGCAAGTCCAAAGGGACCTGCTAACAACAAGTTGCTGTCTGCTGACACATGTGGAGCAAGGGGCATCACTCAACAGGAGGCACTGTGCTAAAAAACCATGCTGGCAAGATTCTGGATTGTCCTGCAACTATCCATCACAAAACACTGCCAGAATTTCTCAGGGAAACTGGAGAAACGTCATATAGCCTTTAAATTCACAAGTAGAAAAACTAGTATTTTATGAATATGGGATATCCTGGTTTTGGTGTTGGACCAAAAACTGGCTTCCTTACAGAAATCTTAACACATTATTTAATCACAGACCTGGAAAAGAAGGTCACAGAGTCTGTGGATCCCATAGACATGGATGATTTTCTTTACAAAATTTTTTTGGTTGATTCAAACAGATTGTGAATATTTTCAGCTATAATCAACTCTGTATTTTAAATATTAAAACGCTTCATTCCAAATAGCCATCACATGATCAAAAAGAAAAATCAGTCCACAGACAAAGCTCAAAGGATTTGCACTTCTGCATTGATTTACCAGATGTTTTTCTAGGAGATGCTGGAGTAAAATATTAGAGAGGAAGAGGTTTATGCTAAGTGTTAACTGCAGCTATTCTTTACATGAATCATTTATGCTTCACTGTAACAAGATGTTTTTAGCATGAATTTCACTTTAATCTTTTACTTCAATCCATTGAGTCCCACTGCACCACGAGTGGTGAAATGCTTAAAAAGAGTCCCAACACCAAAAACTTTACATCACAAATATAAAAAATCAAACTATATGGAGGAAGAAGGGGAAGGTACACAGGAAAGGCACATATCACAGAGGGAGTAAGGATACTGGTCTCTTATTTGCTGTTTCCAGCACCCATAGCTTCAGGTTTCTCTGCTGCTGATGGCATGAATTATGTCCACAGCTACTAAGGACAGTTCACAAAGTATTAGGGACAGAGTCCTGATGCTCCTGCTCAAGGATGGCTTGCACAGGGACTGGGTGGGGCTCTAAATCTTTATTTGAAATAATACCACCCTTGGGTGAATATCAACAGGTCGGACCAACCGTAAATAACATCTGAGTACTCTCAGAGCCTACTCCAAAAAGTCTGGGGAAAACAGAAACCCATCCCTTCACAAACTCTAACCTGGACCAGGACAAAGAAAGGGCTCAGAAAGCAGCAAACACACTTCACATGACCAAATCTCAAAGTCCCTCCTCTGGGAGGGTTTGCACAAGTTAAGGAGGGAAGATAAGCAGAGAGTTTCAGGAGAAGGGGTGAGGAGCAAAGGGGAGCCCTGGCATCCCTGCTGGGGGAAGGCGCTGGCTCTTGGCACAGCAAAAGTGAAAGCAGCGACTCAGCAGCATCTTGTATTGGCTCTGGGAGCCCTCCAGTGGCTGCCAGCCCACCGCTGCCTACAGTGGGAGTGATGGAATGTTTTGGGATGGGAGACACCTTGAAGCTTGTCTCGTTCCGACGCCCCTGCCATGAGCAGGGACACCTTCCACCAGATCAGGTTGCTCCAAGCCCCGTCCAACCTGGCCGTGAATCCTGAGGGTGCTGCTGTCCCTGTCCCCAGCCAGGAGATTAGTCTGGCAGACACCAGCCTTCCCTGGCCTGAAGCAAAGGCAGCAAACTTCCAGCCAAAGCCAGACAGGGAATACACGTTGCAAGGTTAAACTTAATCAAACCATGGGATCACCACACGGGAGATGATGTGAGGGGAGCATGGTCAGCTCTTCACAAGCCCCAAACTCTGCAAGAGTAGCAAACTGCATAGTAAATTTGTTAAAGCTAAACCCAGAAGAACAGAAGAGATCATTTGCACAAGGATTTTGGGCAAAAGCTGGAAATCAAATTTGTTTCAAATGCTGGTTAACAACAAGCAAGGAATGACTCACGACTCATCAGGGTCATGGGGATCTGGGCAGAGCAGTGTGCCAGGGGACACCGGAGCACTCACCCACCACTGAACCTTGACACAAGTGCTCAGATGATTTCAAAATAAGTGTGGTTGGTTTTTTTTTATTAGGGATTACAACAACAAGTGAGAAGAAGGGGTAAAGCATAGCTGGCTGGCAGGCTTCAGGTTCAGGAGGAGGCACTGCCTCAAACGAGGAGAGAAAGGGTCTTGCTTGGCACCCCTTTAGGCAGATTTCAAGGATTGCCTCCAGACTGGTGCGTTGGTAGCACTGGAAAACAGTTCGTTCTCACTCCATCACACACCTGACGTGAGTGTTTGCAGCCCCAGTCTGCAAACCCCTTCCTTTAGCTGGAAAATGGTAATTCCCTCTGGTGTAATTTTCATATGACTGACCACAGAACTATTAATATCTGAACCCAGAGCTGGTTCAGCTGAACAACTCACTCCCTCCAAGGAGAGGGAAACCACAACTTCTTCCACCCCTGGCAAAACCTTTTGTGCCTGCAAGACCAGCAGCTCAGATGTAATGAGACAGCTCTGGTTTGCTGATGCACTTCAGGGGAGAACGTCAACCAGCATGAGAGAGTTCGGCTTTGTGCTCCTGTGTCTCCTTCGCATCTCCAGGAAGGGTGAGTTCTGAGCTTTGATGAGATTGCTACCAATCCCTGTCTGATCAGGGTTTCTCCTCTCCAGCCAAAGTGCCAGGGGCATTGCCTGGTGCGTCAAACCCTCCAAGAATTGGACCATCCATCACGTTGCTTAAAAGTATCCTGAAATTCCAGGTGCATGTGAGAATACTGTAAAAACTCAGGCTTGACTTGGCAGTTGTCAGAGATGTCTTCAGTTTGGGGATGTTTGTTCAGATGTTTTTTGCTTTTTTGACTTGTGCATGGAGCTCATCCAACTTTTCCCCAGCTTTGTCAGGTGGATGCAGCATTTCCATCACAACCCAGAAGTGCTGCTTCACACTCCTAATGTGAAGGAGTTGTTATGCAACAGACACATTTTTCTTCAGTTCCACTGATCATTTTTAAGCTCACAATTAACTTCCACAGTCATTTAAATTCCATTAAACTCACTGGGATTTGCTTAGATACACTGTCAAATAACATTTGCAAGAGCAGGGCTAGTGCCTGGGGTGGTCCCCAGCTCTTGCTGTCTTCACCTTTCTATTGACAACCATCAGGTGCACTGACCTGACAATTCCTTCTGAGACTTACCTTCTGTAAGGTGTGCAGGTTTGCCTGTGACCTTCTTTCTTTTCAGTGAGAGCTTCAATTCCAGGAACAAATGGATGCTGGATATTAGCAAAAGAAATAATGGAAGTCCTACCATGCTGAAGTTTTAAGGTTAAGGGTAAATTATAGACAGAATGTTGACAACTCCCTCCACTCATAACTAGGCAAACTGTGTTTCCATGGAAATGGGTGGAGCTGGTAACATTAAAAGCACTTTTTTTAAACATTATTTTTCAAATGGAAGGCAAGGGGAGACTTACGTGCAAAAATAAAAAAAAGAGGTGGCAGAGAAAAGCAAGTCAGATACTCAAATGCACATTATCTGCAGTTCTCCAAAAGTAAAGGTTACAGTGGCATGCTGTAAAATAACTAGGACAAGGACAAATAAACTAGAAAACAATAGTAATTTCTGGTTTACTGCTTTGTGCTTATAATCCATGAGCTTCCTGGAGCTCCTGCATTCCTTTAGCCTTGTATATGTGATTACCTGGGTTGGAAAAAGTGCCCGTATCATTACTGAATGGCAAGGCAGCCCAACTCCAGATCTCAGCAGTCAAAATACTGGCTTGGAGCTGATTCCAGGTAAATAACTGAACAGCAGAGAACCAGCCCTGGGATGGCCTTTGTCCATTGTGCAGTGCACAATAGATCAATACAAGCTGCACTGCCACTGAGGTATTTGTCAAGTGGACAACAGACACAGGAACAAAAAACAAATCTTATCTTTGAGTTTGACAGGAGTAATCCGACAGCCGAATGCCCACAAAACATGGTGAAGCCAGCTAGACCAGGGTTGGAACTACTTACAAGACTCCTTTACATTTTTCGAGTATTCTCAGGTACTGAGGGAAAAGGTGATTTAGTGAAGCCATCAAGTGAGTTTTATAAGAGAAGAACGTAGGCACAGATGTTTCTGAGGCCACAATCTGCTCCTACAGCTGTTAGTACCAGCAGGACAGTGGATAGATAGACATACCTGTATATTAAACTGAAAGAGGGGAGATTTAGATTAGATATTATGAATAGGTTCTTCCCTGTGAGGGTGGGCAGGCCCTGGCACAGGTTGCCCAGAGAAGCTGCGGCTGCTCCATCCCTGGAAGTGTTCAGGACTAGGTTTGATGGGACTTGGAGCAACCTGGGACAGTGGGAGGTGTCCCTGCCCATGGCAGGGAGTGGGACTGGATGACCTGTAATGTCCTTTCCAACCCAAACCGTTCTGGGATTCTGTGGTCTATATGGAAAGCACATCCTACAGGTGCTGTTAGTTCCTGGGGAAGAGAAATGCATGACACATTGTGTTTTCCCAATATACTTCAAAGGTGGGGAGTGTCCATTCAGGTGAAGGCTGTTTACATCACTGGACCAAAAAACTACCAGACTGGGTCTGGTGGCAGTGAGGTTCAGCTCCCCAGACCTTTCCAGGATTTACTGTGACCCAGTATGATCAAGAGAGCAAAACCCCAACTATTGTGACAGCTCAGCTGGAAAACCAGGACTTCCCACACTAGGACAAGAAAGATACCAGCAGCTACAGCCCACACAGTGACAACCTGCTCTGCTAACAGGGAGGTATTTTCTCCAGTGTCAAGGGCATCCTCGTTCCTATGGCAGGAGCTGATACAAGGAACCTGCCTGTTCTCATCAGCCTTTGTAAGATGAGTACCTTCAGGTCTTTATCCAGACCCTGTCACAGCTTATGAGTCAGATGCTCCTCTGTGACCACAGCAGCACTGATCATTACAAACATCAGCTGCTCCCAGCTTCCCTGGGGGTGGTGCAGCCACCAACTGATGAGCATAACAAGTACTTTAACACAGGACTGTGTCAGTGCATGCACTCAAATGCAGGGCTGCTACACTTCAGGTACTTCAATGACTAAAGCCAAGAGGCTTTGAATACATGCAGAACTTGGCTTTAGCCTTTAAAAAAAAAAAATTGAATTCCCTTTCTTCAAGCACATAATGCAGTAACAAAGGACATAGACCTGCTAGACTGAGTCCAGAGGAGTCCACAAAGATGCTCCAAGGGCTGAGCACCTCTTAAATGGAAACAGGCTGGGTCAACTGGGGCAGTTCTGCCTGGAGGTTCTAGGGAGATCTTAAAGCCCCTTCCAGTGCTGAAAAGGGCTTCAGGAGAGCTGGAGAGGGACTTTGGACAAGGGCCTGGAGGGACAAGACAAAGGGGAATGGCTTCTCACTGACAGGGACAGGGTTAGCTGGGATATTGTGAAGGAATTCTTCCTTTTGAGGGTGGGCAGGCCCTGGCA